>CM042222.1:24770658-24898158 GCA_023566465.1 Cottus gobio
CTCAGATTAGTAAAATGTATCTCTGTAAAAAAAAACATAAATCTTGACTCTACTGCTATTCCATGTACTCTGCTGCACCACACAGAACATCTGCACTACGTTGAAGTGAATTAGTGAAATGTTTCTGAGTCTTCTGGCACTTAAGTTCATCCTGTTTGAATGTTGCTTTGTCTCGTTAAATGTTTCTCATCACTCTGTCTTTCATGTTTCTCTCAGAGTCGTTCGGGCAGAACTATCCAGAGGTTTGTCCCCAGCTCTTCATCCACATCTAAATCCTTCAGTACACATGACATTTCATCTTTTGATTGAGGACACCTTAAAGCTCCTGGTGTGTGTATGTTTTTAGGAGGCAGATGGCACCCTGGACTGTATCAGCATGGCCCTCACCTGCACCTTCAACCGCTGGGGCACCCTGCTGGCCGTGGGCTGCAACGACGGCCGCATCGTCATCTGGGACTTCCTCACGCGCGGCATCGCCAAAATCATCAGCGCACACATCCACCCGGTCTGCTCTCTATGGTGAGACACACGTCCACCAACTGCACGCACACGCCACGTCCCGTAACATATGAATGATGAACACGTGTGTGTGTGTGTTATATATGTGTGTGTGTGCAGCTGGAGTCGTGACGGCCACAAGCTGGTGAGTGCCTCCACAGACAACATCGTCTCTCAGTGGGACGTCCTGACGGGAGACTGTGACCAGAGGTTCCGCTTCCCGTCGCCGATCCTGAAACTACAGTGTCACCCGAGGGACATGTGAGTGAGCTGTGTGTCCATTGTTTCGTTTAATTTAATACACTTAGCCGTGTTGTACCAACAAGACTCTGTGTTTGTGGTTCAGGGACAAGGTGCTGGTGTGTCCCATGAAGTCCGCCCCGGTCCTGCTCACTCTGTCGGACTCCAAACACGTCGTCCTGCCTGTTGACGACGACTCGGACCTGAATGTGGTGGCGGCCTTCGACAGGCGGGGGGAGTACATCTACACCGGCAATGCCAAAGGAAAGGTCAGACATCACTTTATTCACAGGAACTGTATTTCAATATGAGGGGGAACAAAGATCAGAGCTTTAAGTTGTACATCTAGAAAATGTCCAGTGAATAAAAAGACACCAGCAGATAACTGAGCTCCACCCGATTTACACCTGCACTATTATACTGCTGATCAGATGAGATAACGGTTTAATGAATGAACCAAAACATTTGTGAATGACTCTCCACTGTTTTCCTGTTTTCCTTCACCATCGTGTCTCTCTCTATCTGTTTGCAGATTCTGGTGTTGAACACGAACACTCAGGATCTGGTGGCTTCCTTCAGAGTGACGACCGGCACCAGCAACACGACTGCCATCAAATCAATTGAATTTGCGCGCAAGGGCAGGTGAGCGGCAGCAGGAAGTCTTTCTGTTTCTAGACCTGTTGATGAACATCTGGAGCTCACAACACACACATTGACCGTCAGGCTCTAGATTTGATGTTCAAACACTTGTGCAAACGTGGTCAATATTAGAACTGCAATGATCTGTTCACACTCAAAATGTACTGTCACTAAGCACAGCACATTTAAACTAGTGGGCCTGGTTTTCCAGCAGGGGGCGCTCTGAGCATTCACTGGCAGCGAGCTCGCTTGCCGCATTGAAATGAGATTTTCAGGATAAAGCGGCAGCCCTAGGCTCTCGGCCAATCAGAGTTCTCTTTGCTCTGTGACACAATCCAACTGATTCAGAGTTGATTGAACAACTTTACAGTTTGTACACATGACCCACAGGAGACAGCACTCACTTTAAAAAAGCTCCAGTTGTGGCAGCGACGCTCCTCCTGTGCTGACCTTTCGTTCAACTGTCCCGTTTTCTCCGCAGCTGCTTCCTCATAAACACAGCGGACCGGATCATCCGGGTGTATGACGGCAGGGAGATACTGACCTGTGGCCGAGACGGGGAGCCTGAGCCCATGCAGAAGCTACAGGACCTGGTGAACCGGTACGTTGACCTCTGTAACTGAACTGCAGCGGTGGAATGTCCGAGCTTTCTTGCAGTTTGACTTTAGACCTTGTTTAAGAAGTGGGCTGCTCTTTTGAAGCCTGGCATTCGGCGATTTCACCGTCACCATCTTGGATTACTGTTTGTGTAAAATGGTCTGAGAAAACAAAGTGAAGCTCTTGTATTGCATGGCGTCCATCGTTTCTCATCTCCTGTGGTTCACGTCCTCTTCCCGCGTCTTCTGTGTTCAGGACGCCGTGGAAGCGCTGCTGCTTCTCTGGCGATGGCGAGTACATCGTGGCCGGCTCGGCCAGGCAGCACGCCCTGTACATCTGGGAGAAGAGCATCGGCAACCTGGTGAAGATCCTGCACGGGACCAGAGGAGAGCTGCTGCTGGATGTTGCTGTAAGGACGGCGAATAGGGCTGCAGAGAGTTAAACGATGACATCGCTTCAGGTCGGTTATGTGAGACGCTGTGTTGTTGACGTGCTCATCTCACCTTTGACCTCTGCAGTGGCATCCTGTCCGTCCGATCATCGCCTCCATCTCCAGTGGGGTGGTGTCCATCTGGGCTCAGAACCAAGTGGTATGTGGACTCACAATGAAGGCTGGTCGTACATTAATGATGGTCACAGACGGATGATACTCAGAATATAAGTAATATAATTATATATATAATATATAGTGTGATTGGCTCGTCTGTAGGAAAACTGGAGTGCTTTTGCTCCGGACTTCAAAGAGCTGGATGAGAACGTGGAGTACGAGGAGCGAGAGTCCGAGTTCGACATCGAGGACGAAGACAAGAGCGAACCCGAGCAGACGGGTAGGAAACGCACAACACGCTGATCGGAGAACACACAAAGTACAGGACACAATACTGGTGAAATGGAAATACTTTCAAGCAAAGTCTTCATTGTTTGCTTCCTGGTAAAAGCCACAGTATGAGGAGTATTTCTATGTATGATACAATCCACTTCAATACTTCATGATGTGATGATCTCTTTTCATAACTTATTTATAATAAAACTAGATGCTGGGTGGTGAGTATGTAGCAGACTCCAAAACACAACAACAAAAGCAGTAAGCAGGCTAAATGTTTTAGATTTCAGTGTGTTGTTGATGTCCCACAATGCAATGCACAGAGGAATGTGAAGAGTTACAAACAACTTGTGGATGGTTCCTGAATCATCTCTGTTGATGCATTTTGTTGATGCAAAACAGTCCATTAATGTTACTACTCAGTTATTCTGCATGTCACACACACACCCTCACTATCACTCACACACACACACACACACACACACACACACACACACACACACACACACACACACACACACACACACACACACACACACCCTCACTATCACTCACTCACACACACACACACACCCTCACTATCACTCACACATACACACACACACACACACTATCACACACACACATACACACACACACACACACACACACACCCTCACTATCTCACACACACCCCAGATGTACTGGTTTCATGGGTTCTCTCAGACATTAGTGTTCTCGTGTTACAGGTGCAGACGCTGCAGAGGACGAGGAGGTGGACGTCACCACGGTGGACCCCATAGTGGCTTTTTGTAGCAGGTGAATGACCCACGCCACCAGAACCCTGAGGCATCAGAACCCTGAGGCATCAGAACCCTGAGGCATCAGAACCCTGTAGCATCAGAACCCTGTGGCATCAGAACCCTGTGGCATCAGAACCCTGAAGCATCAGAACCCTGTGGCATCAGAACCCTGTGGCATCAGAACCCTGAAGCATCAGAACTCTGACGCATCAGAACCCTGTGGCATTAGAACCCTGTGGCATCAGAACCCTGTAGCATCAGAACCCTGTGGCATTAGAACCCTGTGGCATCAGACCCCTGTGGCATCAGACCCCTGTGGCATCAGACCCCTGTGGCATCAGACCCCTGAGGCATCAGAACCCTGAGGCATCAGAACCCTGAAGCATCAGAACCCTGTAGCATCAGAACCCTCTCAAGTGGTCCACTCTGTGTGTGTGTGTGTCCTGTAGTGATGAGGAGCTGGAGGACTACAAGGCCCTGCTGTACCTGCCGATCGCGCCCGAGGTGGAGGATCCGGAGGAGAACCCCTTCGGCCCCCCGCCGGACGCCTCGGTCCAGACCGCTGCCCCGGAGGAGGCGCTGCCCGCCGGCGACAAGAAGCAGCGGCAGCCCTCGTCTGAAGGAGGCCCGGCCAAGAAGAAGGCCCGCACCACCACCATCGAGCTGCAGGGGGTGCCGAGTGATGGTGAGTCAGCCACCCGATGCAATAACAGAGTTATATTAATATAATATTAAGATGAATTTACAAGGTTTCACAAACGAATCCTAATTTGGTCGTCTGTACTTTGATCCCTCCCCCCAGAGGTGCACCCCCTGCTGGGCGTGAAGGGGGACGGCAAGTCCAAGAAGAAGACTGCCGGCCGGCCCAAGGGCTCCAAAGGTAAAGACAAAGACTTCCCCTTCAGGCCCAAGCCCTACAGGGGCGAACGGCCCTCCTTCCCTGTGGAGGCCCTGGGCAGCTCTGGCCCAGGAGGAGGAGGAGGAGGAGGAGGAGGGATGAAGGGCAGGGCAGAGGGGGGCCTGGCCTCAGGTAAGCACCCCACCGGCCCTGCTGCCGCTCGGTCTGCGAGCTCTGCTCAGTCTGACTGACAGCTCGCCATCGGCCTGTCTCCCTGTACCGCTTCCCCCCGACCCTCACCCCCACGCCCCCCTCCCCTCCCCCCCCCCTCCCCCCCAGCACCACCCCTCCCCCCCCCCCCCCCCCCCAGCTCACTGACGCAGCACCCGCATGCCGTAAAGCCACAGTCTGGACTTCAGTGTTTCATGAGATCCTGTTTTCAGTTCAGACAACATCTTTTACTGTTTTGTTACGAGGAAATGATGAAGTACACAATACGGTGATGGGGATCCGCGATATGGCCCTAAAATATTATACATTACAAGATATTTATGGGATAATGTATGAGATGTTATGTTCTCATAGTTTAGATTGTTTTTCTTATTAAACACTGGTTTATTATTTCATTATCATGTTAAAGGGAAAGTAATGCTGAATTCATTTGTTCTCTATCTTGCGATCTACAAGATAAATGTTGTGTTTTCCATGTTTAGCCCCCTCCCCCTCCCCCCTTCTTTTTCCTGGAAGTAGACGCCCTGCAGTAGCTGAGACTTTGTGATTCGGGTTTCAATACTGGGAATCCTCTCTGAGCAGAAATAGCTTGTGTGAACCCGTTATTCCTTCTAGCGCATGTTGTGTGTGTGTGTTTGTGTACTGAAACAAAGACACGCCTCGGATACTGAGAGACAAGCTGTCGAAGCTGAATTACATCCCTGAAGTTGTGTAATTACAGAAGATAAAACCGGGATAAGATGTTTCTTTTGAGTTCCTTTTAATGCTCAAATTATAGCTTACGGTTCTGCTTGTTGGCTAAATATTCTTTTGTGGAGAAACTCTGCAGGCTGCTTAAAGTGTCTGAATCAGACCAGCACACAGTCTGATTACACTCCTTCCCCCCCGACTGTGGCTTTGAGACGGCATGACCTCTGACCTCTGCTGACCTTTGAGTCGGCCGTAGTTGTCAGGTGGGCGTCGACGTGGCTGAGGGCGGGGCGGTGCAGCTTGTTTCCCCACCGCGGGCTAGCTGGCTAGTCTGCATCTACTTCCTGCTTGGCCTTTGACCCTCCTGCCCCCCCCTCGCTCCCTGGGCTTGTCATGTGACATGAACGTGTGTGTGTGTGTGTATTGATATCTGATCTCATCCTACTTTGATCATCCGTCAATAGTTCTGTTGCCCAACATCTCTGCAGCAGATGTCAAGTATGAAGGAATGATAGTGTTTTAGGAACAGGACTACATAAAAATAAATCTCAAAGGGACAAATACACGTTAATCAACTGTATGATCTTATCTCGTTTCTAATAAAACATTTATGATGGTTACACGTTGTGTTCAGCAAGATGTTCTTAATAAAAGTTAGTTTTTTAAGGGTCAATGCAATCGGCAGAAATAAAAAAACTAACCGGTCGCATAGCTTCACTTCACCAGCAAGCTGAAGGAGGTTGTCAGAAACCGTCTTTTTTTTTTTAAAGACACTTAAAAGCAAAGAAAATGATGCAATATGTTAATTAGTGAGCTTTACAGATGACAGACCCTGTTTCCAGTGTTTATGCTAAGCTAGGCTAACCGCGCCCGGCCTCCAGCACACTCACATGACCGATATCCACCTGAACGTCTCAGAGAGAGAAAAAGTCTCGTTCCCAAAATGTTGAACTATTCCTTTTTAATATAATCTCCTAAAAACACCACTATCACTCCAACCACTAAACTATTCAACACTTTTCTCTGCTCTAACTTCTCAATGGAACCAAACACTTCCTGCACAATCCTTTCACATTAAAAGCACATTTGCAGGAATTGTCAGGTTTTATGAATGGTAGCTTAACAGTCATCGCAAAAATGGCACGGAGGAAGTGATGAATGTTAAGAGTGAAAACATCATCTGTGTTAAAAAAAAAGTGTTAAGCAGAGTGGTGAGTATCACATTCCTCTGTTGTTGTTACTTCTGTTAAAAGATTTACATTTTCCTGCATTTATCTTGAGACATATGACTCTTTACTTGTCTTTACTCAGCTCCCGGTGTCAGTCTGTTATTTGTGGTTAATGGAGGGAGGACATTGTGTGTCTGACGGTGTGCGTGTTGCTCTGCAGGGAGTTTGGTATCGCAGTCGTACAAACAACACGACATCGGGGGGATGGACTGACGCGCACGTTTGTGAAAGCAGCCGCCGAGCGGGCCGAGACAAAAGAGACACAAAGCCCGACGGTGAGCAGGCGGCGAGCGAGCAGCCGGTCGGATGGCTGCCTGTTTCCTCCGAGCTCACAGAGGACCTCCTCTTCATCTTCCTTTTCCTCCTCCTCCCGGATCACTCGGACTGGAGCCGGCAAATAAAAAGACATCGTGAGGCGTTTGAGGTCCTCACGGTAGATTTGTAGGATCCATCATGTATAGAACGATCTGTGCTGATAGTTTGTGTTTGTGTGTCGTCTTTCTTGTTGTTTTTATACGTATTAAAACATTTTGATTTGTAAATAACTGTGTGGTTTACATCCCCTCTTTGTGCCGGCATTATGGGAAAATACGATGAGTAACTTTTGAAAATGTTATTCTTTAAACCAATAATTAGCTCTTAATCCTAGAACACTAATGTTAAAAATAGTAACACTATCAATAACGATATTATGTACCTGATAAAAAATACTCCTCATAAAAATATATTAAAATACAACACTACAAGGCAAAAAAATAATTAGGAAATCATCAATAAAACCTGATTAAAAACATAAATAATGGAGCTATGAACTTGTTCTCTGGTCCACATGTTCCTGGGACATGTGAGCCTTGTCCTGTGAAGGAAAAGTCTCCTTCAATGGGAAAACCATCCGGAATGTTTTCACCCTCTATCACTAACGTCGAGAGGGTTAAAAGTTAAGATCCCAGTTTGTCCAACAGTTCATGAAGTACTCACCATCTGCAATTCAAATATACATTTATGCATTACCATGATTATTATGATAGTATTGACAGTCAGATTGTGTTTGTCAGATAAACTCTGGGACGACTTGTAAAATATATATTATTTTTTACTAAATCATATTTTAACAACTATAGATCTTGAGGTACATGAGTATTTCATTGTATGCTACTTTATACTACGATACTCTACTACATTACAGAGTAGTATTGCACTTTTTTTACTGCACTTTGTTTATTAGGAGCTAAATTTACTTTTCAAATTATGATTTTACACAAAACATATGATCAGTATAAAATATGGTCCGTTGTTACAGATTAAACTACAAAAAGTAGTTTTGTAGTTGTAAGTACTTACAACTAGTTAAACCTTGACCAACAACAACTGATTACATAATAATCAATAATAATGATACAAATACATAGCAGAACACCACTGTAGCCATTCTGCATTATGAGCATCTTTCTTTTAAAAGTATATTAATTATTTCAAACTCAGCGTAAATGAACCACACGAATACATGAATATAACACATTTACATGACTTTTCCAAAACTTTTGGGATTCTATTTTTTTAAGGACTTTTCCAGTCCTGGAAATAGCAATTTTAAATTTCCATGACTTTTCCAGGTTTTCCATGACCGTATGAGTACTAGTACTAAATGTAGTCCTATTTATTTAACCCGACTGCTTCCCCCAAAAGCTGTACTTTTCCTGCTGAGGAATTTGTGTTATCTCCTTCTCGTTTAAATAAAGGTATTAGTCATAGGTCACATGACCTACTGTACGTTTCCATTTCTGGATCATATGATGTAATTTGACCCGCCGTCAAAAATAAATTACGTTTTTGTCTCCCACTGATTCCACTTGTTCAATCCACTCGAGACCGGCTGCGACCAATCACAGTGGAGAGGGCGGGGCGTCAGTGGATAGCGGTTACAGGGAGCGGTCCATAAACCTGTCAATCAACTTTGACGGACTTAACGAGAATTCAAACGGAAACGTATAAAAAATAAAAGCAAAACAAAAGTTCACCGAAAGAAATAGTAAAATTAGACAATTCGACATATTTTTATACTGAGGTATTCTGATTCTTAACATGGTGGAAGTGAACATAAGTCATAATATTATATAAATGTAAAAAAATATTACGATAAAGTAGTATATTTTATCTCAATATTAGACATTTTCTTATATAAATATTCCTTATTGGAATATTACTTTTTCCTAAGACTTGTTCTCACAAATGTACAACTGTGTGCTTGTTAACTGACTTTTGCCTCATAAAGTTACGACTCTCTTCTTGTAAGTTTTGACTTTCTCATAAAACTACAACTTAGTCACAATATTGTGCTGGTGAAACCTCGACTTTATGTGCACATCATGTACATTTTTGACTTTTTTTTTTGACATTTTTCTCACGTAATTAAAATACTTTGTATTTCTCATAAAGTTACAACTTTCTTATTGTAAGCCTTGACTTCAAACTTCGAACTCAAAATATATAATCTTAATTCTCAAACCAACCGTTTTGACATTTACTTTGAAGCCCTAACCGGAAATAGTATCTTTCTCGGTAACTTCTTCCGCCTGCATCAGCAGCAGCAGAAGAAGTCAGTCGGTCCTGTGGTACTTCTGAATTATTGCTAGCAGCCAGCAGCACCAGTCGGCGTACTCGTATGTTACTGTGACCTCTTTCGGTTACTTTCTGGCCGTTAACGGGAACTCAGTTCGTCCTCGGCGGTGTGATGGAACCGGACAAAATGGACGAGAACGAGTGGAAGTATCATGGAGAAGGAAACAAGAGCCTGGTGGTCTCACACGTCCAGGTGAGGAGGCGAAGCTACCGCGGAGCCGACACAAGTCGTGCTAAAGCAGAAGCGGAGTTTAAAAAGAGAAAGAGGGCACCGACCGCCCGCGTGACACTTTACGTTAACTCCACCGGCCGTTGGGACACTTTTAAATATTTGTTCTCAACTGAAGTGGTTTTACGTCAACTGTCAGGGTTTTACGTAGCTACCAGTGTAGCCTAGCCGGCTCGATAGCAACCGACGAGCTGCGAGTTAAAACGAGGAAAAAAAGATGGTTACAGAGTTGACAACAACGGATAAAACCTCCACCAATTGGTAGAAACAACCCACGTGTTCTCGTCCGGTCAAGGTTACGGACTGACCGGGGGACTCCATGGGTCGTAACGTGTAACTGAACTGGTCCTAACGGGGAGCTAATCTCGCCGCTAGCAGCCTCGCTGGTGGAAGTCAGCACTCCGCTGCCTAACGGGACCCGCAGGTCCGGTCAAGTTGTTGTTGAGCAACCGGTGACACGCTATGGAGGCTATGACGTCACGGTTCTGTAACCTGCTCACGAGCTGTCACGCTTTCTTGAGCTTTTTTTGGATTTTTGGGCTTTTTTGATTTGTTTACATTTTACTTTCTCTTGGGGCAGATGAGCCAATGTGGCCATTACTGACTTTAACATGGAGTTAAAGGGAAAGGATCCAAGCTTTAGTCCCGATACTCTTCTTTAAGGGGCGATACAGTCCGGTTCTACTGAACCAATGAAGGGTTAAACACAAGAACTTTGTACCAAATATGAAAGTATATGCAAACATATTTAAATCAGTACTTATTTGATCAGAAACTACAGTTCTTGACAGTTTTTAAAACCTGATGCAACAGATATTAAAGTAATTTGAAACACGTGTTGAACCCTAAATAATCAGATGTATAATTCATGAATATTTTGTTTATGATTTTGCAGCTATTCTTTTCTCATTGATAGTGAACTTTTTTTTTTTTACAATTAAAAGATAACTTTACTGAAGAGTAAAACAACATTAAACGGCATTAAAACATAGTTTGTGTTTTTCTTCTCAAATATCCTCTTTGTTGCTTGAAACATTAAAAGTTGGAAGTTTGCACCCTAAAAAGTGTTTTTCCATACGAATATGTTACAAACGGTGAATTCAACAATTCCAAAAAGTCTAGTGAGAGACGAGGAGATATAAATAGATATTATGGGCGGAAGTCAATATGGATAAAACGTTTCTGGTAACTGTGGTTAAAATAACCAAACAGGCTGAACTGCGTTTGGCTATTCCAGCATACTTGACATTGCAAATACTTCTGTAATCAGCCCTGCACATCCGTTTGTAACCACGCTGGTCAAATACAACAAGAGATTACAACATAATCTAACTAACATGGTCCAGTATGCATCATTGGTGTTGCTCAAGCCTAACTACACCTCTCATTCAACAGGTGTGATTACACAGCAGGGGGAATGTGAAGGGGTCTATAGGCAGCGGTGAAAGATGAATACTGAAGCAATTACAGAGACATCATTCACATAACCAGTGACCGGCCGTGCACGTGTACATAACTCCATTCATCATGTCTTCTTTTGTTTACACTATTATTAATATAATGAGTTTTGTTCCGCCATCGAAGATTTGACTGTAAAATGTAGACAAATTTGAGCTGAAAGGGAAAAACTCTCTCCGACGCATCTGTTCCACAACAAAGTGTCAACAATACTTCAAATAATTACGGCATTATTGCATTTTATTACCCACCTACTGTGTAAATGACTCCATCGCTGTGATTAGGTTAAAGGCAGTGGACATCACTGCATAACCTGAATCCTCTGAGCGATTCGTGAGAGACACTATTAACTAAAGTATTCTGATATTTATTCTGTCGCCACATGTCCGTGTATACGGATGTTATCTACTCAAACACACCTGTACGCTGACAGAACTATTCGCCGTCCTTCATTCTTAGCGTTCATCATGCATTGTATTGTGCTTTAAGTTCAGAGACACTTATTCAGACCGTAGACTGTGTTTGAGAAGTAGAAGCTGCCAACGCGACGTCATTGTTGGTTCGTAGAACTCAAGTTTTGAGTTTTAGCCGTAACCATCTTGACGTTTTGTAACCAGAAGTGATTAGAAGGTGGAGCGAAGTGCTGAATGAGGCATTTGTAGGGGACCAGAGGGTTACAATTAACTTTAATTAAGAGAAAACACAAGTGCCAGATCAAACAGCGTAGTAGTGAGCTGTCACACACACGGTGGCCCCGCCCTTTAGACTCCGAGGGGTCTTGTTTATTATAAATGAACATCATGCTGTTGAGAAGACTTGAAACTAGAGAATGAGACCAAACACTCATGTTTATAATGTTTAATGAGGGAATACATCAAGAGAGAAGTAGTCATTTTCTCATAGACTTCTATACAACCAGACTTCTATACTACCAGAGGAGTTGCCCCCTGCATGTCCTTTTATAATGTATGAAAGTTAAAGGCACTTTCACTTTACTTTTTACAACCAGAGGCTGCGGCTTGATCCTGATTCGGCCGTGAATTTACGGTTCCTGTTGCACTATTAAAAAAAACAGTGTCAGTATTTTAACCCGCCTCATAAACCCTTCGTAGAGGGTCCTGGTCTGAGTGGTCCTGGTCTGAGTCTGAGGGGTCCAGGTGTTTACATGAGGCTCCACTGATCCCAACTGAGCTCTTCTGTTCCTGCAGCTTTCCAGAGTTCTGCGCCTCCTGAAGTATCCGGCCGAGGACTCTGAAAACCCACCACAGGTAAATATGAGTGTGTGTGTGTGTGTGTGGGCCGAACTACTGCACAGTGAAATCATTCTGATGCAGTCACATAAAAGGTTTTGACTTTTAGTCGAGGTCTGCTTGTTAATTATGTTTGTTTTTTTACAGTGTGAACTTCTATTCTTTCTGACAGTTAAATCCTTTTAATCAGACTTCATTCTGGGGCTTAATTTACAGCCGATTGTCATTTGATGTTCAGTTAGAGGGGTCGATGCTGGAAAACATCCCTTTATAAACTGTAACGAGCTTGTTTTAATTATTATTTGCAGTGTTTTTAAATTTGTTTAGGTTAACACAATGTACAAGAGGATTAAAACCACAGTGTCTGCTCAGCTCACACCTGTTAGTATTGCTCCAGTAGAAAGTTGGTGTAATGGTGCAATGCTGCAGCACAGAGCTCCAGTTAGCCGCAGCATTGCTTATTGTCAGTGGATGTTGCATCCTGGTCAGCCCCTGATCCAAATGTAAACTAAAGCGTAGCCCCGCCCGACCGCAAAATTAAAATTTACTCCGAGCTGCTCATGAGCTGCCGTCCCTTTGAAGCTGGTTTACTTTGAACAGCGTGTGAAGAGTAGTCGAGTAACGTAACGTTGTTATTGACATTCTGATGCAGGAACGTCCACGTGAGGTCCATCATGTTGATTGTTTGTCCCGCCGGGGGAACATTAGTCAACCAGCACAACAGCAGAACACATTTTAATCAGTGGAAGAATTGACCTTTCGCTAAGCCCCTCCCCCCTCGGTGCCGTTTAACGACATCACGGAGAGATACGGGAATAATCGGTGCGAAGAGGAAAACAATTATCATTTCTGTTCTCGGAAGGGCTTACAAACGGTCAATTTGAGATTGTGGGAGAGGTTTGATCAATTATGAGTGAATAGAGTCTGTTCATCCAGAATCACATGTCCACGTTTGTTTAAGACGGATAATAACAAGAAATACACGTATTTCCTTATCATTTGAATTGTTTTTGAGGTATAAACCCCACTATGAATTATTATAACAAAGTAAGAGTTTACACTGTCGTCGGAGTGGTTTAAATAATTATTTTTTGGGTATCTTGTGGACCAGCTGCCATAATCAAACAACAATATGGATCGGCAATTAGTTTCGGCGGCAAAACCCAACGTGATCAGGGAAATTTAAAAGTTATATTTCCTCCTTTTTTTTGTTTCTTTTGTGCTGATCCGATCTGTGATCCGGTGTTGATGATCTGAACCGTGAGTTTTATGATCCGTTGCACCACGAATAGATGCTGTTGACCAGAGTACTTATCCAAGTAGTGTTTGCCTCTTAACAGGACACATAACTCCAATAATGACTCTGTCAACATCAAGTCTGTCAAGTTTCAGAACCGGTCCTAACCTGCTGTTGAACCCGTCCTGTGTGTCTGCAGACCGTGGACCAGGCCTTCAGGCAGATCCAGAACATCGTCGACTTCAGCTCCAACGTGATGAGCAGCCTGCTGGGAGAGAAGTTCATCCACAGCGGGGTGAGACCCGCTTTTAACTTGTAAAACATTTAGGGTGCGCAGCACGTATCATCTTAGTGATGCTAGCAGCGGCTAACGTAGCCTACAGAGGGTCAGCTGACCTCAGCTCCTTCTGGGACTTTCAAACTTTTAGTGTTCAACCCCAACCAGCACTGACTCATGTGACTAAAGGCAAACAGGCATATTGACTAGGGCTGCCACTAATGACAAATTTTCTATTGAATAATCTATTGACTATTTTACCGATAAATCAATTAATCCAAACGATTAATCTACCGCCAGTATTTTGAGTTTCAAAATATGCTGCTCTTATTTCTTTACATTACACCCACCCCTGTTTGTAATGGAGGTCTATGGACATAACCTTTTCAGCTGTGGACATGCCTTTCCAACGAGGCGGTGTAATCAATCGCCTGTTGCTGCAGGACATGCATCGCCGCATGCATCGGCGCATGCAAATGTCAGACTCCTGTTCTGTCGCTCACAACGCCTGCTGCTCCGCTTATATAAGTGACAGGAAAAACTATTTTAAACGCCCCCTGGACCCGCAAAGTCACCCTTTGGTGGGTGTGTTGGCTTCAACGCAAGCTTAGCCGGTACTTTAACCGGCGGTGAGCAGGAGTTGAAATCATCCGAGTGTTTCAAAAAAGATTTTATTTAAAAAAAAAAAAAGTGTTAAAATATTGACATTATTAAATAATACTGCCACACAAAAATCCATAAGCATAAATTGCAACACACAGCAGAGGCATGTCGATGTGTCTAGACACACAACTGTCCTTTTCTGCCCCATTTCAACCCAAAGAAAGATCCATTTACATTGTTAGTCGTTTTGTAAACTTTAACTACTTTACAAATGTGTAATTTTAAGTTTTCCACTGGATCAATATTGGAACACGCCCCTCAGGGCTGGGCGATAAACCAGACGGTTTTCCAGCAGCTGCAATTCAGGAAAACAAAGAGTTAGTGTTGGGACTCTTGGGTTTAGCACGTGAACAACACTGCCCGGGTCAGATGGTGCCTGGTTTGAGATTAAACTACGAGCTGGAAGTTACACTCAACAGCTCCAGTTATGCTACTGTCTCTGTACGTTATCGACCCCGTAATGAACACATGATTATAACCCAGACACAGAACTGTGTTTTGTACACAAAGTTGATTAAAGTGACAGTTTTTTTTTTTTCCTCTTCAGGAAGTGGTCAAACTGCCACTAGAGTTTGTGCGACAGCTGTCAATCAAAGTTCAACATCAGAGACCCGGTAAAACAGTTTTTCATAATCATCTGAGGGAAACATCTGGTTTTGAAATATGTTATTATAAGTGTGTGTGTGTGTGTGTGTCTCTCAGCCTGGCGCTGTGATAAGGTGATGGACATCTACAGCGGCTGTGCTCTCTGTCTGCCCAACCTGACATCTCCAGTCCTCCACCAGTCAACACACACTCCACCACTCTGCATTGAGATTAAGGTACACACACACACACACACACACACACACACACACACACAGCTTGAATTATGACACTGTTTCTTGAAACGAAAATACATTTATTCCTAGGAACCAAAGGCACAAAAATAACAACGATAATTCATTTTTATGTTTAATCGCATTGCAACAGGTGTTTGAGCCTCTTTGTGATTTCCGTTTCGTTTTGGTAATAAAACTCTGGTTTAAGATGTTCTTCCTCCTGAGAAGCAGCCACGGTTTCAGAAAGCTTTGCCTGTGAACCAGACAAACAAAGTTAAAACAACAAATCACATGTTTGACTAAGTGTGTGTGTGTGTTACTCAGCTGCTGTTTTTGTGCGTTTTGTTCTTAGCCCAAATGTGGCTTCCTGCCGACGTCCAAACACGTCAGCAAAGACATCAAGACCAAAGTCTGCCGCTTCTGCATGCACCAACACTACAAGGTACAGTACAACTACTCAAACTACAGTACAACTACAGTACAACTACTCAAACTACAGTACACTACAGTACAACTACACAAACTACAGTACAACTACACAAACTACAGTACAATACAGTACAACTACAGTTCAACTACTCAAACTACAGTACAATACAGTAAAACTACACAAACTACAGTTCAACTACTCAAACTACAGTATAACAACTCAAACTACAGTACAACACAAAGTAAAACTACTCAAACTAAAGTACAACTACTCAAACTACAGTACAACTAGAACTACAGTAAAACTACAGTACAACACAATAAACCTAATATGGATCGCAATTAGCATCGGTGGCAAAACCCAACGTGATCAGGGATCTTTAAAAGTTATATTTGCTCTTTTTTTCTCTCTTGTGCTGATCTGAAGCGTGAGTTTTATGATCCGTTGCACCACGAATATATATTGTTGACCAGAGTACTTATCCAAGTTGTTTTTGCCTCTTACAAAGGAAAAATACCTCATATAATTACTGTCAAATTACTCAAGTCTGTCAAGTTTTAGAACAGGTCATAACTTGCTGTTGAACCGGTCCTGTGTTTGTCCTGCAGACAGTGGAGCAGGCCTTCAGGCAGATGGAAACAACACAATGACACAAAGTACAGTACAATACAGTAAAACTACACAAACTACAGTACAACTACTCAAACTACAGTACAACACAATACAGTAAAACTACACACTACAGAACAATACAACTACTCAAACTACAGTACAACACAATACAGTAAAACGACACAAACTACAGTACAATAAAACGACACAAACTACAGTACAACTACTCAAACTACGGCACAACAACTCAAACTACAGTACAACAACTCAAACTACAGTACAATACAGTAAAACTACAAACTACAGTACAACACAATACAGTAAAACTACACACTACAGAACAATACAACTACTCAAACTACAGTACAACTCAAACTACAGTACAACACAATACAGTAAAACGACACAAACTACAGTACAATAAAACGACACAAACTACGGCACAACAACTCAAACTGCAGTATAACTCAAACTACAGTACAACACAATAAAAATACACAAACTACAGTACAACTACGCTATAGTTTTGAATCAGCACCGTTTATTATTTAGATCAGGTAGCTTGTGAAAAACGTGGAGCTCTTTTGTCCGATACAAGTTTAACCAATAATGAAGTAGAACTGTTGGACTGGGCTCCTGTTGTAAACGGTCGGTTCTGAATGGGCCGACTGCTCGCCGCTCATACAAACCACTTCACTCCTCTGCATGCAGCACACACCCAACCCGGGTTACTCCAGGTCAGAATCACCGCTGAGCGGTAACCACGGCGGCCCTCAAGGAGAGCGTGGCTTTAATTAACGGAGGTATTTTGTGGGCGATGACGTCATTAGTGGTTTAAGTTAGTTTTCAGTCATACACTGGGAAAATGGAGTCCTGCAAGTCTGGGCTTATTCACGGTCACACCGGTGAAAAGCTCAATGCTGCGTTCGCTGGTCACTTTATTCAAAGTAAATCAACACAGAATGCTTTGCATGTCTCTCGCTCGGGCCTCCAGCAATACACCAAACGAGTGAAGTACCAGGATGAACTTGAGATATGCAAAGGACACACCCACAGACAGGTTCCTCCCTAGATACCTCGGAAACCAACTGGTTTTATTGGTTAATTACTTCTGTCTCTTTAATGTTTCTTCCTTCATCACTTTGTATTCTCCCTCTCACCAGGTGGCCAATGGGAAGTGGAAGAAACCGAGTCTGTACTGTCCTCTAGACTTGTTCTCAGGGTGAGAAAACAGATCAACTCGTTTACTGTGTGGAACTCAGTTATACTGGCGTGATGTACACAACAATACTTTATGTATTTGAGTATATAGATAACTTTCTACCAGTTTCAGCTGCTGATTCTCTTGTTTCTCTCGTTTTGTTCAGCAACCGACAGAGAATGCACTTTGCCATCAGACACCTGATACAAGAACCTCAAAACAACTTAAAGATCTTCAAGGTGAGCGACCACAACGTCTCTCTTGCTGTCTGACGTGGAATGTAGCGACCAACAGAAAACATGGAGGGTTACTGAGGTGGTGTTTATGATCTATGATAAGTTATAAAGAGTATTTATGAGAATCAGAACCAAGACTAAACTCTCTAAACTGGATCTCTGCTTGAGATCTCTTAACAAGTGAGATCCTCCTCCAGTCTTTGATGAGTTCTGAGATATTAAACCCTGTGATGTGTCTGTCAGGGTGGTCAGTGCATCTACAGCAGTAAGGAGGTCAGTGACTGCTCCATGGACCTGAACTCTCTGCTGCATCATCTCAGACCGTACTTCCTGTATGGGAACAACCGGATCAACAGTCACATGACCAACAAAGCTGTCTTGAACGACTTCATCCAGGTAAAAACGATCGCACAAATATAACGGGGGTTTGTACACACAACCGTCCTTTTTTCTTGAAAGTAAAACACATTAAACTAAATGTACCAACACAAAGAGTCTCCAACAGACAGAATCCTCCTGATGTCTCGGAGCGAAACATAAAACCTGCAGCATTTTCCAGATGTGAAACTCCATCAGTTAGAGTTGTGAGAAGAGAAACTCAGAGCAGGTTTTAGTTTGAAGTTGCATATTTATCAGCCGGCCTCTTATTTTAAAAACACTGAAGTTAGATATTCAGCAGCTACATTGAACCTTCAGTACATTCTTTTTTTTTCATGTTAAAAATGTAGATACTATTCTTGATATTATATAAAGTTTTAAAGACTCTAAACTCCAAACAAACTCGGGCCGTGATGGCACAGCTGTTAGGAGTGGACTCATTAACTGCCTTCCACACACTGAGGACTCATGATGAAGTATCTGTGTAGGTCCTGGTCAACGCCCTGCTGAGTGGAGGAGGAGGAGGAGCTGGAGAGGTGGTGACGGACAGCCGAGGAGAAGGGCGGAGCTTCTGTGGAGCGAGTCTGTTCAACAAGGAGAGGATTCACAACGGTCAGTCAGTCAGTCAGTCAGTCAGTCAGTCAGTCAGTCTCTCAGCTGTGAGGATCTGGAAGCTCAAACTAACAAATATGCAGACTGGAAAAATTAAGCTAGTTTATCTATCGTCCTGATATAGCTGCAGCTATGAATTCATTTTTTTTTTTTAAAGAAAACTTTCTGGTTCCAGCTTCTGTTTAAAAAATGTTTTTTTGACTGTTGGACAAAGGAAGAAATTGGACATTTCCCCCCCAAAAAATTCTCTAGACAATAAGATTGTGACACACTGACACAGACTGGACTTGAACACACTTGTAAACACAAATAAACAAAACACCTTTTGATTTCAACCCAACGCTTCACATAACTCGTCATGTTTCAGCCTCGTCTCTGTCGACCGGTCCAACACGTCTGTGAGCAGCTTCTCAGAAATGTTTGTGTTTTAAAAAGAAGCATTTGTGTCGTCTCGGCACAAACATCTGAATGTGATTACGTAACTATGAAAAGCCTGACTCGCACCTTTTTGTGCTTTCGATGCTTCTTTTAAAGAAGTTTTTTACAAACCATAATTTAGACCTGAAACTGAACATGACCCGTCTCTCTCTCCATGTTCAGGTTCTCAGGGTTTACCCAGCGACAGCGTTTTGTTCCGGATCCTCCAGACCCAGATGTTGGACACGCTGGACATCGAAGGCCTCTACCCTCTGTACCGCCGCGTGGAGCAGCACCTGCAGGACTTCCCCAAGGAGAGGTAACGCCCAGTCAGCAAGAAACCTGCCGTCATGGCGTCTGATCTCGATGAAGCTCATTCACCATCATGGTGTCTGATCCTGATGAAGCTCATTCACCATCATGGTGTCTGATCTCGATGAAGCTCGTTCACCATCATGGTGTCTGATCTCGATGAAGCTCGTTCACCATCATGGTGTCTGATCCTGATGAAGCTCATTCACCATCATGGTGTCTGATCCTGATGAAGCTCATTCACCGTCATGGTGTCTGATCCTGATGAAGCTCATTCACCGTCATGGTGTCTGATCCTGATGAAGCTCATTCACCATCATGGTGTCTGATCCCGATGAAGCTCATTCACCATCATGGTGTCTGATCCTGATGAAGCTCATTCACCATCATGGTGTCTGATCCTGATGAAGCTCATTCACCATCATGGTGTCTGATCCTGATGAAGCTCATTCACCATCATGGTGTCTGATCCTGATGAAGCTCATTCACCATCATGGTGTCTGATCCCGATGAAGCTCATTCACCATCATGGTGTCTGATCCTGATGAAGCTCATTCACCATCATGGTGTCTGATCCCGATGAAGCTCATTCACCATCATGGTGTCTGATCCTGATGAAGCTCATTCACCATCATGGTGTCTGATCCCGATGAATCATTCCCTCTCCTCCTGCAGGGGCTCCGTCTGGTCCCCGGCATCCCTTCCCCCCTGCGTCAGAACCCGCCTGCAGATGGAGGGTCCGTACAATGAGGCCTTCCTGGAGAAGCTGCAGAAATGTCCGGCCGAGGACGACGGCTCGCTGGAGTACGCCGTCGCCAAGGTGAGCCCTCACGTCGGGTTTCACCTGTTCAGACGCATGTTCGATGCCCAGTACAAACACTCAGCTGAAACGGGGAAGATACTGAGAGATTTCCAACTGATGGCCAGAACAATGGAGTTTCTTTTATTTACTAAATGAACTGTGTGCTTTGACTTCAGGTCCATCAGTACCGCGTCGCCATGACGGCCAAGGACTGCTCCATCATGGTCGCCCTGGTGCCCAGCAGCGAGGAAGAAGAGGATGAAGAAGGGTAAGAGTTGAGCTCAGAAAGGAGTGTTGCCCCATTAACTGACAGGTGACTCCGAGACTTACTGGATAACTTATTATCTAGAGAATAAATCTTTTTATATTGATCCAGAATTGAGGGATTACGCTGTAATGTAATCACTTAAAGGCCACTTTTTAATTTACGTTCACTAAAAGTTTCTGACATGTCAAATCCTACAGAGAAATAAAACGTAAATAAAAGTAATATTTCCCTGAGAAATGTAGTGGAGTATAATCATAAAGATTGGATGGAAATACTCAAGTATGATGAGACTTTTACTTAAAAATGTACTACTGCTCCACATGATCTTTATTAAGATGAGCGCTGTGCTATTTTGATTACCCTAACCTTTTTCACTATTTATGACACTTAATTATTGATATATTAATTAATTTGTCATCCATTTGAGGGCAACATCCTGATGATGATCTTTTGAGAACACATTAATAGGCAGCTGAGTGAACCATTCATTTTCCCTGAAGATGTTGTTCACTGTTTCCAGGAACCAGTTTGTAGTATCTGAAGACGGCCACCAGGTGGCGCTAGACACCGGCATTAACTCCCCCTCTCCCCCCAGTCTCTCCAGTCAGAGGCGGCTCAGGGACTTCCTCTCCTCCAGGCCGCCGGCTCTCTCTTACTTCGTCTCCATCTTGGACCTGGACCCGAAGCCGTTCGACAGCATCCCCAGCCAGCTGCGCCTGGACCAGAAGATCGTCTCCTGCTACCTGAAGACGGGCGGTGCCTTGCCCAAGGGCTGCCTGTCGCCACACTCCGGCATCTTCACAGCTGCAGAGCGGGAGGACTGCACGCTGCTCTTCCACCCCATGTGAACTCCCCCCAATGAGCCGGACCGCCGACTAACGGACTTGTGATCGTAAACAGAGTTGGCGTTGACGCAGAGGTCTAGCATCCCTTCAGGCCAGAGACGGTACTGCAGCAACCGTTATTCACTCTGCTCGTGTTGACGGTCAACGGCTCGGCAAATAAAAACAAACCTCCAGGAAGTCACCACTAACTCATCAGACGTTACTGATTCTAGACTCCCATCAGGATGTGGATCCCAGCATCACCACTGTTCTCCCATGATGCAAATTCATCAGAAAACTCAAGGGGAGTGTCGGCCTCTTCCTTCAGTTTGACGGGCGGACGAAGCTCCGAGGACACGGAAGAACGAAAGAGGAGAATGAAAGTGAAAAGCATGTCGTTGGGCGTTGGCGTACGTAAGATGTAATTTCCTAAATGTGGGCGGGGCTTCTGGGAGAGTGAGGCGGAGCCATTATGTATGTCCAGGTTGAACAGCAGCATCACTGTGCTAACAGAAGCGCTAGCTGCAGGGGTGGGCCTGATCCGGTCACCTGCAGGTCTGGGATCCAGTTCTCAGCTGGACCCCATGGGGGTCTTCACTCAGTGAGATGAGCTGCGGCAGCGTTTTGGTTGTTTTGAAAACCTTCATGAACCAGAATCACGAGCCAAATAACAGCGAGAGACGTTTGTTTTTAGTTTGTTTTTTTTTGACTCCAGTTCAGTTGCTGGCGTCGTTAACAACTTTTCTCATCCGGTGTTTTTGCCGAGATGTTGAAGGTCAAATGTTGGTGACTTTATTTTTCTTTTTAAGCAGGAGGGTTGAGTATCGTTAAAGGGTAGGTTCACCTAAATAATAATAAAAAAGCCTTGCCACTTCCCTCCAGTGAAATCTATCCAGTCATGGTATTTGTCTTGATATATTTTTTATATATATATATATATATCTCTTTCTTATGAGTGCCACTGTAACTGGATAATCTACAAAACACAATGTTACAATTGAAACTACTAATTTTGAAGAAGATATATTCTTAAAATGTCCTTTTCATTGCCAACAAACTAAATGTGTGGCAGTAATAAAAACAAATATCTGCGTGGAGAGATTTCACTTGAGGGAAGATTAATATAATAAAACAAACACTCCGTGGCCACTTTCAATCCAGTACATCAGCCCTGTTATTAACTTTACTTTAAACTTTTATTGTCTACATTCTGTTGAAGCCGTCAGGTTGTGTTGCACTGACAAGTGAAACTCAATATAACACACGATGAGCATATAGTTTATTAACAGCTGAATATTCTGACATTGTGAGGGTTGCATTAGCCCTGAGTGTATTAATATTCATATTTAATTTGGGTAAACTGGCCCTTTAAGGTCCAGACTCTTGACTAATCGACTCTTGTAGGGTTCTTCAGGCGGAGACGCTTGTGTCCAGTTGCCTTCTGACGTAACACCTTCTTTGTGTTGGGGGGGAAAAAAGCACATTATTTTAACTCTTATTGTCATATTCTGTTTTGTTGGAAGAAAAGCAGCATTTAGGTTGTCTAACACTCCAGCGTTCACTGGTCTGGTGACGCGTCGCTTCACACGCTGCGTCTCTTATTCACGATTTGAAGCCCAAAACCACAGATTCAGAAACACCGATGCTGGTGATGTCACCGCTCGGCTAGACTTCACCGAGCAGAGGGTTTTAAAAGCAAAGAGGTCGGCGCATGTCAGCGTCCGACCCACCGGAGCAAAGGCTTCTGGGTAACAGAGAGCAGGCCTCTGCTGCTCGGCTGGTTGTGTGCCATAAGTGGCTTGTTGTGCATTTGTCCATGTGCCTAAATGTTCTGGTGGAGGTGGTGTGCGTGTGTGTTTGTGTTGATAAAAACTTGCATTGTTACAGTCTGCGTTCACAGCTGAGATCGGAGACGACGCCATGTTGGTTGGTTTCTGATCTCAGGTCAGCTTTGGGGCTGCTGTGGACGCGGCCGTGAACTCTCAGTACCTCGAACTCCCGACGACTCGAAACCGAAGCGCAACGGGGTCGTCCGATGTTTGCAAAACGATGCGTTCAGGAGCGCTGGGAGGTTTATGAAGCCGGGGCGGTGACATCACCAGGAGTCGGGACTAGCGAGCGGTTTTAAGTTCTTCGTCACCACCAGCAGATGAGTGCCGACTCGAGTCAGGATGCTGCCCTCTCCTGGTGATGTCATCGTCCTCTGAACCAGCAGCGCTCGCGGAGGCTTCTGATAAACTGGTTAACACTTGATTTCAGTTCCTGTTTACAGCGTCCGCTCTCCAGCCTCCACCACCTCCGCCAGCCAATCAAACGCCTGGAAACAAATCGCACTACAAGGCGGAAAAACCCCTTCACACTCCATTGTGACGATGAGGATGAACGGCTACTTCCTCGCTCATCAGCAGCAGGGCGACGCCGTCCGTAGTTCTGTTGAATACAAACACTAAACTAAAGGTTTAAAACCAGACCGGGTTCAGTCGGCCAATCAGAACGCCCCCTGGGCAGTTTGACCTCTAACCCCTCGCGTGACCTTCGCTGTCGGGCGGACGAGGAGATGAGCGGCTGGAGAGCGGACCGCAGCGAGCTGAACAACCACTGATCGATCTGACTGCTGAGCTGAAGACAGGCAGCAGGACGGGAAAGCAGAGGCTCATGGGAAGAGGGCGGGTCAATGTGTGTGAGACAGCAGACGACTTTGATTTAATTTGTTTTATAACTTCTGAACATTGTAACAAACTTAACGCCAAAGCATCCGATCACAAAAATCTGATATTTTCATAATCGGTGCGATCGAGAGAGGAAGCCTCAGTTTGTGTCCATCGAATTGTGTGAATGAGGTTCATGTTGTCGGGCAGCTGAAGTCAGATGTGTGACGGCTGTGTTGATGAAAAAGTGAAGCAATAAGCCTTAAAACAATATAAACATTATTAAACATTATCAGTCATCTAGCCGGACGGAGACACGAGGAAATCCAACGTTTCTCTAATTCCAGCTGCTTTGATCATCAGATTGAGGTTCATCGTTCAGTCCTAGAGGAGGAGATCCAGGTTAAGTTATTTAAGTGTCATTAAAATGAGGGTTCAGATGGTCAGATATAATTTAACAATAATACTAACGGACACAAACTGGGGCAAAAAGAAACAGAACTGCAAAATAAATTTCTTTTAGGATTCTGTCCTCAGAGGCGGAGCTCCGACAGGCGAGCTGCCACCTGATTGGTCGGTTGCCTCCGCCTCCGCCTGCTGCCTGGGCGTCGGCCTGCAGGAACATCACAGCACTGTGATACTACAGACTTCTAATAGCTGCGTGTGTGTAAATATCTGAGAGGAGAAAACTATTTGAGAATACAAAAGGCGACACTGCTGTCCTGCATTTTGTATTTAAATTATTTATTTTTGTAGATTTTGACCAATGAGCTCTGTCACAGTCGAGCTCTTTCTATTGAATAAAGATTTCTAAGAGACTAAACCATCGCTGTGTTTTTATTTGTATAGCAGCTCAGACATAAGAGGTTGTTGTGTTATGCGTCCTGTGAGAGGCTGACCGCCATGATGACCGACTCCAGGGCCGCTTCAGGGCCCAGCAGCCTCAGCAGGCTCTGGAAGGCCTCGGCGGCGGCGCCACCTGCAGCCGGAGAGGGAAACAACTGCAGCGCTGCAGACACAAATGAACCTGGATCATTATCGTTGTGTTCAAATAACTTAATAACCATCTAAGGACTGAAACTTCCAAATAATTGCTAGCAGAGCAAAATGTGCAAACGAGTTTCCAGATTCTCAAATGTGAGGATTTGGTGCTTCTTTTGTGATATTTAACAAACTGAAAATCTTTGGGTTTTGAACTGTTGAGAAACAAAACAATCATGACTGGACTCACACTTGTTTTCTCACAATCTGTCGATTAAAAAAGGATAAATTGATAAAATAATCGTTAATTTAATCCATAATAAAATAATCGTTGTTACAGTTCAACCTCACTTTCATAAGAGTAACTTTTACTCAGCAGCTCAGCCAAAACACAATATATTATAATTATAAATATATTTCTTTTGCAGTAGAAACTCGGTCTAGTGTCTCAGTTGACATTTTACCTGCTGGTTTCTTTGTCCTGATCAATAACCTGTTACAGCCAGAGACAAGGTTACTTTTAAACTTCCTGTATTGGTGGAGCTTGCCAATGCAATGTTTTTTATTATAATACGTTTCTTTGGCCAGAATAATTAATTATTTTAGTTTTACTTCACCTATCCAGCTTCCTGTCTGCAGGTAAACTCTCACCTTTCTCTGGGATCTTCGTCAGCAGCTCGATCTTTGGAGAGACTCCGCCCTCTCTGGAGACGCCCACCGACCAATGGACGAACAGGACGCAGCTGTAAACAAAGACTCAGAGGTCAGACTCAGAGGTCAGACTGTGTGTTACTGTGCTCCACCAGTGGGAGAGTATTTACCCAGAAAGCTCAGGGTGGTTCAGGGTCATGACCTCTGACCTGCAGCCTCCAGGAAGAGAGACGACCGTTGGATACTTCTCCTGTAGAGAGAGAAAATATCTTCAGAGAAATATTATTAGAATTTAAGAAAACATTGATTTTGTAGCCCATCACGTCCATTAAAATCCTGTGAAGTGAACTCTTTGTTGGACAAGAGGAACAAACAGCTGTGAAACTATCCTTTAATAGTTTGATCCTCTTTTAGCGGTTCAATAAATACAGGTCGCGAGTGTTTTCATTAAATATCATATATAAATAATAATGACAGAGTTTGGACAAAATCTTCAAATTAATCCTATATAAAACAAATTATTAAAAAATGATCAGAATTAAGTTTTTTCTTGTCAACCAAACATGACTTGTTCCCGTATCTGGTAAAATAAAACTACTGTGAAAACAAGCAGTAGTTTGGTTTCTCTGATATATTAAAATATTTTACTTTTCTCAGCAAATATGTTGATTTACTATTCAAAAATGAAGTATTACTATTAGTTAATTTACTTTAAAAACTGCTTCCTGTAACTCAGTGAGAAGCTGCACATTACTGCTGCTGGCCTGCAGGAGGCGCTGCAACACACGTTTATCCGCCTGAACACTGGACCTCATAAAAACAAAATACACAAGTTTGTACACGGAGACATTGAGCTGCACCGAGAGGAAACCGGAGAGAATACTTAGAGCCTGACGTCCACTTCAAGCTGAAACGGTGACTGGGTCTTTGTTTTTATCACAAAGAGAACATTTAGGAAGAAATGATTCCTCTGTTTACTTTAGTCAACTTCCTCACTCACACACACACACACACACACACACACACACACACACACACACACACACACACACACACACACACACACACACACACACACACACACACACACACACACACACACACACACACACACACACACACACACACACACACACGCTGCTGTTTTCCAAAAATACTTCAGTCGTTAGGGGCGTGTCCCACATCCCACAGGTGAGGGGTGAGTCCAGGTGACTCAACCAAGAGGCATTTGTGTGTGTGTGTGTGTGTGTGTGTGTGAGATGTTAAAGCAATAGTTTCAACATTTTGTCATTCACACTTATTCTTACTGAAATATTTGTACTTCTGATGATCATATTGTTATTTTCTTTTTCCTCCTCTCATCATATTCTCTCATTTTAAGGTTCAGGAGGTTTTACCGCCTTTCTGACTTTTCACATGGAGGTGTGATGTTGGTTCTTGTGTGACCTCTGACCTCTTCAGACCGATCCTGTTCCAGAGTGAACCAGCCTCCATGTTTCATCTTGAACAAACCTCCTCTTCTGCAACATGTGGAGAACTGACTCCCGTTGGTCTGCTTCAGTCATTCTGATGCTCTGCAGCGTCAGAAAGACAGGAAGACAGAAGTCAGACCTGTCTCACTCTCTCTCTCTGTTCATTACTCTCTCTCTCCCTCCCTCTCTCTGTTCATTACTATATCTCTCTCTCCCTCTCTCTCTCCCAGCTGCAGAACAAATCCTGACCTTCCCCTCAAAGCTGTACTAGCCTGCTCTGCTCCACACAACTTCTCTACGATCAGAGACACAAAACACACACACACAGCATCATCATCATCACACACACACACACTTCTCTCCTGGAGCTCCTGCAGAACCGGAGGAGGAGGAAAGAGGGAGGAAGAATTTGGCCTCAAGTTTCGCAGCCGCCTTCAAACTGCTGGTAAAGTAGAGTTAATGTCTGTCTGTCTGTCTGTCTGTCTGTCTGTCTGTCTGTCTGTCTGTCTGTCTGTCTGTCTGTCTGTCTGTCTGTCTCTCTGTCTGTCTGTCAGCTAGCTAGCTCCTCCCCTCTTCATCTCTCTCTCTCTCTCTCTCTGTGGAGATGGTTTGTAAACATCCTGTAAGGTCCAGAAGAAAACAACAACAAGGACTTTGTCTCGTCCATCAGACTGAACCAGATCTAGAGGAACCAGATTCTTTAACCTTTAGGACACACACATGTGCTCCTCCTGGTTTCCCCTCAGCGATGAAGGTCATTGAGCAATGAGCTCAGAGGACATTTGGGGAGAGCCGTAACTAAAATGTGTTTTAAGGTTTTACCGTTTGTTTCTAAAATAACTCGGTTTTCACTTCCACAACAAAACCAGAACAAAACCTGAAAGTCAGCTGCTTTTCATTTGGTTCATTTGCATGAGACTGTTGAATGCTTCTGCACAGGGCGACAGCTTGAACCTGAACCCGGTCCACAACCCGGTCCACCAGACCCGAGACCGACCAATTTGAGACCCAAACGAACAAAAGACCTGAAGCTCTATGTTGTGAAGCTCTCGTTGTGCAGCAGAACACACACTTCATGCAGCTAGAGTCTGATCTGCTGCCTGCATCATGCATCCCATTAGACACACACCACCCTCCCAACACGACCAGCAAGCCCAGTTCCTCAGAGGACGGAACCAAACTTCGGCCTCCCGGTTATTTTTATCCTCCTCTGTTGCTGGAGTCTCTCCGTCTGTTCCTGCTCATCCAGAAACTGAACCGCTGAATTCTTTCCATTTCTCTCCCCTCCCTCCGGTTTTCTTTTCCTCTGTCTCTCATATCCTGGTTTCCTATTGGCCGATGGGAGTCGAGGTGGAGCTGCAGACTTTAGTTTTGTTTTCATCTAAAAGAGAACGTGAATATTAATGTGGATGGTGGAGAGAGAGAGTGGGCGGATACTTATCATGTTTAAAATATGTGCTGCTCTTAAAAAACTTTATGGGAGCAGAAGTTTTATGATGCAAACCAGTTAATTATTGTTTAAGCTTGTTAAATCATAAAGGGTTTAAACTCTGTAGATACTCATGTCACAACCTCCACCCTCATCTCATTTAGTTTGAGTGTAAATTCATACAACATATAGTGTCTTAAAAACTCAAGACAATGTGTGTTGTTTGGCTAACAAACACCAGTCAGTGATGACTAATATCATCAGGCAAAACTTAACCCACAAATAAGTCTGAGTTGGTCAGATCGAGCCTGGCTTTGTTGTAAACCACTGACACGTTGAATGTCGACCGCAAATGACTCGTTTTTTATGAGCAAAATCAAAAAGTAAACATAATTGGTAACAACTTGAACTGAAGTTGGAGTACACAAGTCATAATTAAAGGCCGATATCGCTCCATGCACTGATCTGGGTCCAGTTATCAGTTAGAAGCAGAATCAGGATCCAGACCTGAACCAGGTGTGTGTTTGAGTCCAGATAAAGAACATGAATATAAAAAGTGTTTTTTCTTTTAGCTCCACCACCTCCGGAGCAAAATATCTCTGTCTAGAAAATCTGTCTTTTGGGCTCCAACCCAACAAATCCAAAGCTCCCAGCATGCACTGGGGCAGAGCTACGTTTTATTATTGTTATTGAGGCCGATATGGAGAACCAGTTGAATCTGCTGCAACTATCAGGTGTGTGAAGGGGTCTGTTAGCGTCAGGCTTTAATAATGACAGGACTGCTGTGTATAGAGCAGTCATTATACACACACACACACACACACACACACACACACACACACACACACACACACACACACACACACACACACACACACACACACACACACACACACACACACACACACACACACACACACACACACACTAACCGGCCATTAGGACCCCAGCAGAACACTATATGAGGCCAGCCCCAGCTCTGACAGCTCCTTTTGTCCAGGAAGCTGCTGCAGGTAAACACCTCGTCTTAATCATCTGTCTGTTCGGCTCCAGTTGTTGTAGCTGCTGGTTTCTGCAAAACATCTGCATTTAAATTCATTACATTTCAAAATGTTGAATCGTTTCCGCTTTACGTTTAGATTGAGGGTTGACAGTTGAGAGAAGACTGGAAATGGTGAAGAGGAAGAGAGATGGGGACTATTTGTTTGGACTCAAACTCTGACTGTTAATCTTCAGCTCTGAAGTTTTGATTCATAACCATGTCTGTTTTCATATTTCCCTTTTGTCCTTGTATATCTGATTAACCAGCTGGGTTCCTGCTGAGGACCCAGGGCGGTCTGAGTCTGGGTTTGAACCCATTTGGTTTTTGTTCTTCAGAGCATCAGGATGCTGCGTATTGAAAACTGTACAGAGGCTCTTGTTTCAGCTGCATTAAAAAAACATTTTAATTGGAATTTGAGAACTTTAGCTTAATCTTTTATTTTTTTTTGTATTTCTCAATGTAAGGCTTTAAAAAAAAGCTTTGCTTTGGTATCACCATCTATTGATACCCATTTGAAGTGAAGACCTCGATGCTGGTCTCTGCTGCTCTGCAGGGATGAGGTGGTGGCTGGTGGCGGCCGGTTTGTGGCTGCTGGTGGTCGTGAGCGTCTCAGACGCCCAGACCGGGAACCGACCTCGCAACCAGGACCGGGAGACCCGCCGGGGGAAGAGGAAGAGGGACGGACAAGGTGAGGAAAACACTGTGGGATCCGTTTGTGCTGGAAGGTCATCTTCATAGATACAGACTCAGACCTGATGGGTCATCTTCATAGATACAGACTCAGACCTGATGGGTCATCTTCATAGATACAGACTCAGACCTGATGGGTCATCTTCATAGATACAGACTCAGACCTGATGGGTCATCTTCATAGATACAGACTCAGACCTGATGGGTCATCTTCATAGATACAGACTCAGACCTGATGGGTCATCTTCATAGATACAGACTCAGACCTGATGGGTCATCTTCATAGATACAGACTCAGACCTGATGGGTCATCTTCATAGATACAGACTCAGACCTGGTACGACCATGTGTTGCAGGTGCTTTGCGGGCCAGACCGGGGCGCTCTAGACCTCTGAAGATCAGACTGGTTCCTGGTCCCAGCATGCCAGAGGAGCCTGCAGACAACCGAGGAAACACTCCCATCATGAAGTCCTATAAGAAACTACAAGAACCGCACTCCAGCTACAACGTTATCTCAGGTCAGTGAGACCAGTGAGACCAGTGACTCTGCCTTGACCCAGTCAGGAGAACCAGTGAGACTGGAAACAAACTTAAACTGAGCTAATGAGACCAGAAACTCAACCTTAACTCAGGTTAGTGAGACTGATGCAGACGCTCTGATATGCTTCTGCAAAGCTAATGTTAACAATTCATTGATCTGCTTTAATTAGCGTTTTCATTGCCTATATATATATATATATATATATATATTTGTGTTAATCATTAAGTCTGTAATAGTAGAGATGTCCTTCACTTCCCAGTCCAAGGTGACATCGTCTCACATTTGTTTCACCTGAGTAACTTAAAAAGTAAAACAGCACATTTAATCAAACAGGATGTGAGAACAGGGCTTCATCGTCTCATAATGAAGCTTTTGTTGCAGCTCATGAGCAGAAGGAAAACCATCTGTGGGAAAAGAGCTGAAGAGAGAATGAGACTTTTAAGAAGGACCTCAAAGCCGCTGAGTTTAAACCAATCAAGCATTTTGTAATTAGAAGGTGTTGCTGCAGGGCTCTGAGAACACGCCTCATGTGTTCAGACAGGCAGATCTGACTGTGATGTCACCGCTGTCAATGTTACAGGATAATACAGGAAAGTTAAGGCTTGATTAGAGATTTTCTATAGAGGACGATCATAAACCCAGACGGGTTTCCATCATCTGAATATTCGGATGCACGAAGAATGAAATTTAAAAAGAATTACTGGACCCTCCTTGATAATCGTTCACTTGAATTATACATATTTACATAATTATTTACAATCATTCAATCATACATTATCACACACGATGGATGTCATCTTCAGATGTCTTGTTTTGTCCGACAAGTAACAAACAAAAACAAAACACAAAAAAAGAAGTTTATAATGGTTATTATAATTATAAAACAGAAAAGCAGAAAATCCTTTTATTGGAGGAGCTGCAATATATAAATTGGTGTTTTTGCTCTGAAACTAAATATTTAAACGATTGACTATTCATTCACTGCTAGTGAAACATGTGAAACTATGCCGTGAACACCAGGTAACGACGGTGCTACATTATACATATTTATCTGATGGTTCTGTATTGTTCCCACCCTGCAATTTACAATGAAGATATTCAAGATAACATTGTGCGTTTGAAGGAGAAGCTGTAAAGTATGTGTGCTCCAGCAGAGATGACAGGGCCACTCGCCTGGGGAGAGACGGTGTTTATCAGAAACAAGCTGAGCCTCATAACCACTGAGTGTCTGTGGCCGCGACAAAGAGCATAGCATTAGGACGGAGAGATGACAGACGGGACGGACGCACAATGCGCACAATACACACACAAAGAGTGTCTGAGAGCTGCATCATGGTGGGTTACGGCCTCCTGACTCACAGCTCCGTGCTGGGAGGCGGAGTGGAAGCGTACAAACCACGGCTTTGTCTGGTTGTGATGGTAAAGTACAGGCTTTAGATTCCACTAGACGCACACAGCAATTACTGCAGCTGCTGCTGGGAGGATGACGAGGGCTGCAGGGTGCTCTGTTCTGGGCTGCAGGGTGCTCTGTTCTGGGCTGCAGGGTGCTCTGTTCTGGGCTGCAGGGTGCTCTGTTCTGGGCTGCAGGGTGCTCTGTTCTGGGCTGCAGGGTGCTCTGTTCTGGGCTGCAGGGTGCTCTGTTCTGGGCTGCAGGGTGCTCTGTTCTGGGCTGCAGGGTGCTCTGTTCTGGGGTGCAGGGTGCTCTGTTCTGGGGTGCTGGGTGCTCTGTTCTGGGCTGCAGGGTGCTCTGTTCTGGGCTGCAGGGTGCTCTGTTCTGGGCTGCAGGGTGCTCTGTTCTGGGGTGCTGGGTCACGGCCCACGCCTCCCATTGGCTCTCTCATCCGGTTACTCGAGCCGGGGCTTCGTCCTCCGTCGAAAAGGCCACAAAAACCAGAGTGAGAGGCCCATTGTTCTTTGATGAACATCCAGCTTTAATAATGACAAGTCAACAATTTATCTCAAGGTGCAAAATCTGTTTTCTTAACCCAAACAAAGATGGCCGCCGGGCAGCGTCCTGGTAGGACAGCAGCATTCCATATGACAACAACGTTCCCAGTTTGACTCCCACTGGAACCTTTGTTGGGTAACTGGGTGACTGGATCGTGTGACTTTTACGCTCAATTATATTATATATACACATATAATAATAAAATACTATACATTCCATTTCATTATCCAAGACGTTTATCCTGTTTAGGGGCGATGGAGCCGATCCCAGCTGTCATTGGGCGAAGACAAGTTTTATTATATGTCTATTATATATATTAAATGTTGCTATCCCCTGTATGTGGCAACTGGAAACCAGTTTTGTAAACCAATCCGCTGCCCAAACAACCAATAATAATAATAATAATAATAATTATAAATGGAAACTGTATGGGCGTATATGAAGGTCTTTATACATTCATATGTATCAATAGTTATAGTTATTAGATAGTTAACTAAATCGCTGCCACATTACTTATGTTCTATAATTTTGTATTTCAAGCAGATACAAGATTCCTCCTACAAACTGACATATCTGAACATAACCAAATGACCTTCCCTCCCTTCATAATCAATAATCATGAACTGTGTGTTGCAGGTAAGCAGGGCCAGTGTGTGTTCCAGGGCCTGGCCATGTTCGACCAGGCCGTCTGGTCCCCGAAGGCCTGTGTGACGTGCCTGTGCACCGGCGGGCGGGTGGTCTGTGACGAGAGCGCCTGTCCCACAATGCATTGCCACTTCCCCTTCACGCCCGCTGGGGAGTGCTGCCCCGTCTGCATGGAGTCAGGTAGAAACACAACATGTGGCAACGCCATGGTGCAACATCCAGGGGCAACGGAGACGGGGACCAAGATTTGAAGGGTTTTCAGGTTTTACTGGGAACGTTTTTGTACAACAATTAGTTTTACTTTCGCTTTCCAGCTGGTTAATTTCATCAAAAAGTGGATTTATTGTCTCCTGCAATAAATCTAATGAAACCGTTTCCATCTCCGAGGCCTCAGCATGTTGCTTCCTGTTCCCATCATGGCTTTAAAAAAATGTCTTGAGCACATTTTTGGGTCGCTTCAACACACATGTTGTGAAGGTTTTACCAGGTCTGGGTAGTTACCGCATGTTGTTTTCAACATGTCCAGCGTGGGTTTCAACTTACTGTCAATTCAACCTCCTCAAAACGAAGACTGGACTCTGAATCCACAGAGAACACAAATGTGCATCGACAACGCTCTCCAGAGACCTGATTCACATTTAAATGAATCTAATTTTACTGGTTTTCAAGCAAAATGCTTTAATTTTAAATACTGAGTGTCATTGCTGTGCATGCATCCTTTATTGTGAGGTTATAACTAATGCATTGGTTGAATTGACAGTAGCTTTAGCCATACATGCACCACTGTGTGCATGTATGGGATCAGTGTCGATGGATACAGCGTTAAACGACTGCAATAACCTTGGAAACATGTACACATCTGTGTAAGCACACTGTTTAAACACTGTCCTCTCTGTGTGGAGTCAGCTGAGAGGGGAAACACTAAAAACGTGTTCCTGAGCTCCAGGTCTTTGGATTGTTCACTTCAACCAAACATATCTGGTGTTGTGCTCAAAGCTTTGTAGAAAGTAAAAGTACATGATTGACAACCAGTAGAGCAACATCACACATTATTAATTCTTATGGATTCAAGACATTTATTCAGTGTTTTCCAGGCTGGATGTCTGTTGGCTTCATGATCATAAAACAGCATTTAGTGTTACACAAGTGAGTCGAGGTCTAAATGAGTTACAGTCAAATATCAGCATAGTACTCGCAAAACAACAAATTATTTAATATAAATTTAGTGTCAGCACCATTGGCGAACACAAACAGACCGACTTTACCTGACTGGGCAAAGTAGAGCAGTTTAATGGGAACTGGTCTGGTTTGATGGGATCGGGTCCAGACTGGTCTACAGCAGCCGTCGGCTCTGTAGCTCTACAAGCTGGTCTTGTACCTGTCTGTCTGCAACACTAACACACGGCCGTCTGTCTGTCCTCCTCCATCCTGTCTCTTCTCTTTTAGTTTTCTTTATTTCCTCCTCTTCTTCTCCTCCTCTTTCTATCCCTTCCTTCCTTCTTTCTATCCCCATCACCCTTTCCTCTTGACCGCCTCCTGCCCTCTGATTGGCTGCCTCGCCCCACCCTGCACCCACCCAAGACCCTGACCTCAGCCTTGACCTTTCTGGTGACTCCCCAGTTCCCAACGACCCCGGTGAGGCCGTGACGCCCCTGAACCAGGAGGAGATCCAGAGAATCCTCTGGCGGGAGGAAGAGGAGCACCGCGAGGAGGAGGAACGCATGAGGAAGAAGGATGAGGCGAGGAAGACGAGGAGGAAGCAGAGGAAAGAGCAGGCAGAGAAACAAAGAAAGATAGTGGAGGGGAAGAGGAGGGATGAGGAGGAGGCGCTGAGGCTGCAGGTGGAGAAAGAGGAGAAGGAGTGGAGGAGGCAAATGGAGGAGGAGCAGAGGAGGAGACAGGAGGAGGATGACAAGAGGCAGAAGGAGGCAGCAGAGAGAGCAGCAAGGGAGAAGGAGAGGAAGCTAGAGGAGGAAAGGTGGAGACGGGAGGAGATGCTGAGGGAGGAACTACTGGCTCTGGTGGAGGAAGAGGAGGAGCAGAAAAGGATTGAGGAGGTGTGGCTGAGAGGAGATGTGTTTGAGATGCCCCCAAAAGAACCAGAAGAACCAGAGGAACCCGAGGAACCGGGCCTCTTCCCTGCTCCGATCCCACGACCTCCTGCTGCCACACAGGAGGAGCTGAAGGACATGGAAGCAGAGGTGGAGGAGGCAGAAGAGGTGGAGGAGAGGGAGGAGGTGGTGGAGGACAGAAGAGGCCTTCCTCCTGGCTGCCACATCTCTGATGTCACTCTGACCTGTGACAACGCCAAACTCACCTACTTCCCTCCTCTGTCCATCCCTGAGCTCAAGTCTCTCAGTCTGGAGGGTAAGACACACACACACACACACACACACACACACACACACACACACACACACACACACACACACACACACACACACACACACACACACACACACACACACACACACACACACACACACACACACACACACACACACACACACACACACACACACACACACACACACACACACACACACACACACACACACCTGCTCCGTGTGAACTGACTGAAACTCTTCCGACCTGCAGGCAACAACATCAGCAGCATCCCAGCAGAAGCCTTCAATGGCATCCCGAACCTGGAATGGATCAACCTTAAGAAAAACAAGCTCGTCTCTAACAGCGTTGACGCCAAAGCCTTCAAAGTAAGACGTCAAACCACGGTAGCCCTTCAGAATAAAACCCAACTTTAGACTCAGTTCTAGTTATTCTCTCGAGGCGACCAACGTGTGAAGGTAAAGTAATAAAATCAACCAGAGGGAACATAGATATGGGAGAATATTCTCAAAGACCTGTCAAATAGACTATCAAGACCAGTAAGAAATAACAAATGTGTTAATTTATTTAAAATATCTTCATGCAAAACTGCAAATATGTGCTTGTTTTTAAATAAGCATTGACTGAAAGCTGTGGAAATCGTAAAAGAGGTGCATCCAACTTCCCAGTATCACCAGTACTGTGTGTGTGTGTGTGTGTGTGTGTGTGTGTGTGTGTGTGTGTGTGTGTGTGTGTGTGTGTGTGTCAGGGTCTGAAGATGCTGAGCCGTCTGTACTTGGATGGGAACCTCCTGGAAGCCGTGCCCGCTGGTCTTCCCCCGACCCTGCAGGAGCTGAAGATCAGCGAGAACCGACTGAGGAGACTCGATGAAAACAGCTTCCGAGGTGCCGCGGTATCCCACAATGCACCTCCACACTGGCATCTGCTATAAGTTCACACATTAGTCTGCCGGCTGTCCGTCCACGACTGTCTGGTTTATAGACGTCATGTAGGACGATAATGAACGGAGCCCAAACTCTCCTTGATCGTCAGACTTTCACCCTTCTTCTCCTCCTCCAATAAACAATAATCATTGTTTTATTACATGATCCACAAATTAATTATTATTAATAGAAGTGCATTGAGCCCCTGTGATCATGTGCAGAGTCTTCATTGTACCTTCTGATGAACTAATGTTTCACGGTTGTGTTAGAAATGTATGTTGTACACAGTGAAATGAGAATTTGCTGTTTTGTTGACTTTTATCTTTGTTTTTAATCTTTAAGATCTGAGCAGCCTGGTGATCCTGGAGTTGGAGGCAAACCTGCTGAGTGAGGGGAACGTGGACCCTCTGGCCTTCGCTCCCCTCATCCAGCTCTCCTACCTCCGACTGGGCAAAAACCACTTCCGCACCGTACCACAGGGCCTTCCCATTTCATTGCTGGTATGAAGTAATATCCGATTACATAACCAGTGCGTCGCTCCAGCTCTTACATTCTCATTCCCAATACTGGGAAACCTCACGGAGCCAGACTTTGGACTTTCTTCATGAGCTCTGGTCTTTATTAAAAAATGAAAAGCCAACTGCTTTGATGTAATGATGCTCACATAGCAAGCTGACTGTGGTGGAACTAGTCATCATGGCTGGTTCTCCATGGTTCAACAGTTGGAAACGCTCCATAATGAGTTCAATCTTCCAGTTGTCCAGTCACATCGTCTCAGTCCTCCTGAGCAGCTGGCTGCAGTCAGTCAGGAATTTAGATTTGCTGATGCGTCAGTATTTCTTTCTTCCTCTCTGGTGTTTAAACTCCTCCACTGAGTAAACTCTGCTTCTACCTGCGGGAAACCCGACGTGTAATCACAGCCTCTGGTTAACCACAAACACCAGCGGCCTGCCGCTGCTTTACATCCACCTTTAAACCAGTCTCACGTTGGGAACTTAGAGTTTCTTCACACTCTCTGCAAATCCCAAACCCCTCACATTACATCACTAGATACTACAAACGGCTCCAATTCATTTGAAGGGTAGATTATGCATCCAACCCGAAAAGGTCCCAACAAACCACAGAATGGTCTGCTAGGATCTCTGAAACAAAAGCACTCAGTTCACACAACAGTTTAATGACGAGCTCATAGCTCATTAAAAACTAGACCACATTTAACATCGTGGGACCCTACTGTGGCTCCGACACAAAAATCAAGAAACTTTCCACGCGTTCCCAACAATCAAAGCATTTTCCCCTTCGATTGCGTTGATGTCAACCATTTGGTTTCTCTTTCTGTGGTTTAGGAGCTGTACTTGGAGAACAACCTGATTGAGGAAATCTCAGAGTCAGTTTTCAATCAGACCCACAGTCTGAACGTGGTTTCCTTGAGAAACAACCGGCTGGACGAGACCCGGATCGCCCCGCTGGCCTGGATCAACCACAGGTCCGACAGAAGAAGCTGTTACCGTCGCTCTCCATTCCCCAGAACTTACTCGCCATTTAAGTCGTCATATCAGCTGTCACCACTACAGATATCTTTAATTGCACTACCATACCGCCATGTGTGGTTTCCAGCAGTGTATTTGATCCGTCCTGACGTAGCACAGCTTGTTTAAAAGGGACAGGAACATTTGTGTTGGCCCACAGTGGATGGTTTCCCATTTCTGTTTCGTATTTCTCCAATCAGCCGCCATCAAGGACTGTCAATCACTTCAGTTCTCATTTCCAAATCTTTCCTCCGCCTCATCTTCCTCCTTCTTTTGCAGAAATCTGGAGTCCATCGACCTTTCAAATAATGAACTTTACCTGGTTCCATCATACCTGCCCAGAGCTCTGGTCCACCTGGTGCTGGTGGGAAACAACATAGAGAGAATACCTGGTAGGTGGCTGACAAACATGATACCTCACAGGTGGGAAAACTAAGGCAAATACAACCTGTACATCAAGTAATAGCTGCTAGACACACACAGTACATATAACCCTTTTCCACTGCAGGGAAAATGCTTATTGAGTCTTCATTTTCTCTGGTTCTGCTTTTGTTTCCACTGTTTCACCTCCCTTAATAAAAGGTTCCTGGCACTACATGTGGCCACTGCTCAGGATACTGAAACTAAACCAGGTTCCAGGTACTTTCAGGCATCGGCAGCCGTGCTGGTTATTGAGAAACGACTTGAGCTGAAGAAGTCCATCAAACACAGGAGTAACCACCGTTGTACTACTGCACCTGTAGGGAGCAGGACAACCAACACCTGAAACAAGAAGCATCTACAACTAGTTATCTAGCTGGACCATGAAAAGATCAAATAAGACCAGAACACAACGCTGCAGTGCAGCAAACCAAACATCTGCAAAGTGGATTAACACACTGGACTCCATCTTAAAGGATCTGACTGGCTTGTTCCAGCTCCAGGGGGACATGGAGCCTTTGTGTCTCATGCTCATGGAAATGTGAAAGAAAATCAACAATGTTCAGTACAGCATCTGACCCACAACCCTCGGCTTCATTCGACTACCAAACAGAGCATTAGAATTGAACTGGGTTTGCATGGATATGATTCAATGACAGATTCCTGGTCTCCCACAGTGACCTTGTGTCCTTCCAATACCTCCACAGGCTACGTCTTCGCCCACATGGACCCTGGGATCGAGTACCTCTACCTCTCCTACAACAAACTGGATGGGGAGGCGATTGAGCCCGAGTCCTTCTTCGGCTCGTACCAGTCCATGGTGGAACTGTGTCTGGATCACAACCAGCTGGCCTCGGTCCCGTCCGGCATCAATGAGATGACCAACTTACACTTCCTCCGACTCAACGACAACTCCATCAGGTATGAAGCCGGTTAAACTGATAACAAATGTTGTTCCTGGCATATATGAACAAACCCAGGGAGGCTGTACAGCAGAGAGAATATGGAACACTTTTATGATAAAAAAATCTGTTTCTGATTTTACAATTAATTTGTTACAGCTGCAGTCTCGGATGTAACTAACTGAAACAATTAACTACAATCATGACAATCAATAAATCACTTTGAGAAAAACATTGAGCAATAAATCCAGACATTACCTCATTCCATCGTTTCAATTGTTAAGATTGGCTGCTCTGTGTGTTGTATACAGAATATCACAGAGGGCTTTAGGGAACTGTGATGGCATCTTTCTGACATTGTATAGACCCAACGATTGATTGATTGAGAAAATAACCATAACATTTTGGTATATCTGACTGCATCCCGTCTTTCAGGAGTGTCCCTGACGAAAGCATCTGTGACCCAAACCACAGCGGAGACTCGACCCTGGTGGCCGTGAGGCTGGAGAACAACTACATGGACCCCCAGAAGATCTCGCCGACAGCCTTCTCCTGCGTACGCTCCTCCTCCAGTGTGGTCTTAAAACCTCAGAAAACTAAGAACAAAAAGTGAAAACCAACGCAACGATTTTGGTGTTGTTGTGCAAAGAGAAGTCAAAGCATTCAATCCATTGCCCCTCCCTAGTTTCCTCTGATGCTGTATGTTATCGAAAATAGACCCACAAAGACAAATCACATGATTTAGAAGGTTAAACATGAGAAGAACAAAATTGAGCTGCCTTATCGTAATGTTTTGTTCCTATCCCGTTCAGATCTTTGGACTCTACGAGTTGCTTAGAAAGAGGTTTTCTTCTTCTTGGGCCCTAACGCTCAGTTTTAGGTCTGGTGTGTTTGCTGGCCCACCTTAACCTGAAGATGACAGAACACGTTCAGACCTCAAAATCAAACACATCTGTCTCCTTTAATACAAATGTTAAGCCCTTTTTAACTGGAAAGAGCTCCGGCCCCCTACACAGTAAAACGAAAATGCTCATAACGGAATGGAAGGAATTCGATGAAATGAGACCACAAGCCCAACAACGTTATTTTTAACAACCTCGCCACCTTCATGTTCCACTTCTCAGCCGTTTCTTCCAATGCCTGCTTTCATAAAGTCTCTAACATGGAAAGGAGTAGCGTGATCACAATGTGTGACACATCCTCTGAGCCGTTAAAGTGAGTGCTGTTGGAAAAGCTCATCCCTCTGACAGACAAAGACAGCGGAGACATAATGACTGAAGCAGACGGTCGGACCGGATATCTTCTTGACACAGGACTGTGTTGGAGTAGTGACGGACGTTAAGATAACAGTTCAGATTTCTCCCATTGAAGGCCCATATACAGTGATGTTGGGCCAAGTTCATGTTAATAAACTGTAGTAATAACTTGTTTCATTATTGAATGGGATACTTTTTAAATGCTTTTTTTTTTTTTTTTTAAACAGCAGGTTTGCTGTACCTTTCATGGAGATGGGTAAAGTTATGTGGACCACTGGCTCCAGACACGTTGTTTCCAACAGTAAATTCAAAATTTATTATGATTTCCTCAGTGTTCCTCAGCACAGAAACATGTTTCTGCTTCAAATAAAAACAAGGCTTCTGCAGGTTGGGAGAGTAAATCCTTTATGTATGACAATGTGGATTAAATGCTCCTGTAGTACAGCTTGTACTCTTGCTTTGACTAGAGGTTCAGGGTTCCCACTTAAATGTCCGTTACAGTTAAGACCTCCACTACATCTGCCCCCACCTTGCTTTTGGCTGGCCAACATGCATAAATGATGACAAAATGTGTATTTAATGTGTCAACAGTCATATACTACAGGTCGTCATAATGTTACGATGGTAAATTCAAATAAACGTCACAATGTTCACATTACTGCCTGATTAATGAAATCCCACCTACATTCACTAAGCTATATGATATCATTAAGATATCATTATGATAATAACAGCTCTGGTAGTCATGTCAATAAGACCTCTTGTAGCTGTGAGGGTTCACAAAGATATATATAAATTATATAAATCTTCTTAAACATAAATATGGCCAAGATATATAGTGAGCAAGACATTTTACAGTTTAAAAAAAAGTTTGTCAGTGCTCTCTGGTGGAGAAACATAATGAAGGTCCCATTGTCTGTAAATACATTGAACAAACTTTTCAAAAGGTTTTATGTTGGCTCTTACATAGCCGTCATAAAGATTATTATCTAGTTAATAGAACAATGTTGATTCAATCACTGCTGTCTCTACTAATATAACTTAACGTTATGGTTTGGCGTCTCTACAGTGAATTATAACATAAAAATGCAAGAGTTAGTGAAATCTTAAAAGCCGTACAGACAATTAATGTGGAACCAGACTTATTTTAAATTGTGAAAAAAAATATCTGAGGATGACTCAGAAGTCTGGAACGAGCTTCATAAGCTTCATGTTTCCATCTGGAACGCTGCTGAACACCTTGAGGTTTTATTGTTTTCAAAGACGTTGACACCGAATGCAAATACTCAACCTGTGAGGAGTCACATATCCAAACGAGAAGTTAGAATATATTCCACTGAATTCCCTTCACAGCTCATCCAGTATCCCGAGGAGAACAATCCTTCACTCTCATGTTATTCAATTCAATTCAATTCAGTTTATTTTGTATAGCCCAAAATCACAAATACAAATTTGCCTCTAAGGGCTTCACAATCTGTACACATACGACATCCCTGTCCCGGAACCTCACATCGGATCAGGAAAAACTCCCTCTAGTCAACGCCTCGGGCCTCGAGGACGAGGCAGAGCCGGGACGACTATTAAATAACCAGTCGTGATAAAATGCAGTCCTCTACCCTCATGCAATACATATTCAGAGAGAGCTGTAATTATCAGCGCTGAAAGCCAACTTTATCATAATATTTTCCTCTGAAAGCCTGAGGTTGAGGATCATTTACTTCAGTAGCAGACAGATGGAACGGACGATTGGAAAAGAAAAGCCAAAATGTGAGGAGGACAAAAACCTCAGAAAAAGAGGACATATTGGACAAGTATATGCAGACAATCATAAATCTAAAAGTAGAAAAGCAATAAAAAAAACAACAACCAGTAATGTCTGGTCACTTTCGAGGTGCCGGCAGTCGTCATCTCATCGTTCTTCAGATGGAAAACGTTGCCCCAACGAGCCAACGCTCAAAAGATCAAAGGTTTTCTCCTCGTCTGCCAACAGCTGCTGCGTTCATCAGTCTCACAAACCAAACCCCTGAAGGAACAATCTGAGTGATGCTCAGGCCGGAGGATTGTGACTCAGGTGTTATGTACTCAGCAGATATTTCATCAAGGTACAAATAACACGTATGAGGTTGGACCTTCATTCAACAATGATGGGAGGAATTCTTTCAGCATGAATCTGGTATATTTTACAAGATGATAGAAATAAAAAATAAAAAAAGGTTTTAGTTCATCCTATCTATACATGTTAATCATACCTTTCAATCCCTCTTAAAATAATAATTCAGATAAAACAGTAAAAAAAAGTTAATTTAAGTTGATATAGTCATATACCTGTAGATATATACACCCACTGACAATAAGTGACGTGGGCATTACTTTATTTTAAGGGGTCACAGGTAAAAAACGTTGGGAATCACAAATCTAAAAAGATTCATCATTAAAGGTTTTTACTGCGGAACCACTGATTCATGTTCACCCGCAGTGTGCCAATTTCACACCATCTGTATTTACTCTATATTTAATACCAAATCATATAATCCCATAAAAGTGTTTTGATCATCTCTTCCGGCGACTCACAATAAGTGGTGTTGTGGATTGTTCACAGCACGTCTCTTTAGCTTCCACTGTGTCCTTTCAGATTCTGCCCGTTTAAAAATAAATAAATGTGAGTTTGTTTAAATCACTTTGCAGCGACGTCCGTTTGAGAGTTACTGTTGTTGCAGAGGAAATTAGTTCAGGCTGCCAGTTCCCAAAATGTAAAACAAGGCACTTTACAAGAAACTACTGATTGATGGGAAACATGGAGGGCTTGTAGAACTACACCGCGATGGTTAAATATAGGAATGGACAGGTTTGGCTCAGAGTAAAAAAAATCTTCTATTTATACTTTTATGACGTTACTATTTTACCAATATTGAAAGCCCACGTTGGCTTTTTTCCCAGCTACCGGAGTTTATGCCAAATATTCATAATCCTGGTCGTGTGGACTAGTGGTGAAGGACGGTGAACACTGGTCTGTTGTGCAGGACACCAAGCAGCAGGTAATACGCAGAGTTGTGACCCTGTCACAGCTCTAATAAAATGTTTCCTGGCAACAAGCAGGTTCCTGTGGCACTAAAGCAACAACAGCGCTGAGGCAACTCTTTGGCACCGGCGCCCTGCCAGTTGCCCCGGTGACTCTCCGGCATTCGAAGGCTCAGATTGAGCAAATTCTTCTCAACACAAGAACACAAGCTCCAGAGCAGTCACAGACGTCTGATGGAAAATATGAGATTTAGAGAGAGCAGAGACGTCCTGACTCCCTCCCATCAGGAACACACAGCATCTTCCATCAGGAAATAATCTCCAACATTTAATTTGCAGTTTGAATACTGTAATTCCAACAATTACGCCATAGATTTCTTCACTACCACAAACCAATTTCCCCCTCTGGGCTATTGAAGCTACCGAATGTGGCAGACATGTCAGCTGAGAAGTATGAGGTTTTCATGCAAGATCTTTCAGAAGTGAAGAAAAAAGAAAACTAAACATTTCTAAAAGGCTGCTTTTTTACTTTTTGGACGACAACGGCTGGACAACACAACACAATATAATAAACTGTTGGCTTTGTGCTCCTCACAATGTAGAACAAAGCCTGTGTCCTCTCATAGTGCAGACAAAGCACGTTAACACCAGGTTCCAATTAGAAAAGTGAAGCTTTCTTCCTGAAATCTGGCTCAAAAAAGGGTATTGTTTCAGGAGAGCTACAAAGGAACTGTAAACTGAGCCTGAGGCTTTAACTGGAGACAATGCCAACAGAAGACTTTTAGATAACGGTAATCAACAGTAGACTTTTAGATAACAATAACCAACAGAAGACTTTCAGATAACAGTAACCAACAGAAGACTTTTAGATAACAATAATCAACAGAAGACCTTTAGATAACGGTAACCAACAGAAGACCTTTAGATAACGGTAACCAACAGAAGACCTTTAGATAACGGTAACCAACAGTAGACTTTTAGATAACGGTAACCAACAGTAGACTTTTAGATAACGGTAACCAACAGAAGACCTTTAGATAACGGTAACCAACAGAAGACCTTTAGATAACAGTAACCAACAGAAGACTTTTAGATAACAATAATCAACAGAAGACCTTTAGATAACGGTAACCAACAGAAGACCTTTAGATAACGGTAACCAACAGTAGACTTTTAGATAACGGTAACCAACAGTAGACTTTTAGATAACGGTAACCAACAGAAGACCTTTAGATAACGGTAACCAACAGAAGACCTTTAGATAACGGTAACCAACAGAAGACCTTTAGATAACGGTAACCAACAGTAGACTTTTAGATAACGGTAACCAACAGAAGACCTTTAGATAACGGTAACCAACAGTAGACCTTTAGATAACGGTAACCAACAGTAGACTTTTAGATAACGGTAACCAACAGAAGACCTTTAGATAACGGTAACCAACAGTAGACTTTTAGATAACGGTAACCAACAGTAGACTTTTAGATAACGGTAACCAACAGAAGACCTTTAGATAACGGTAACCAACAGTAGACTTTTAGATAACGGTAACCAACAGTAGACCTTTAGATAACGGTAACCAACAGTAGACTTTTAGATAACGGTAACCAACAGAAGACCTTTAGATAACGGTAACCAACAGAAGACCTTTAGATAACGGTAACTAACAGAAGACTTTTAGATAACGGTAACCAACAGTAGACCTTCAGATAACGGTAACCAACAGTAGACCTTTAGATAACGGTAACCAACAGTAGACCTTCAGATAACGGTAACCAACAGTAGACCTTTAGATAACGGTAACCAACAGTAGACTTTTAGATAACGGTAACCAACAGAAGACTTTTTAAGTGTAAGGTAAACGGACTAAAGCTCACACTTTGATGGTTTGGCTCATTGTTGAACTTCACCAATAGTTAAGTGTGTGTTTACCTTTGGTTGAGATTGATTCGGTATTGATGTCCGATTGAAAAACATCAAGACAAGAAACTTTGTAATGGTGATTAGGCAGCTCGCTCACTGCTGGTGAGATCAACAATGGATAGATAAGAACAATCTACTTCTATTAATATATCCTAAAGAAACACCAGGGACACCTCTTTCTATCAAGTTGCAACAACCTTTTTATTTCATGGTTAGGACCGTAAAACTCTGGGCCAGCACAAGGACCCTGTTAACACATTTATGATGATGAAAAATGTCTTATCGCTTGTAATTCAGTTTTGTGGGAGAGTTGGAAACTGCCGGGAGGAAAAACAAATGATACATTTGCTTTAAGACATTTTTTTATTTATGAATTACCTTGAAAACGTGAGTACGGGAGAGCTCGACAGGCTTCTCTTTGATGGGATGATCATTTAACCAGATCTCTGATGGATTGGAAAATATTGTTTCCCCACTAAGAAGAAGCATTGAAACCAGAACACAGACCGGCTCCCATTTCGGTTTGTCTGACTGCCAAACCGGGGCATATTTGAACCGTCTGACTCGGCCATGAGTTGTGTCTCAGAGCCCCGTTCCAGCTCAGCTCAGCAGAAAATACCAGCACTGAATGGAAAAAGGAATAGTGTAAGACTTGAACCCCTGAGGGAGTCGGCTCCTGTAAGGTTTTTTTTCCATTCTTGGGAGGTATTTCTCATTTCTACAAATGTAAAGATTGTTGTGCCTTGTTAAACTACACATCATGCAGAAAACAAAGCAGTTCACATAACGCTGATTGGAGGTTGCAAAGCATCGGCTTTGTTTCTCTTCTGTCTCTTTTTCTGCTTTCCTATTAAGGAGGAAATCTATAATAACACAGTTCTGACTGACTCCGACAGTCACTTGTACCACCTTAAGTCAGGAGAGCCATTCAGCATTCTGGACTTTTTTTAATTGCCTCTGAGATGCTGGTTGCCCCTAGATTGGTTTTTACCAATCATCTAGGAATGAAACGACAGAATGAGCCATCCATTGGTTAAAGCAAAGTCAGATTTACACAGACTTAAGAGCATTATTATTTTTAAGTCTAGACTTTCACCTCATTGTTGATCAGCTTTCCCTTCCCACAGTTTGTGACAACTTGCATAAGATATGATAATTGAGTGATCCATGAAGATCTCGTGCTACATGATGAAAGGCAACATCACATCTCAACATTATCATGATCACTTCAGATACTTTTTTTCAAAATCAGAGCTCAACGGTTTTGAAAAGAATATTGAATTGTGATCGTTTTGAATGATATTGCAACTGCGATAGGATTTGTGACATTAGAGAGAGTGATCACTTTATTGTTGGAGCTATAATGGTGTTGTTGTTTGAGGGAAGTCAGTTACTAAGAAGCAACCAGATGAAGACATTCAGATGGCATTCATCCTACAAACCCCCTCAGGTCCGGCACACCTTTGTCCTAACGTCACTGAGAAAACCCAAACAGCTCCAGCAGCTGTACAGACCCAGTATCCTTGTTTAACCCAGATACCAACAGGCCAGAGTGCAGGAACCGTTCATGATGATGGGAAATATTTAATATTGGCAGCCGGCCGTGAAGGCTTGGGAGGTGACAGACTTACCAGTATTTTTCTATACAAAGACTTGAGCAGTCAGGAGTTTGAAGCTAATGATCCTGGCATCACTTCAAAGCTCCTGATGAAAAGCACATGACAAAGTCCCAACAAAGCCTAGTTAAATGTAGTCCTCGAGACATACACATAATCTGATCGCTGACAGAGTCAACAGCTCTCAACTGAAAGTGAACCTCTCACCCTAACAGCGGTGGTTTTCCGTCGGTGGGGGTGTTTCTAGGGGCAGTTTTTTTTTTCCCTGGTGCGAGAGGGTGATGCTCTCCTCCGTTCACTGGGAATGTATTGACTGAGGATCCAACTCTCAGCCCTCCAGCTGGACCCTGCTGCCGCTCTGCTCACTGTGGGGTTTAAACTAGGACACAAACACACCTGACGGCTGAGGTAGGACACACCCATAATTTATTAACAAAAAAAAACATCTTTTTAAGCATTTGTATTTTCAGAGAACGCAGTATCTCTGAGCTGTTTAGGTCAGTTTACAACACTTCTCTTGCGTTTCAGAGGAGACCCAGGAGGACGAGGCTGCAAATGTTACATTTTAACAGCTGATTTGTGGGACAAAATTATGTATTTTAAAAGAGAATATTTCAGATGTACTCATTTCTGAGTGAGTTTGATTTGCATGCAAACTTTAGAGCACAAGATTAATTTACAGGAATGTCTGCGGTTCATCTTTTAAGTGAACTACATGATGTGCAAAAGATTTGATTTGTTTAATGGTTGGCTATAATGAATGCTGGGGTCCCTCATGAGTTACTTTTCTGGGGTTTGAATTCAAGTAGCTCTCATTTGACAGAGATGCAAGGACATTTGAGATTATGCAGAACAGTTTTTTTATAAATTGTAAAAAACACGAGGAAAAATTGTGACCGAAAATTTCCGAAGTCAGTACAATGTAGACAGTGTGAAGTGCAGAAACAAGGAATCCATTAGTTGATCAGACAATTTGCAATTAGTAATTGTCAATTAGAATTTTTTTTATTTTCAAAGCAAATTGTTTTGACATGACACATTTTCTCTTGTTTTGGAGAACATAATCAAGACACAGTGACTTCTGCTCTATTTAACTGGGATGGATATTTTTCAGTATTATCTGACATTTAACAGATTAACGATCACCCCAATAATAAGAAGTAGGCAGGGACAAAGTCTGTATGCGAGTCCTGCTGGAGAGGAGATGAAGGCTGTCCCTCTGGTTTGGATGTTTTATGAAACGTAAACCTGCAGAGAACCGATGATAATTTATACTGTAAACAGAAGCACTTTTCCTTCATCAGGCGGACTGGAGTGAATTCAGGTTCTCAAGGCTCGTTTGAGTAAGCGACAGGAAAACACAATAAACAAGAGAAATATCTCCAACTTCCCACCAAGTTCAGCTGCAGAACGCACATCAAGATGTGTTAAATGTGCACACGAGGAACAAAAGGTGTCTGGTGCAGAGGGAGGTCTACGCTGCTGAGCGGTATTTGCTGCTGCAGCAGGATGCTCGACCACCACCACCACATATTTGTGGGACGACTGAAGGTTTGATGATTGCTTGAAGCACGCAACCGAGCAGGCGGCCTCGACTGGCTGTGTGAATGTGTAACGGAGGAAGATGTATAAATCATTTTGTGAATCACCACGGATGCCAAATAGGTGACAGCTGAGAAACATTTATGTTGGCCTGCAGGAGCTCATTTCCAGGGGAGGTTTTCAGCGCTTCGTGGAAACGCTGATAGAAAAAACAGCAGCAGCCATTGAAACCGATTGCTGAAGGAACTCCAGTGTTCTTTCACCACGCACTGTTTTAGCAATGCATTCCTGGATCAGGCTAACGTGAGGGCTGTACAGCTGAAACTCAACTGGTGGAACTACATGGTTATATACTCACTGACCACTTTATTAGGTACACCTTGCTATACCAGGTTGGACCTCTTGTCTTAATTGTGCTTTAATTATTCGTGGCATTTATTCAACAAGGTGCTGGAAACAGTTACAACCACAAAAGGGAAATGCAGTTATTTGTACCTCACCAAATTAATGTTGCAGGTCTAGTTACATGTGGTCAGTAAATAACATAATGCATTATTACAGATTTAACGAGCCAAAAGTATATGAAGTAGTTGGAATCAGCTCCACCCCAACTAGCTGCAGCTTTAAAGTATTGCCTACATGTTATGCATCAATAATAACTAGAGGATGACATTGCGGTGGGATGCTGGCTGTTGGGAAGCTGATGCTGAGCGGTGTTGATTGATGAACAGGGTCGCTGGCAGAATTGAGAATAGTTTCACAAGCTACAGTCAAACTGGAAGAAGTTGAAAGACGAACAAAATCAAACAAACAGCGTTTCACGGCTTATTTCCTCGGCGTCACGATGACATCACAGCCTCGTCCTGTCTATTGGTTTCAGAGCTGACCTCACATCCGTCCTCTCCACAGCTCGCCTTCTGATAAAAACATGAGGGTCCTCCTCCTGCTTTGCCTGCTGGCGCTAGGCAACGCCAAACCTTACCAGTCAATCAATGTCATGGACGTCATGAGAAACTATGACATCATGATGGCTGATTCGAGCGATGAGGAGGATGATGACGATGACAATGACGTCGATGAAGATGACGATTATGACGACAACTGTCCGGCTGGTTGCACCTGCTCACCCCGAGTGGTGCAGTGCTCCGACAAGGGTGAGATCACGTTATGTTGGCCAAAAGAACCCCAAAAACTATATAATCACAAAATCTGTTTTGAAAAAATAATAATGCTATATCCGTTTTGTCTATTTTTAGGCAAACGATTTAAACTTAAAATACAAGTGAAGGGAGAAACCATAACTGTATGATTGATCATTATCAGTTCAATGATTTAAGAGGCACTGGGTTATTTACAGAATATTATCATGTAGATATTAACATATCAGTATTACATTTTTTTTTTTAAATATCATGGTTATCACCAATACCGCTATCAGAACCCCCCTAATGAGAACACATCTGGATCCACATGTTACTGTAAACAGAGTTTTGAAAGGACAACCTGATTCATGGATGGTTCTTTTATCTAATTAGAAACGATGAAGTTCACCATTTAAGATCATAAATGAAAGTTTGGAGTTGTATATTTTTCTTCTCTACATATACCATGCATAGAACATACTAAAACAAACAATGTGTTAGCCTGTCTTTACTGCAAAATACACTTAATAAACACCGCTGATTGATTGATGGATCTTACATCAATGAAAATGTGAACTTTGAGTAAGATGGAAGAGTTGAGTCAGGATGAAACACAATGACGTCTTCTCTTCTACATCTCAGTATTTCACATGAGCTCTGATTTTCAGCACTTTTGGTCCAACTTCCTGATCTTTGATGAGGCGTTTTTGTTTCTGCCAACAGGTGAGATCTCTGTTCCGGAGAAGATCCCTGAAGACACTGTAATACTGGACCTCCAAAACAATGACATCACTGAGATCAAGGAGAACGACTTTAAAGGCCTTCACAAGCTTTATGTAAGAGAAACCTTTTGTCCTGCACTCAGTCATGAACACCACGCCCACTTTCCTGTTGACATTAAACAGACACAAACAGGATGTCTGAAGTTGAAGGGAAGGAATCAATCCATCCAGTTCTGTTCCATTCTCCAATGAAAACGACCCACTGTGACCAGCAGTGGGTGTCCACACATCAGCGCAGTTCAGTTTTCATTTTGCTGCATCTCGACTCAAAATTTGACCAATACCACCAAGAGATCTTAACCATGAACCATGTGACAAGAAGTGTCTAGCTACTCAACTCCAAGACAACGCCCTGTTAGCGTCCTGTCAATCACAAGGTAGCCCCGCCCTAAAGCATACCTGGGATTCACTAAATGAACATCATGCAGTATTGGGTTGAAACTTGACATTGAGAACCTAAACTCATGTTTACTGAGGGAATAAAGCAAGAGAGAAGTAATCACATTCTCATAGACTCTCAATAGACTCTCAATAGACTATACAATACCCCCACGTTGGCCAGTGTAGAGAGAATACAAGTTTAAGGCACTTCAGCATTTGGCTTTCGGATTGGAAGTTGCCGCTTGATTAAGAAAATAAATTGAGTGTAGCTCCCCTTGCTTTAGCATCACCCAGAGCCCAACACACAATCACTTGTTATGCACGTAAAACTAAAGAAAATAACGGAAGCCATATGCGGTCTGTGTCCATATGTTTACACCTCAACATCTGTGAATTGATTCAGAATCATAGAAGATAAGAACTGTAATTACTCTGGGGGTTTTCTACACTGAACAATTGCATCTCTCGAGCCAAACTCAACATCCAAATCAGCAGACATCTCTGTAAAGAACACAGCCAGTTCATAAGGGAAAATACATCCAGCATTTAACCAGTGACTTCCTACTCCTACGTCCATCAACCAAATGCTTAGATTTGGTTGTGAACTTGAAACTTGAAATTGTAGCTTTTAAAAGGTACCAGATAGGTAGAAACAGCTCACTAATGTAGTCCACATGGAGCCTGCAGCCTCGTGAGATTACAGTCTATTTGTTTGTTACTCCCGGTCAAGGAGAAGGGGTTACAGAGGGTTTGTCTTTGATCTCGCTGATGTTCTCACTGTGGGGAATAAACCTCATCAAGGCCTAAACCTCTGGATACTGTGCTGTATCAAAGCACACCAAGTGAGATCCATCTGCAGCTTGGTGCCAATACAGCGGCTTGTCCTCGAGCGTTGAGCGGTGCAGCCATGAACCTAGATAAGGTTGCTTGCATACATTTGGGTATCTGGAGTTCCTACCAAGCCACAAACTGTGAAATAAGACAACCCGGTCAGTTTTTGGTCGGCTGCCTAAATCAGAAAACGTGGTTCAATCAGACACTCAGATTTGTCTTCCTTCATCACAGGCAGGCTCTTGAGACGTTACCGCCACAATATTTAGTGTTTCCACCGACGGTTTGAGAACCACCTTTGTAAAAGTCAATAATGATAGGTATTTTCTTTTTGTTAAAAATGTCAAAAAAAAAACCTTTTATATTCTCCATTTTGCCAAGCAGAGGTTGAATGTTGATCGAAGTTCATTCTGGTCCTTAGAAATAGTCGTTTAAGTTTCTACACCTGCTCTAATATATGTATCAAAATTCAGTTTGAATAACAATGTTTTATTGACATTCCTTTCTCCACCTCAGGGCCTGTTTCTGATCAACAACAAGATCTCCAAGATTCACCCCAAGGCCTTCAGAAACATGGACCACCTCCGACTGCTGTACCTGTCCTACAACCTGCTCACTGAGATCCCGGCCAACCTGCCTCCCAACATCGTCGAGCTCCGCTTCCACGAAAACAGGATCAGCCGGATCCAGAAGGATGCATTCAAAGGCCTGAGGAAACTCCATGTGCTGGGTAAAACCTGGTTTCAATCCAATATCAGATTAGCAATAATACATGTTCCCATAGGCCAGATGTTTTGTGCTCGTCTCAACAGAGCTGGGCGCCAACCCTCTGGCCAACAGTGGGATTGGACTGGGAGCTTTTAACGGCTTGTCGACCCTGTACATCGGAATAGCAGAGGCCAAACTAACCGCTGTGCCAAAAGGTAGAGTATTGCTGACCTCATGTTATGCTTATTTAAACAAATTAATGGTAGACTCGTCTTTTCACGCCCAGTCAAGAGCCCAACTAATTGAGGAAAACACTGCCGATGTCAGCAGGTAATCAAGGAAAGCATGTTTAATCCACATTGTTATGTTTGGTGTGTTGTTATCTCTCAGACCTCCCAACCTCCATCACAGAGATGAGCCTGGACTACAACAAGATCGCTAAGGTGGAAATAGAAGACTTCATCAGATATAAAAACCTGCAGAGGTGAAAACAGCCACATTTTATCTTAGAAACGGACTCCTGTTCAAATTAAGACTCTTCTTCAAATTGTATAGTATAGTATAGTATGTATAGTTGCAGAGTTGATGATTTTGATGAAGTGCCGATAGTGTACCCGTCAACGATGTTTTGCCACTTTTGCAGGCTAGGACTCGGTTTTAACCAGATCAAGTATGTAGAAAACGGCAGCTTTGTCAGCATCCCGAACGTCCGTCAGATCAACCTGGACAACAACCGTCTGAAAAAGGTCCCTCCGAACCTCAACTCCCTGCGCTACCTCCAGGTGAGACTTGATCGGCATCAGTAGAATAAAGTGTGGCTCAAAGCTGGCACCCTGCGAGGTTGTTGTCAGCAAACAGCTCCAATGCCAACTTCTGCTGAAACAACAGGTCTCCTTTTAAAATTAATATTTATACAAATCAGACAGCTTTGGAGGTAGATTCTTCACTTAATGCAAAACTAAGCTAATCATGACATAGACCCATCTATCTACTGGATGCATATACATTAGAAATGTTATTTAGAAGGCCAACAAGGTATGCATCTCCATGGTCATGTCCTCCAGCTCATCCCACAGTATCCCTGGTTTCCTTTTTAGTCCAAAAACTCCTCAGGGAGGCCTCGTGATCCCCTGACTGAACCACCTCAATTGACTCCTTATAGTCAAGGAGCTGTTTTTACTCCAAGCCCCGTCCAGATGTTTGACTTCTCATCTGGTTTCTAAGACTGAGCCCAGACACCATACAAAGAGAACTCCTTTCAGCTGTTTTTATCCATCATATCATTCTTCCGAGTGCTGGAACATAAATAGTCTGCTAAAACCAGCGGGGGATCAGTTCCCTTTTTACCACTGAAGTCTGGTACGGCGCCTACATTAGTGCCAAAAGGCCCACAGCAGCTACTTTACATGTCATAGCAAAGTAAACAAAGGTGTAGTTGCAAAGATCCCTTATGCTCCTGTTCTATTTATTGTGTCCAAGCAATTCTAGAGATCTGAAACCCAGTTTCAGAGGTGCACAATACCTAAATGGAACAGAGCCATAATTCACATTATTAATTACAACCGTGTTTACTCTGAAATCACATTTAAAAAACGCTGCTGTGAAAAAGTCCAATGCTGCACCAATACACCTGATGAGCTCATGCGCCAGCTTATCTCCTCGTGTAACTGAAGTGAATGTTGAATAAAAATATTTGATGTGCAACTCATACCACGGTGTTGTCACATGAGTAATGGAAGGAAACAGAGACGTTGTTATTCATCTCAAATAAATCAGTTTCCTTCAACTCGGCGGCCCGAGATGATGTCCAACTTTCCGACTCCTGGTTTGTTTCCTGGTCTGAAGGTTGTGATCCTGAGTTTCCACTGTAGCAGCTAAGCAGCATTAACCTCCCAGACACGGTTGTTTACTGACAAAGCAGAAAAACGACTTTAAAAAAAATGATGAAATCCTCTTTGTCTGTTCAGGTGATTTATCTCCATGGCAACAAAATCAGCAGTGTGGGAGTCAACGACTTCTGTCCGGCCCCGCCCAGCGGGAAGAAGAACCTGTACACAGGCATCAGTCTGTTCGCCAACCCTGTGAAGTACTGGGACATCCAGCCGGCCACCTTCCGCTGTGTGACCGGACGGAGGGGCGTTCAGCTCGGAAACTTCAGGAAGTAGGAGGAGGAAGCGACGCGCTCCCGACTGATCGGAAAAGATGAACTGCCAATATCCTCGTTACGGTATAGGGAAGGAGTTGAAAATGATAAAACAAGATGAAACTGGATTTCAGGAAATGAGAGAAATGACATGATATTGATGTATATTGGAAAGTGTAGCACATGTTGTTGAATGCAGGTAGAATTTACACAAAACAGGAAAAAGACTAAAAGAATCTCTAGTGTGGATGTTGGTGCTGAAAGGCAGTATACAGGGGGAGGACATAATAACATGAACATCTGTAGATCATAGGGAAATTCAAATGTCCTGCTTGGCGGTGCATTCTGGGAGGTTGTCCTTAGCTTGTAAACTTTCTCAGGAGTAAAGCGCCACCTTCTGGTCACTTTTTGAGAAAAACCTGAGTAAAATGACATGCTGATGCTTTTTCAAACAAAGACATCCTTTGTAGTTATTTTCTTTCTTGTTTAAAAAAAAACATCCTTTAATGACATATTGTGTAGAAACCTTTTCAATTTTAAGTTTTCTTCTAAACAATAAAAAAAAAAAAAACTTTTTTCTATATGGCCAGAAATGTAACTTGACAGCAGCCTAAAAACCACTTTCTTTGCAACACGTTTCCCTTTCAGCAGAAGTCTGTACAGTCAATGAGTGGAGCTGGCATTATTTAGTGCAATAAGTCACTTTGAAGCCCCATGTTTGTCTTTATGTGGTTGTTTCATATTATCTCCCTGCATGTCTGTATTGTCTTTATTTAGAAGCTGTAAGCTACATGTCAGACTGGATTATACATTGTCCTTGATATAAACTCAAAACGTGACTTTGTTTTGATGAACTATAGCAACCAAGTGAAGTATTAATAAGTATAAGCAGGTAATGAAATGCCCAACCTGGGACGTCTAAGAGCACCTCTCCAGTGCTCTCTCCTCTGAAATGGTGCTATATTTATTTAGTATGTCTTTAAATAAACCTGGAACACCTCCCTCCCCATGTATGTTGCTACTTTTTTGTCAAAAGGAAAGGTTTAAGTTGGAAAGTTAACTTTTGATTTTGTTATTTGAGCTATGATTGTCATATCTTGTGATTTAAGGCTATTTGATTAAATTTGACTCAACATGTGAGACAAAGCTTGGATGAAATAAAGTATCTTCAAAAGATCAATGTGTCTGGTTTGTAAGATATAGCAGAAGAAGAAACTAAAAATGTTGATGACTGAAGATTCGGACTCGTCAACACTACATAGTTCACAGACATTGCGTGAACTGATTATAAAAAGGCCAAATAGTGTTTGACCACTAAATCTCAAACCAGATAGAACGAGTCATGCTGGATTGTATTCTTAGGTTTTATAGATTAATGGTTACAAATAATAAGTCATCAATAGTCATCTATAGAATCACAGAAAATTGTGACATATGTTCATCAAAAGTTCTCAGAGCCCAAGAGTACGTCTTCAAATGCCTTGTACTGCCCGACCAACAGTGCAGAACCATAGATCTTGTGTAAGTTAAAAGGTCCAGAACTGATAAATCTTGTGTAAGTTAAAAGGTCCAGAACTGATAGATCTTGTGTAAAGTTAAAAGGTCCAGAACTGATAGATCTTGTGTGAGTTAAAAGGTCCAGAACTGATAGATCTTGTGTGAGTTAAAAGGTCCAGAACTGATAGATCTTGTGTGAGTTAAAAGGTCCAGAACTGATAGATCTTGTGTAAGTTAAAAGGTCCAGAACTGATAGATCTTGTGTAAGTTAAAAGGTCCAGAACTGATAGATCTTGTGTAAGTTAAAAGGTCCAGAACTGATAGATCTTGTGTGAGTTAAAAGGTCCAGAACTGATAGATCTTATGTGAGTTAAAAGGTCAAGACAGGAGAAGTCTGGCTGCCCTGTCATGGACATACAGGATATGTTCATTGTTAATAATCATGTGACATTATTTCAAAAGCTCACAGCTGATATATAAGAAGAATTACAGTTATACTACTACGACTAATAATAATAATATTATCCATCCATCCATCCATTTTCCACCGCTTATCCGGGGTCGGGTCGCGGAGGCAGCAGGTCCAGCAGGCTGACCCAGACTTCTCTCTCACCCGCAACATCTACCAGCTCATTCTGGGGGATCCCGAGGCGTTCCCAGGCCAGCTGGGAGATATAATCCCTCCAGCGTGTCCTGGGTCTTCCCCGGGGCCTCCTACCAGTTGGACGTGCCTGGAAAACCTCTAAAGGGAGGCGTCCTGGAGGCATCCTAATTAGATGCCCGAACCACCTCAGCTGACTCCTTTCGACACGAAGGAGTAGCGGCTCGACTTCAAGCCTCCTCCTGATGTCCGAGCTCCTTACCCTATCTCTAAGGCTGAGCCCGGCCACTCTACGGAGGAAACTCATTTCGGCCGCTTGTATCCGCGACCTCGTTCTTTCGGACACGATCCAAAGCTCGTGACCATAGGTGAGGGTTGGGACGTAGACCGACCAGTAAATTGAGAGCTTTGCCTTCCGGCTCAGCTCCTTCACCAAGACGGCCCGGTGCAACGCCTGTTTTACTGCTGCAGCCGCACCGATACGCCTGTCGATCTCCCGCTCCATTTTACCCTCACTCGTGAACAAGACCCCGAGATACTTGAACTCCTTCGCTTGTGGTAGGCACTCTGTCCCCACCCGGAGGGAGCAATCCACCGGTTTCCGGCAGAGCACCATGGCCTCAGATTTCGTGGTGCTGACTCTCATCCCCGCCGCTTCACACTCGGCTGCAAAACGCCCCAGTGAATGCTGGAGGTCATGGTCCGAGGAGGCAAACAGGACCACATCATCTGCAAACAGCAGAGAGGCTATCCTGAGATCCCCGAACCTGACATTCTCCGCCCCACGGCTGCGCCTAGATATCCTGTCCATGAAAGTCACGAACAGGACCGGTGATAAAGGGCAGCCCTGGCGGAGGCCAACACCCACCGGGAACGTATCTGACTTACTGCCGAGGATACGAACACAGCTCCTACTGCAGGCATACAGAGACCGGATGGCCCGTTGCAACGGGTCCGGCACACCATACTCCCGCAGCACCCCCCACAAAAAGCCCAGAGGGACCCGGTCAAAAGCCTTCTCCAAGTCCACAAAGCACATGTAGACTGGTTGGGCAAACTCCCAGGACCCCTCCAGTATCCTTGCAAGGGTAAAGAGCTGGTCCACTGTTCCACGACCAGGACGAAACCCGCACTGTTCTTCTTGAATCCGAGGTTCGACAAACGGTCGGAGCCTCCGTTCCAGCACCCTGGCATAAGCTTTTCCCGGGAGGCTGAGTAGTGTGATACCCCGATAATTCGAGCACACTCTCCGGTCCCCCTTCTTGAAGATGGGAACCACCACCCCGGTCTGCCAGTCCATGGGCACTGTGCCCGACCCCCATGCGACATTGAAGAGGCGTGTCAGCCAAGACAGCCCAACAAAGTCTAGCGCCTTCAGCATCTCAGGGCGGATTTCATCCACCCCCGGCGCCTTGCCACCAAGGAGCTTTTTGACTACCTTAGTGGCCTCTGCCAGGGATATGGGTTCATCCAACCCCAAGTCTTCAGGCGCTGCCCCCTGTTCAGGGGACATGTTGACCGGGTTTAGGAGTTCCTCAAAGTGCTCCTTCCACCGCCCGACGATATCCTCTGTCTGGGTCAGCAGCCCCCCTCCCCCGCTGATAACAGCCTGGGGAAGGCCCTGCTTTCCCTTCCTGAGTCGTCGGATGGTTTGCCAGAACCTCCTTGAGGCCAACCGAAAGTCCTTCTCCATGGCCTCCCCGAACTCCTCCCATGCCCGAGTTTTAGCATCCGTGACCACCGCAGCTGCAGTCCTTCTGGCCTGCCTGTACCTGTCAGCTGCTTCAGGAGACCCCTGGGCCAACCAAGCCCGAAAGGCCTCCTTCAGCTTGACGGCTTCCCTCACCCCCGGTGTCCACCACCGGGTTCTCGGGTTGCCGCCACGACAGGCACCGATGACCTTCCGACCACAGCTCCTAGCGGCCGCGTCCACAATAGAGGCTTTGAACATGATCCACTCGGATTCCATGTCCCCAACCTCCCTCGGGATGTGTGAGAAGTCCTTCCGGAGGTGGGAGTTGAAGACCTCCCGGACAGGATCCTCCGCCAGACGTTCCCAGTTCACCCTCACTACACGTTTGGGCTTGCCAGGTCTTTCTGGCCGACTCCCCCGCCATCTGATCCAACTCACCACCAGGTGGTGATCAGTTGACAGCTCTGCTCCTCTCTTCACCCGAGTGTCCAAAACATACGGCCGCAGATCAGATGATACGATTACGAAGTCGATCATTGATCTCCGGCCTAAGGTGTTCTGGTACCAGGTACACTTATGAGCCACCTTATGTTCAAACATGGTGTTTGTTATGGACAAACTGTGGCTAGCACAGAAGTCCAACAACGAAACACCGCTCGGGTTCAGATCAGGCAAGCCGTTCCTCCCAATCACTCCCCGCCAGGTTTCTCTGTCGTCGCCCACGTGAGCGTTGAAGTCTCCCAGGAGAACTATGGAGTCGGCAGGCGGCGCCCTTTCCAGGACCCCTCCCACCAACTCCAAGAAGGCCGGATACTCCGAAATGCTGTTTGGTGCATAAGCACAAACAACAGTCAGAGCCTTACTCCGTATACCCTGATATTTTCCAGGCCAACAAAGCACTCAATAAAGCTTAATATTGTTACTGGGACCAGTGGTGGTTTCTCTGGTAGAAGGCTGGTGAACCAGTGGAGCAGTTCCTTTATTAACCAGCAGGTGTCACTGCACACTAAAGAGTTAAAGGGAGTTCTCTTGGCGTCAGTGGAGGTCTGGATGTTGATCTGCAGTACTGAAGACACTCAGGGGGGATTGGTTGAGATTTCAAGCATGTATTGTTGAGAAGCTGACGCTTCCTGGGGGGCCTTTTGACTCAAGTGCTGCTATTCAATAAACTCCAAGTCTGTCTACTCTACGTCTACTTCTAAAGTAAGAACCTCTCTAGTAGCAGACCATAGACTGTATAGACCATGCATGTAGTCTCTGTGACATCATCCATAGGTTTCTGAAGAGTGGCTATGATGCTTTAAGTGGGTGGTTTTGGGCGTGGCCATCTTGACAGTGACGACACAATAATGGACAAAGAGGTGGATGTCTGGGTCTGGTGATGCAGCACAACAGAGCAGCACCCACCTGTCATTCAAAGCGGCCCTCATTTATGCTGAACTTTGAGCCTTATTAGCTTTAAACGGGTGAGTTAAATAAAATTCACATACAGTGGACTTGAACAGAGAAATTAGCTACAGAGGCAGAACCTGTTTTTGTAGCAGGCAGTAAACTCAGCAACATGAGGGTTGTAACATGGGTGTCTATGAGATGTGACTTGCTCTTGGAACCAACCTCATGTGGCCATTTATTAAACTGTAGTTTTTGGCACTTGAGCTTTGGCTTTATTTTTGAGCACAAGAGGTTTCAGAATGAGTAGTTTAATTTAGAAAATAGTGAAAGGATGAGAGTTCTGGTACATTCTAGAAAATGTCATTAATCATGAACAATACGGTACGTACAGCAACTGTTCATGCCAAAGACCTTTCAACAAGACTCAGACACATTCGGTATCTCAGGATACATTTGTGGAGATTGAGCCACTGAAGTGTCTGGCAGGTTGACCAAAGCCCTGATCCAGGACTGTTTTTGGATGTATTACAGTCCAACAAACTTGATGATTTCTTTAAAATCGTTGGTTTAATGACGAGATGCCACACAGGACTCACCCTGATCACCGGAGCTCTGCTCAGATTCATCAATAAAAACCAGGAAGAAGATTGTCAGAAGATTGAGCATTATGTGTAATCTTTATTGTTTTGTGGCTATTTGTTGAATATTAACAAACCAAAGCATATTTATAAATGAACAATATAATTTGTATCCATCTATTAGCTAAACCCATCTATCCTGAGGAGGGTTTGGGTTGAGTAAGTAGCCCCCATATAACAACAGGCTGTCAACACAACACTGGCATGTTATAGTAGAGCTGAAGTCATGTTGTGGGTTGTAGCACTAAAACACTCGGAGGTGATGATCATTCTCTGTGGGTTCAACGAGAGGTCAACCAATAGTGGAAATTTAAAAGGCCGATATAATAAGAATAGTTTGGAGCAGGAGAAAGACGATAGAGGATTAATTGGTACTAATCAGTACTGAAAGAAATCCGACTTCTGCAACAGTTATTTAGATTATTAACATGCACAGATATATTGTCACGCAAAACAGAGGCGTTCGTCCCCGGTGGCGTCAGCGAAGCCATCGACCACGATCGGAGAACAGCTCAGCCGATAGTAAGAGTTTGTATAACAACATTGATTGATCGGTTGATCTCTAGGTTCAACACTTTGGGCTGAATGAAGAATTATTACTTCATTAATGTGATGTCCAGGATATGTAGGCGCCCTCTACGTTGGGTCTTTATATATTCATCATGTATTTTGGGAGGTGCAGAAAACAATTAAAACTTTTAAAATACACACACACCGGAATGATGAATGGGATGAAACGATGTGAAAACGTGACACACGTGTGTGTGTGTGTGTGTGTGTGTGTGTGTTTTCTTTGCCCTCTCGGTCTGTCTGGGAGGCCCCCTGTCAAACAGCAGCCAGCTCCCTGTTGACTCCCAGAAACCCAACACCTGCCAGCTGCCTTCCTCAGACTTGAAACCGATATCCACGGCCACAGAAGACGAGGCCGAGGGCAGAGCGGGACGGTGCGAGGACGACGACGACGACGACAACGACGACAACGCCGACGACGACAACGCCGCCGCGCTGCAGGAGGTTCACTCCTCGACTGCTTGGTCTTTTCTAAACCAAGGCTTGTTGTGTGGGTGGGGTGGAGGAGAGCTGCCGGTCTCTCTCCTTCTCCAGGAAACATATGGAACAGATCTGCCGGTTGGCCAGGCCTCGTTCTGCCACGTCTCACAGCCCCACACACACACACACACACACACACACAGAAAATGGTTCTAACTTCAGGGCTTTTACCTCTTTTCACCCTCTGCTTTTACTCCTCTCTATCCTCTACTTTATTCTTGTCATCTCCCAACTCCCCTCGTTGTGGATGCTCTACATGTTGCCGCCTCCTTCAAAGTATGAAAAAAAAGGGTCCGTCCCTTTCTAAAGGCCTCGAGAAAGACATCTCGTCAAATGAAGCCTTCGTTTGTCTGAATTTGCAAGACACTCTGCTGTCAGTCGTTAAAGTCAGAAACCTGTCACATGACCAACATATATAGGGTTTCCCAACCCTTTCTAATACAGGTGACGGACCACTAGATCACATTGTACGTTATTATATTTTGTAAATTTAAAGTTGTTACAAGATGAGACAAGTGGCTCGATATATACTGTTCTTACTTGATATAATTGGATTGTAATGAACTATTTTTCTGTGAATCCACTCAGGATACTTCTGTCATCTACATTGATTGATTGTCATCTATATTGATTGACCTGATGATGCAACACTCCCACAACCACTGAGTGTCAGTCGGTTTTCCCTCCTTTTCCGGTTTCAGGCCTCAGCAAGTTATTTCAGGTGAGAAGCTGCTGGATACTCTTTTTCCTTTCTGTTAAAAACTGTAAACCTGTGATGTGTGCTGGATTTATTGCGTCTGCTTAAAAGGCCGTTTAACAGCCTGGGAAGATAAATCAGCCGTCCCTCGTTCACTTTTCCCAGCTTATATTCTTTCCTCTTTCTTCAGCCTCTCTCACCAATCAAACACACCATAATACCATGACTACAATAACAATAACTTTATACATTTTATAACTTTTATAGTTCCATTGCATTACAGATATTTCGGGAGAAAAATAACTGTATTTTACATAATTATGATGATTTAAAATCCTTTAAACTCAGATTAGTGTCAGGCCTGAGGTGAGTGAAGTTCATAATCCAATCTGACTTGTCACAATGAATAGACTTCACACTGACAGCTGAGGGGGTTGAGTATTCAAACTTGGAGCTAAATGAGACTAAAGCTAGCTGAACCTGAGTTTGATGGTAATTAGCTATCTGATGCCCAGAGTGTCAAAAAGATTTTCCATCAAAGACGCGTCGGGAGAAAGCTTGGTTTTCCATTTCAAAATGTAAACTTTGACATGTTTGTCTTCGGTGGATGCAGTGAAGGACCTTGATTAGGCCGTGAGCCTGGAAGAAGCTGGGAAGAGGCCAACCGAAGAGGCAGAGGAGGCAACGAGGGAGCTCAGGTTTCCAGAGTATAAACTGAGTGGGCAATGGTAGAGTCATTAGGCAGAGAGGGCCTCGCTCTCACCGCTCTCCTGATTGGAGCCTCGATAAACCCCATCAATCACTTCACAACTCACTAATGATTCCAAGGCTACTGAAATATCAATCTACCTCTAATTCGCATCAACTTCCAAGGAAGTCATTTTCTCACAGACTGCTATTCAATCAGAGATATTTTCACAACCAGATGGAGTCGCCCCCTGATGGCCATTAGGAAGAATGCAAGTCTACGGCTCATCCACTTTCAGACCCAGAGGTTTCCACCTTGGTGTACGTTGAGATATTTTTACTGACGTTACATAGCATCAATGACAGTATATCTGTATTTTAAGTTACACATATTTGAACCCTTTGAACCCAAGTCATTTTCTTACCAAAACTAACTGAGACCGTCTCACAATGTTACAACAATAACCAAGCGTATGGTCATCCCCTGGTTATCCTCTACCGTGCCAAAAGCTGCCACAGATCATCGGCTCAACGAGATCTCAACCTGCACCTCATCCTGGTTCTTCAGTCGGGTTGTTGTAAACAAAACAAAACAACTAATGAGGTACAAAGTCTCCTCACACTGCTGCAAAGCAAACATCACACGGTTCAGGACGCCAAAATCACAGCAGAACACTCTCAAAAGCTCAAGAAAATTGGACATTTATTCCATCAGCACTCACTCAACACACCTTCACTGTCCAAAAACACACACAAACACAGACACAGACACACAACTGAAACAAACGCCTCCAACTCATCCAGAGCGGCGCCAAGACTAAATGAGGCCAATGAAATTAAAAATGTTTAGAGGCAGAGACTGAAAGGCCTGTTTGTTCATGAGAGAGAATCCCAGCAGTGATGCTTTCTGTGGGGAAAAGACTGACATGAAAAATGAGCAAAGGAGGACCACGAGCCAACTGCTGTCTGGCTCTGGAGTGGAAAAACCTGCCCTATGATTAATGTGTGTGTGTGTGTGTGTGTGTGTGTGTGTGTGTGTGTGTGTGTGTGTGTGTGAGAGAGAGAAACAGTGTCTAGATGTAACTGGTAGCATCAAAATAGGTAAATGAGTGTAGAAAAGTAAAAAGTAAAACTATATCTGTAACTAATACAAATAATCTGTTGCTTCACTAGTTGATTGGAAACTTGTGTTTTTTACACTGAAGCCGGCTGAATCAGTTAATTAATTACAGTTATTTAGTTACATTACATTTCATTTAGCTGAGGCTTTTATCCAAAGTGACTTACATGATATACAGTAGACCGTAGACACAGCAACGGTGAGCAATGAGGGTTAAGTGTCTTGCTCAAGGACACATCGACATGGACTAGCGGAGACGGCATCGAACCACCGATCCTCTGATTGAAAGACGGACCTGCTAACCACTGAGCCACAGTCGCCCAGTCATTCAGATAAACAACGTGCTGAGAATTATGAAAAAGAATTAAACGATTGCGGAACTAGCTGACGTGAGGGTTTCCAAAAACGTAGTTTTTATCAAGTAATCTATTAACTATTTTACCAATTCATTTATTAATCCAAACAAAACATTTTTCCTCCACCCTACATTTACATAGTAACTAGTTCTTTGCTGCTATATTAATGTTCTGAATTATGTATATTGTCAACGCATTGTCCGCCATCGCATCAGTCGCTTAAACTCACCTAATTATTGCATAAAGCAAAGATTATTTACTAATAAAGTTGGCGGTATCACACACACATGGTCACATATCAATAACAGTGTCTGGACAACTAATATCTTGGTAGAAGATTCTGCAGAAATAAACACCCAACAAATACAAGCTTCAGCTGCTAAACGTCCTCTCGTCTACTTAAAAAAAAAAGTAACTGCAGTGCATAAAACGGAGGGTTCTGGTGTTACCTTTATGGACAAAACTGCATTAAAATGTGTGTTAAGTGAATGCTGTAGCATTATTAAAAGACAAAGACAGACAGACGGTCATAGCCAGAATCACAGACGACGTTATTTTAGCCAGTAACGAACTTAAAGAACTTTTGTACAGCAGTCCAATAAAGAGAGATTTTATCCAGATGGAGTCTTCTGCTGAGGAGACAGCATGCTCTCCTCATCACAATTAGCACAGAGGGAAACATTCAGAACCACAATGTCCTATTAAACAGACATAATTACATTAACATGGGAACTTCCCAGAATTCCCCTGCCTCCCCAAACACATGAAAAACGCATTGACTTCAACCACAAACAATAATATAGATGAACTGTAACTGTAGCGGGGAGAAGACAGAGCAGGCCACTGTTCAGAGTATGATTCACCACCTGAAAAGAAAATGTAAATACTGAAGCATTTCTACAGGCCAACGCTGTACTGTATCAGTCTGCCCCCCAAAAAGAGCTGAGGCTAAATTAAAATAGACAAAAGAAACAACTTTAAGTACAGCAGCGCTGAAGCAATAGTTGATTAATCAATGGAAAACTACTTGTTGACTATTTTGAGAGTTGATTAATTCTTTGTGCCAATTGGCCAACCATTGTTATTTCAGCTTCCCAATCGTGAGGTTTCACTTCTTTTCTTTGTCTTGAGCTATTAGATCGTCTGGGTTGCTCAGTCAAAACAAGACACAGGAGGCGTCATCTTAGGCTTCAGCAAATTGTGATGGACATTTTTCACATTTTATACAGAACACGCAGACGACCTGCACGCCTATCACTCTCTTCTCGCCTCCTTCTCTGCCTCTATCTCTGCAGCCAAAAGCCTGTTCTACCAATCCAGAATTGAATCTTCTTTCTCTAACCCCCAAAAACTCTTCTCCATTTTTTCCAACCTCCTTGACCCCCCCTCTCCCCCTCCTCCCTCCACCCTTCTACCGAACCACTTTGTCGACTACTTTACAAAAAAGATAGATGACATTCGCTCCTCATTTACTGATCCCCCTCCCATAACTACAGCTCCACTAACCCTATCCGCCTCCCCTTCGCTTTCCACTTTCACCCCCCTGTCTCCCGATCAAGTTCTTACCTTGGTAACCTCTGCCCGCCCAACCACCTGCCCCCTTGACCCCATCCCATCTCACATCCTCCAGTCTATTGCTCCTGACCTTCTTCCCTTTCTCACCCATCTTATTAACACCTCCCTCTCAACTGGTTGTTTCCCTAACTCTCTGAAGGAGGCAAGAGTTAACCCTCTCCTGAAGAAACCCACTCTCGACCCGTCAGAACTCAACAATTACAGACCTGTCTCTCTCCTTCCCTTTCTTTCCAAAACCCTGGAGCGAGCTATCTTCAATCAAGTCTCCTCCTTCCTCCATCAGAACAACCTTCTGGACCCTCACCAGTCTGGATTCAAGGCAGGCCACTCAACAGAGACTGCCCTCCTTGCTGTCTCTGAGCAGCTTCACACTGCGAGAGAAGCCTCTCTCTCCTCTGTCCTTATCCTTCTGGACCTTTCTGCTGCCTTTGACACAGTGAACCACCAGATCCTTATCTCCTCCCTCCAGGACCTGGGTATCTCAGGCACTGCGCTCTCCCTCCTCTCATCCTACCTCAGCGATCGGACCTACCGGGTAACCTGGAGAGGATCTGTGTCTGACCCTTGTCCTCTCACTACTGGGGTCCCTCAAGGCTCGGTCCTCGGTCCTCTCCTCTTCTCCCTGTACACCAACTCTCTTGGCTCCGTCATTCGCTCGCATGGCTTTTCCTATCATAGCTATGCTGACGACACCCAACTCATCCTCTCGTTTCCCAAATCGGAAACACAGGTAGCAGCACGAATCTCGGCCTGTCTGACTGACATCTCACAATGGATGTCCGCACATCACTTGAAGATTAACCCCGACAAGACGGAATTACTTCTCCTTCCAGGGAAAGTTTCCCCCACTCACGACCTGACGATTACTTTCAACAACTCAGTCTTGGTCCCGACCCCGACTGCCAGGAACCTCGGTGTGACTCTGGACAGTCAACTCTCCCTGACTGCCAACATTACCGCAACAACTCGTTCCTGCAGATTCATGCTGCACAACATCAGGAGAATACGTCCACTTCTCACCCAGAAGGCAGCACAGGTTCTCGTCCAGGCTCTGGTCATCTCGCGTCTAGACTATTGTAACTCCCTCCTGGCGGGTCTACCTGCTGGTGCCATCCGACCTTTGCAGCTCATCCAGAATGCTGCAGCTCGACTGGTCTTCAACCTCCCGAAATTCTCACACACCACTCCGCTCCTCCGCGACCTACACTGGTTACCGGTGGCCGCCCGCATCCGCTTCAAAACACTGGTACTGGCGTACCGTGCTACGAACAGATCTGGTCCAGTCTACATCCAGGACATGGTAAAACCTTACACCCCATCTCGTGCGCTCCGCTCGGCTTCTGCCAATCGCCTTGTAGCTCCGTCGCTGCGAGCTAAACACTCAACAAAGTCTCGACTGTTCTCTGTCCTGGCTCCTCGATGGTGGAATGAGCTCCCCATTGACATCAGGACATCAGAAAGTCTCTACATCTTCCGTCGCAAACTAAAAACATATCTTTTCCGACTATACCTTGAATAAAGGATGTAGCACTATAGTAGCACTGAAATGGCTCTTACTGATAGCACTTTGTAGTCGAACCTTTGACGAAATTGTACCTTCTTGATTCTTGTTGTTCTGATTCTTGTTTGTAACCGTAGAATGCACTTATTGTAAGTCGCTTTGGATAAAAGCGTCAGCTAAATGACATGTAATGTAATGTAATGTAACACTAGCAGAAACCTGGTACTCACCAGGCCAACGTTTGAACAGACAATAAGAGTCGGTGCCTTGTCGCATTAATTTGTTGAAATAGGTGTTTCTACAGCTTGGTGACAAGATGATATCCATTTGGTCAACAGTGCGATTCATTGACTGAACACCACTCTGCAGAAATGTATTTACCTCTTACAGAAACGTATCCACTGATAACAGAAAATAAATGTAGTGTTTCTGAACTTGAAATGATTAAGGATTAAAGAATCAACTACCTGCTGCATGAATCACCTTTACAAATTCTTAATCTGAGTACCTCTCTGAAACGTAGATGATGTGCATTACAGAGCCTATCGAAGCCAAACTTACCGTCTGTAATGGAAAATGTAGGCCAATCCAAAACATTCTGAATGGTATCCTTTTACTTTCTTCTCGCCATAAATATTGGTTATATATTGGTAATCTCTCTTTCGTATTGTTGGGAAAACAGCTATTTTTATTCAAGTTTCTGGCCAAAAAGGTAAATTCTACAGTATTACATTTGAACACATGATAACAAAGTGCAGCCTCTGTTTTAAACGCGACAGAAGATGATGTCACAGCAGTTTCACTCTGTGTCTTTACAGCGATCGGCTGAAAATGGAAACTCAAGAGAAAAGGAACTGGTTCCAAACGCGAGTCGAGGCCAACCGTGCAGTAGAAAATAGGCATTATATAAATGCTCATTGAAGAGATAATATTGAATCATCCTAGAATAAGATGACTTACATTACTTTCTTGAATGGAGGGATGATTAATCAAAATACAATCACGAGCTTCCAAATGATCAGACAAAGATTACAGTTAAAAGCATCAAAGGATAAAGTAGCACTGCAAACGTGTTACAGCCATCTGAAATGTCACAGAAAGGCCAGAATAACTCCAGTGGAAAGATCTCTGTCGCCCGACCACTCAAACATCCAGCGAAGCGTTTAAAAGACTATGAAGGGAGCCATATATACGGCTCTGGTCAACACTGAAAACAATAACATATGGAATCAAACATTATGTTTTATCAGTCATGAACAGTCTAGACTTTAAGGATCCTTGAGGACTGGAGAAAGCGCTGACTGGAGTTTAGAGGTGGAAAAAAATAGTTTGCCAACCACAGATGATCAAACATTGTGAAAGCAGTCCTTCTGATATCTGAACAAGTTGTGTTTGGAGGCAGGGGAGCTGTGTATTAGTTGCAATTATTTTATTATTAAATGCACATTGGACAACATTTTCATTCTCAAGAGTGGACAACAAGCATTTTTTGCATGATTATATTTCTTGTTTGCGCGAGGGCAATGTTAATTAAAAAACATTTATTTTTGTCAAAAAATAAAGACAAAAGTCGTAATCAAACAGCCGGAATGTGTGGTGAACAAATCCATTGGTCATTAGTGAACAACTGTCCAAAACAACTAAACACTGGAAGCCTCTCTACATATGCCTCATTATGTTTTGGTCCACAAAAACACAAGTGAGAACAAACTGCACTTGTTCTCACTTGTGAATCATTAGTTTTAATGAGGAGCACAGACGATGTTAACAAACTGTATTCTGATTCAATGATATTAACAAGACAAATGGCACAGGCTAAAGATTCGCTCTGTATATTGGGGTACAAAACATAAAGATTCAAGATCAAATGAATCATTAATTTATATTCTTTCAAATTAAAAGGTTAAAAAAAGTTAGAAGAACTCTTATTTAAATGCATTTCACATGGTATCATTGCGCCATGTTTGTTTGCACGTCCAGTATCCAGCAAATGTCCCCGCTGTGGGACTAATAAAGGATTATCTTATCTTATCTTAAGCACACGATGACTTTGAGCTCCCTCCAAGTCACACAAAGTGCCTTCAAGCTGCAAGTACGGCAATAAATGCTCATCTTGGACAGACGGCCTGAAGATAATGAATCACTGAAACTTCAAACACCAGTGGGGGTCGCTACAATAACTATTTAAAAACAGATTAAAATTCATGAATCCCCTTTGAGCCAACGTTAAACTGTCCCGGAGAAGTAAAAAGGCCAGGAATGCTGGGATAACAAATCCAGGAGTCATCAGAGAACAGAGAACAACTGTCCAATACCACCGCACACTGGAACCCAGTCAGCCAGTAATAATCTCCACATGTCTCGTACTGGTTTGGTCCAAACTGTCACGTCTCAGATGGCAGTCTAATCAGAGCCGGTCTGGTGTCCAGTACCGACAGACAGAGACCACCATCAAGACACCAGCACCGCCGACACAACACAGAACCAAGACACCAAGAAAAGATCAGAAGGAACAAAAGCACTTGTTTCATTTGCAAAATTGCAAGACTGTAAAACTCAGTTCTTTACCTTGTGAATGATTTGTCAAACAGATGAGTGCCAGTTGCTATTGGTCGCAATCACACTATGTCCATGTGTTGTCTATCCTCTCAGATGGTGAAGGAACCCAATCAAACAGATGTTTCATTAAGAACAGGCGTCTTAGGTTGGGTGTAACTGACTATCTTTAATGCAGGGTGAGCCACCATTTCTATTCCTGGGTGACTTGTTCATTCAGTTATTCAACAGCTCCAATCAGAAGGGGACAACACCAAATATTGGTAGATCTGTTTGGTGTGACATTTCAAGTTCGTCTCGACTCAGTGAACACGCTTTCACTGAGACAAGTTGTATAAACTACTGACTCTTGGCTCTGACTTTGACACAACGTTACATTAGACAACGTTTAAAATTGAAAATGATGATTATTTTTAAATGGACTTAAACTGTTTCAGTAAATAATTAATAAATGTGAAATTGTGCAGAAATATGCAACAACTAATACATCAACTTTAATCTAATAACGATATAACTCTGGAGTTCTCTTTCATATCAGAAGAGATATCAGTCATTTCACTCATTGAGAAACTTTAGAATTTTTTTCCTAAGAATAGCACCAAATATGCATCTCCGAGAATGTTTGAGTTACATTACATTACATTAGTTACTATGAGACGTTTGATAAAAATGAGCCCTGGTCTCTAAAGCACCTGAGCGGTACCTTTTTGTCCAACATGAAACACAGATTAAAGAAGGAGCTCCATGTAAGAGCCGGTAGACTTTAATTGTGTTTTATTCAACTACCTAAAGGTTTGACTAGTACCTCTGCCGTCTGCCCACTAGGTGACGACTAGGTGTTGGAGGTAAACGACTGTTCTTTGCTCACATGAACATACCACGATCCTGAAAAAGGACACAGCAATCCTAAGACTTACAAGTGTGAGAGCCTATTAACCAAACGAAAACACATGAACACCCCAGGGGATCTGCTTAAACACTTTTGGAGAGGTGGATAAACACCGTTTACAGGAAGTTCAGAAGAGGACCAATGGGGGTTTATTCTGACCCTGCATTTTCCCAATTTCAGTTAAACTTGGAATTTGGATTTGAACATATATGAACATTTAAGTTCTTTAGATCTATGAACCAACAACAACAACAACCACAGACTTGGCCACCCATCCCACTAACCTCTGGTGAAACCCACTGAAGACCCTCCTCCCGTTTTGTTGGAGTAGAGAGCCGACAGTAAACCTCATGCTGGGATAAGAGCTCCCAGGCTCTGTGAACCATGAAGGGCTTTTGATAATAAACAGTCAGCAGCTACACACAAAAAGCAGATCCCGAGATGTCCAGAACATGATATGAACCAAAGATCCTCTGTAATTCACCACAGCTGAAGTCAAATGGCTCTTGATGAATTCTGAGAAGTAGAAACCATGAACTAGCAGAGGTGAACCGAACTAGACGTCTACCCTGAGACGTGAGGACTCCCTTTGGGCTGTACAAAAAAAAGACAAAAAGGAGCAATTACTCCTGAAGGCAAATTAAGGTCTTTAACAGAGCATACAACCCAAGAAAACAGGAAAGACTACACGGTCAACTCGGCATGGGGATGTTCTTCAACATATCTCAATCATATCAAACTCTTTGGGAGGTAATTGAAAACATGCTCCAGTCCATCAAGCCATCCTCTACCTGCACTAGTTTCCACCTCACATAAATCCATCAGCTGTCTTAAAGAGAAAAACTTGTGTAGCATGACGGGGTCATATGTGCAACAGCAAACTTTTAATGCCCGGCCTTCCTCTTTGTGCATCCCCAACATCTGCTCTGCATCTGGCTGCGACAACCGGAACCATCCTGTTTCCAGGTTTGACAAGTCTTCAATACAGCATCACAGTGATAAAACACACACCAGGCAAACAAGCCGCCAATGCAATGAGCTGATTTCATTTGGTCCGAGTACAAAACCTGCATATATTGTTGAAATTCCCCTACTTTTAAAGTGGTTATAATATGATATTTATATAGGAATGGGCCTCAAGTTACGTCTACTAAACCAGAGTCATAATTCATTAGGATGTCTAGAAAAACAACACAGCTTCATCTTTAGCAGCTGCGCTTTGGAAAAATAACATGAAAATGTTGTTGGAATTGAAAACTAACCTGTTGTTTCTAAAAAAATAAATAAAAAAGTAGTGGTCTCCATGTGGAGGCTACAGTTGTTCTGTTTGAATCATCAGGTAGTCCTCGGATCCTCTGGGACTGAATTCCGAGGCTGAATGCCAGTTTTTGAGCCAAAGCTCGGCATCAGGAAAAAGACTCACTTCTACAGTAAATTGGAAGTTTAAAGTCCAAAAGATAAAGCAGAAGGAAAAGAGGTGAACAAGGGTAGACCTGCAGTATGTGATGTGTGGGGAATTGAAGGTTCTTTCAACCATTTCATTTGAAAAACATGCAACACTCATTACATAACCAACACACAGCGCTCAACGGTGGGTCAGTACACCATGCAGACTGAGGTTGTTAATGCCTCGCCAGGTGGTCCATCGAGGGCTACTCTGCAGTCAGATGGTGTGTGTGGAGTAAATTCATTTGTTGTTTTGTCTCGCCTGGCTTCCGTCTGCCGTTACGTACCGCTCACTTACACCTGTCACCCTGAAACCCGGCTAACCGTCACGTCGGCTGCAGCCGTCAGAAGAAACAAACCAGAATGAAGCGTTTTGTTGAGCGTGGTTACATGAGAAAAAAGTGGTGGGTTTGGAGCAGGCAACGTCAGCGATTACATTTCTGGAACAAATCAACTGGTTTTATAAGTTTGCTGATTAGCACTTTAAGACTCAAACCTTCTCCGATAGCATAAAGAAGTATTTGTATGGTGTCGTTTCTTTGTGTGGAGTTTAATGTGATCTGGATCAAGAGGATGAGGATATATTAAATGTTGTAAAGTCCTCAGAGATTAACTTTAAGCTGCACATATTATGGCGACATGACTAGAAAGTAGAAGAGTGTCCTAATGGAACAGAAACTGATGTGATACTATGTGCTGCTTCATCTGATTAATCACCAAAACATAAAACAATTATTTCATTTATACTGGAATAAGTAAATAAACAGACATCGAAAAGGAGTCAAAGAGAATCAAGAATGTTTTTTGACATACAACTTTTTTCGTACTTTTGACAAATTACATTTTTTTTACTTGTACATACTATGACTTTTTTCATACTTTGACAAATTGTATTTTTCTTCTTATTTGACATACTATGACTTTTTTCATACTTTGACAAATTATTATGTTTTTACTTTTTTGACATACTATGACTTTTTTGACATACTATGTCTTTTTGACATACTATGACTTTTTTCATACTTTGACAAATTGTATTTTTTCTTCTTTTTTGACATACTATGACTTTTTTCATACATTTTGACAAATGACATTTTTTTTTACATGACTTTTTTCTTCTTTTTTGACATACGTTTTTTTCATACATTTTTGACAAATTGTATTTTTTCTTATTTTTTGACATACTATGACTTTTCATACTGTTTGACAAATTAATTTTTTTGACATACTATGACTTTTTTGACAAATTTTATTTTTTCTTATTTTTTGACACTGACTTTTTTCATACTTTTGACAAATTGTATTTTTTTCTTTTTTGACATACTATGACTTTTTTGATATACTATGACTTTTTTCATACTTTTGACAAATTGTATTTTTTCTTCTTTTTTGACACTGACTTTTTTCATACTTTTGACAAATGACATTTTTTTACTTTTACATACTATGACTTTTTTGACAGTCTTTTTTCATACATTTTTGACAAATTGTATTTTTTATTATTTTTTGACATACTATGACTTTTCATACTGTTTGACAAATTAATTTTTTTTACATACTATGACTTTTTTGACATACTATGTCTTTTTTGACAAATTGTATTTTTTCTTCTTTTTTGACATACTATGACTTTTTTTCATACATTTTGACAAATGACATTTTTTTTACATACTATGACTTTTTTCATATACTATGACTTTTTTCATACTTTTTTGACAAATTGTATTTTTTCTTCTTTTTTGACAAATTGTATTTTTTCTTCTTTTTTGACATACTATGACTTTTTTCATACTTTTGACAAATTGTATTTTTTTCTTTTTTGACATACTATGACTTTTTTGACATACTATGACTTTTCATACATTTTTGGACAAATTATGTTTTCACTTTTTTTTTTTTTTTTTTTTTTACAAACTGCTGTTTGTGTATTTACATCTGTAGTCATAAACAAGTCATTATGTAATCATAAACAAGCCACAGCGGGTTGTAAGCCTGCTGAGCCACCGTAGGTAGTTGCACCGCTGTAGCCTCCTGCCGGTTGCCGCCGATTTCATCGGCACAGAAGGTCCAGGGAGAAAATGCACGGTCCGCCACTGGAGGACACACATGACAGTGGGCGACCGGATTCCTAATGCCATTCGGCTGGTGGAGTTGGTAACCCTCAAAGAAATGTGTGAAGTGAAGAGGAAGAAGACTGCAAGCTATTTAACATTCATGTAAACAATGCAGAATTGGAAAGATCACCTCATGTATTCATCTGCAGATATTTAGCACTTTTCTTCCATTTCTTTGCCTTTTATGAGTAAATGGCATCTTGAATGAGCAAAGCACCATTTTCATTAGGCCCTGCTCTATTTTGGTACAAAACCCCCAAGGACTAACAAGTTCCAAGCTTGTAAAAAAAGAAAACAGTCTCTCCCGTTCACAAACATATTGAGCGAGTCAACATGACAGGAATAATGTGCGTTTTGTTTGTTGTTGTGGGTGGCCTTCCTCATTGACTTACTTTACTGTGCAGTATAATACCAGTGATACCACCCTGCTGACAGTTGAAACTCTGGTATAGAAAATTAGTGACAGTAAAAACATTCTCCAGTTGCTGGCCCTCTTCCCAGAGCCATAAAAGTTTAAAGGTGTTCATAATTGCTAACACACCTGTAACAGTCCGGGCTCGTGTTCCTTGGATGTTTATATCTGGGCCCCCTTCTTTTTCCTCTCCACTTGAAGGCTGAAATAGTCACATGTTTTCTATTTAACTGTTGAACCTCAGTCTTTACTCTTTTCACTTTGCTTGGTTATAGAGACGTACTGTCTCTTGTCATTTCACCATGTCTAGGGACAACACCTACAGTTTTTTTTTAAACCCCCATCAAATCTTATAGAACTGCTGTGGGGAAGCCCAACATCTCTCTGATTTGACAACCGAGGTTGAAATCAACCCAAGAACAGCTGGACCTCAACAGCTGTTGAATAGACCGAGTACAGTCTCTTCGTTTTTTATTACTTAGAAACTATTGGCCTTTCTGCTTTGGAAACATTTCCCAAAGCAATTTTTCTTTTTCCATTTCCCAGTAATTCTGATTCTGGTGAATTTCTGGCATATTTTTTTCACGCGTTGATCATATCAGCTGTTATTTATTGTTATTGCCTCTACCGCACTCCATAACTCTTTCACAACGCGAGGCTGTAGAGGTCTGATACAAATTAAACTTGAGATGCATTGATTAAAGAGATGAACAGTTGACTCAAAATAGTCGCCTCCACTCAGTCAACTTCCATGAGGGGGAGGGGTTTGTTTCTTGCAAAACCATTTACTAGAAACCAATGTATCGGTCTGAATTTTATGTAAATTCAAGTAAACTGGAGATGTGTTTACATGCCAACCGGGACAACATACTTTGTTGTAAGAGTGGAGAACAGGTAAAAAGAGAAAGTAAAAAATTTAATAAAAACTAGCCTACAATGACGGCCGCTTTTGAGAAGATGTGGAAAGTGAGTTTGTTAATCAATGGGTTCATATCGAATTCAAAACTATCGTTGATGACGGTGGAGGGTTTTCACACATCCCTCCAAAACCTTAGATAAAAACAGTCACTTCAGTTTGATTTTATACAACTGTAACTGCACATTACATTCAATTGTACCATCCTCAGAGCGCTGACCTGTGACGCATTTTTGTCAACCAACCCGAAGTTAGCATTGCACTGGTTCCCTCGTCATAAAGCCAAATGGGAGTTTCTCATTGGATTTGCATTTATTGCAGTAAAAAAGCTCTGTGACAAACAAGTGTATGACACTGAACTCTTTGGTTCAGCAAAATCTACACAAATAGACACCACTTTTATAGTTTTGAAGGGTGAATGCAGTCGGCTAAACTAAGGAGCTAACACTAGCCTATAAACAAGCTAGACCGCGGCCGTATGAGCGCGAGTATTCACAACGAGGCTGTGAAGGCGGATTAGTCAGCGTGATGATAGCAACCGCCTTTTTCAAGGCACATAAAAGTTTCAGAATTCACAAGAGAGGGTATTTACTGCGTAAATCTCTTAAACTTGTGTTAACCACAGACCTTACTTCAGACATCCAACCAAAACCATAAAAAAAAGCCACTGACTGAGACGAGGAAGCTGGGAGTACAAAATAGCTATAAGTCATTTACGAGTTAGGACTCCTTTCTGCATCTCTCTATTATAGCGAAAAAAAGATTAGAATATCCTTTTCCAAACAAGCTTCATTAGTTGATGATTTAAAATGAGGCAACAGCAGAGAAACATCAACCTTAACCTGAAACCTCGGTGTCTCTGAGGAGCCGTCATCCAGATTTGACTATTGGTCGGTCCAAAGTAAACCTAACCCATAATCAGTGTCTGTCTAACGGCCACTAAATGTGTTTGTCTGACCATCGGCCGAGAGGAAAACAGAGCCAGTGGAGAAAAAAAGAAACACTAATCCAGCCTAATGAAAGATGGGTTGGTTATTACGAGTCATTACTGAGTGGCCGGGCACAGACCACAGACATTCCTCCCGACAAAACACACTCACACTGTGGTTGTCAACTTTCTGCTGTCTCTGCAGTTTTTCCCTCTGTACATACTTAAGAGGACGTTTAACAGAAGAAAAAAAACTGACACTTTATTCTTTCTTTGAGTCTTTGTCTTTTTCCATATGTGCCTCTTTTTGGTGCGTCTCCGTCTCTCTCCCCCCCCCCCTCTCTCTGCTGATGGATGGTGGGTGGTCAGGGAAGGGTTAAGTGCTCGGCTCTATAAATCTGCTTGAAGAGTCTGCTGGAAGCTACTGGTTCAGCCTTTAAATACAGTCATTTGACACATCCCAACAGGGGCTTGTAGCTCAGAGCCACCGCTGACCCAAACCCAGGATTCCAGACGAGCTGAGGTGTCGGCGTCACACTGCTTCGGACAGCATGAAGGCTTTCTTCTTCACCTGTGTGCTGCTGCCGTGGCTGGTGGCCGCCTCGGCCAGGAGGGCTGACCAGGACTCGCAGCTGACACCGGGATCTCTACCTGGAGGGGAGCTGAACGGATACTTCATTGACCATTTGAAATCAAGGAGGGCTAAGGTAGGAACTTTATTATTTGGGTCATGCTTCTCTGCCAAATATGTTCTCTTCAATAACTCTGACACATGCATTGTATTTAAAATATGCTTGAATAACAAAATGTTATTTAAAAATAATAATTTGTCATCTTGTGGTAATTTTCAAATAAATTGTGGTGATTTGTTAGGTAGATGATACATTTGTAAACATAAATGAGATGCTGTGTATATAATTATATTCAAAATAAGAGAAAATAAGATAGAGTAAGATATAAATATGAAATGTGACTTTACTGACCCTCTAGGGAAAATTAGGTCATGCTTAATAGCTAGCAATATTCAAAATCAACCTCTCAGGCACATTATTCTCAAAGCTAGTAAAATATCTCATGGTTTAGTCGTTTAATTTGTCTTCTCCTACTGACAGAAACTGTCAATACTTCACGGTCCTCCTTTAACACATAAATCCCCACACACCCACACACACGACTTGTTCTCCCACCAGGCAGACCGAAGACTGAAGCAACCACACTATCCATCAACTAACCACACGAACCTCTTCAAGAAATATGTGGACAAACCAAAACCAGAGTCTGGTCTGCTTTATCCTTCGGGAATCACAAAAGAAACCTCAAATAATCCTGAGCATGAGAGGGACATAAAAAAGTATAAGTGAATGTGACTATGAGAATTCTACTCAGCTTTAATGACTAAAACTTAATCTGGGACCAGCTGGTCTTCATACAGTCCTTTCAGAAACAGGCCTCATGGCCTCTTCACAGGCTCCAGTGAGGAGCAGCGTTGGGGATGGAATCAAACTTTGATCGGTTACAGCCTGTGGGGGGGCTGAACGAAGGCCTTGATGATGGAGGACAAACTGATCGACCATTAGACGCATTGGTGATGAAGGATTCTTCAGGAACCTTCATTAGCAGTCAGTTTACTGGAGGCTGATCAGATCCTCAATCTTTGGTTGCAACTTCACAGATAAGCCCACAGAGCCATGAGCTTCAGGGCTGAGTAGCTTATTGCTGATAAACAGCCAAACGATGGGGAAGTGTCCACACATTCACAACTCCTCAGGCTGATGGCGGTAATTGAAGGGTCAGAGGCTAAGAATGCACAAAACCTTGAAACCAACTTGAAAAGACGTACCGACCAGGTGTGGCTACCTGTCCACAACAGATACAAATCAGGAAGAACAAATACATTACTTCGTCAACACTGCGGTTCACCAGTAACAGTGGTGGTCGGTTGTCAGCATGTAGATTCAGCCTTGGAGCCACCGTGAGTTTGTTGATAATGAAGGCTCTGAATGGAGTCAAATCACAGCCTCCTCATTCATAACAGGGGAGATGGATGCAGAGACTCTGGCCAAAGCACTAAACATTTGTGGAAATAACAACAATGTGCTGCATTGGCCAATCAAATGCATCCAAGCACATGTTCCTGGTAGATGACCTCGACACATGACTGGTGCGATTCTACTGCGAATCTGGAGATTGTGTAAACGGGTGATAAAGTTCAAAAGGTTCTGGTTCATAGTGGATCAAACTGCTATACAGTGTGTTGGTGTTGTACACCTTCAAACTCTTTAAACAAAAGAAGAATCATATTTCATCTTTTCACTTGTAGCAACTTTACTCCATTAACACAACACTGTTTTTATTAACAGCGGTGTTTACGGTCTGAATGCCCACTTAGTCTTAAGTCATTAGATCCAACAGTGTCTCTAACAGACTGAAGTTCTTGCTGTTCAATGATTCAGACACTCAATTATCACCTTCAACGTTTACAATTAAGTCTTAACAAGACTTAATGGAGACCATCTTGGGATAGAATCCCACCAGCTACAACAACAAATTGGGCCATTGGCCCCTTCACAACTTCTTACCCCCTCCTTGCTCAGACCACACCCATCTCAACCTCTGCCTGTACTACACACCTGTAAAGCTTCATGGCTGCATCTTGCACAGTTAACCCTGGCTGTGGAAACGTTTATGCAATCGAGCTGGCCGCTGTATGAACCGGCCATGTTTTCTCTTGCAGAGGGCGCTGCCTCTTGCTGATGAACCTGATGACAGCCCAATCGCACAGGGAGGAGACGCCTCTGGTGAGATAAACTCCTTGTGTTTACCTTGTGGACATAAAAGAACATCCACTTTAATGGATAAAGGAAGTTTAAAACCGCTGGCCATGGTTTGAAGGTCTGGGAAAGACACAAGAAAAACTGCAGAAATTACACAGGGTTTGGTTTGAACCCGGAAGCACATGTTGGAAAAAAGCAAATACAATATCTTGGTGGGTTGCCTCCAAAGTGTGGTTCATAATATCAGTCTAAAAGACCACATCTGTAGGATTTAGGGAACTCATAACCGGCCTTGATACCCGTTTCCTTAGGTTCACAAGAATAAGTGAGGGTAAGAGGGTCAAATCATAACTTGTGAAAAACTTGCTTATGTAAGATAATCTTTCGAGTTATAATCATGTCACGTCAAATGTATCTACACATAAATTTGATTGGGATCGTAGTGTTTCACGAACACTAATCCAATCTAGTCTAACGGATCAGAGCGTCTGAAAGGGGACCGGGAACTGAGGAAGTTCGAGATGCAAGAAGCTGCCAGTTAGTTGCAGCCTAAGTCTGAATCATATGAGCTGGATTAACGGTTGATTGCTGCGACTACATGGCTTGATGTTTGTGTTGTGCCCTTGTGTTGCAGACCTGCCCACCTGCCTGCTGTGTGTGTGTCTGACTGGTTCAGTGTACTGCGAGGAGGTCAGTCCGGACATGACCAGCGTCCCCTCCTTGCCTAAAGAGACGGCGTACCTGTATGCCCGCTTCAACAAGATCAAAAAGATCCGCACCAAAGACTTTGCTGATATCGGTGAGTCTGGAAACCGTCTCCATCACAAGCTATTTCGTCAGAGACTGAAAGCAAATGGTTTGTCTGTCTTTGTCTGTTTGTTTGATGAAATATTTCTTGATTGTATTATTTACAAACAGCCCTTGTAGCACGTGTCATCAGGGTTATCTCAGCTTGGTCTTTGAGACTACAAATTCAGAAAAAATGAACAAGTTATTAGCCTGCATTATAAACTGTATGCGTGGAGTTTCAAAGACCTTCCAGGCAGCGAGGGTCTGACGAAAGAACACAATTGAAATGCATTATGGGTAATGTAGGATCCAATGTTTGTCAATCGGGTCTTGGTCGAACAATTTAACCGGTTATTTGGTTGTGTCTTTGTGTTATTTATTTTAAACAACTACAATGCAAGACATCTTTTTGCCAGACAATAGTCTGCAGATTTGGACGAATGTCTGTATCAGCTTTGTTGAACAGGGAAGAAACAGCCAGTTCACCCAAAGAACGCTCAAACCTGGAAGTGCTGTGATTAGTGACCAACTAGTATCAGTCTAATCTGTATTTTTATCTGCGACCAGCAGCTCTATAACTCGTCAGCAGGTTAATTTCTCCACCGTTTGGCGGCCACAGTTTTTTTTTTTTAAATGGAACTGAAATGTGTAACCAATTAACAGTTCACTGTTGATGCCCCTTATTGAATTGACAGATAAAACAGCTACAGCTGCATTAACACATTTCTTACATTCATCAACAGTGACTCTCAAGAGGATTGACCTGACTGGGAACATGATCTCAGAGATTGAAGACGGGGCGTTCTCCAAGCTAACCCAGCTGGAGGAATTGTCTCTTTCTGAGAACAAACTGGTCAAACTTCCGATGCTTCCTGCCAAACTCAAATATTTCAACGCCAACAATAATTTCCTCAAAACCAAGGGTGTCAAAGCTAACACCTTCAAGGTAAACGTCGGCACCGCTCAACTTGTTCAATTAGGAATATCAAAATGGTTACTGATGCAGGCTGTCCAAACCCTGTGCAGAGTCCTGTGAATTTCTTCTCTGTGCAAATATCATTGACTCATTGATAAGTTTATATTGATCATTCGATGGACCGTTCTGTAAAATTTATTTTTAAATATTCTGTTTACCAGAGATGTGTTTAACAGGGTCTTGGAATTTAGTCCAAAAACGTCTAGAAATCTTAGTCGTCTACGACCAAAACGACCCGTTAGTCGACGAATTGACCCAGAGGGCTCAGACCTTATCCGATAGGTCAACATTTTGGGAAATACGCTCATTTACTTTGTCCCAAGAGTGACATGAGATGTTGACAGTAAATCCATCCAACCAGTACATCTGTGCAGCAGCTCCAGCTATTGTGTTTCCAGATAATGTGGGTGAGCACAGGTTTGGGTCTCTGCACAGCCACAATGGTGCCACACCTGACAGCCTCAGTATGGTGATAAGGAAGCTGTACACACACTTACCTCACCTGGTGGTCAACAAGAAATAGATGCCACTCTCCCTAAAATCACAAAATGTCTGTTTAAGTTAGTATTTACTCTACGCATACCGCATCCTGACTCCAGCTTAACACTCAATTTACAGATAATTCACAAAAAGAAAACTATGAAGCATATTTCCCAAAAGGTTAACAGATCCCCATAACTCACAACTTTTCTATTCCTGAAGTATAGCCAGGCATGCTGTAAATATGTTTAATACTTCCCAACAGAACTAGGGCGGATGATAACAAATCAACTGAATCCACAGGGTTTCCCATGGTGTGAATTTGTTTCTCCAACAGAAAATGACCGTGCTGGCCAACCTGTACCTGGCTGACAACCAGATGGAAGCCGTTCCACACATCCCAGACAGTGTTCGGATCTTACACCTACAGGTTTGAACCTTGCCAAAATACATACAAATACATGGACATCAGAAACTATTGATCCTCCAATTGCTATACAAGTTGTTGAACAATGTTTTTTTGCAAGAACGTAGGGAGTGAGGTGAGTCAATATCACTCTCTACCAGCTGAGATTCACTCTGTGACCGTCTCGACATCGTTTCTATTTCTTCCAGAACAACAACATCACTGAGGTCAATATAAACACCTTCTGCAGGTCCAATGACACCTACTACCTACGGCCCAGCCTCAGTGAGGTCCGTATGGACGGCAACCCCGTGGTGCTGTCCAAGTACCCCGACAGTTTCACCTGCATGAAGGTACTGCCAGTCGGACGGTATCGCTGAGGAGGCAGAAACTTTACTGTAGCCCCTTTGTTGCTAATGGAGCCGTTTCCCCACAACAAAGTGCTAGGGGGATACCTTGACGTTCTGGATTTTGGGGTGCTGGTCCCATGGCGGGGATAAAAGTGTCAATGTTTTTACTTCAGCAAACCTACAAACAGTTTGTGACATTGTCAGGTCAAAATGAAACCATTCACTGGACAGAAGGTGTAGAATTGAGGGAGTTTCTCTCCTCTGGTCTTTTTCAGTTCTACCGATTGGGGAGACGTTCCCCAATCAACGCTTATTGTTAAGAGCTACAGTCACATGAATTAGTGAGAAACGGCGTAAAGGCCTCAAACTGGTTTGTCTGACCACGTCACAATTCTGCATTTCTACTGGTTACGAAAGTCCTCACTGAAAGGCTGCTGTTAATTGGACAAGATCTTGGTTTGAACCACAATGAAGCCTTGAAAATGGATCCGATCACCTGACCACCTGTTCAGTGCCTTCAGGTCGTCCTTTCGACTGGCGGTGTGGAACTAACGTGACCCTTCAAATGAGAAGGACGAGTCAAAACCTCTACGAGAGTCAAGTGTGTCGTTTCATTTTGACCTGACGCTGCACTGCCTACATGAATTAAACTAAACAAACTGCTTGTGACTTTGAACACCCCACACACGTATTTTAAAAACCCACCAGGAAAATGTTTTTAAAAACAAATAGAATTTTAAATAGACATACCTTGTAACATTAAGTACTAAAGAAATGTTTTATTAAATTCAATTTATTTCTAAACGCTTTTTTGGCCATTTTGCTGTCCAAAACAATTTATCTTATACTAAAGTGAAACCTCTCATTTCAAGGTTTTACTTATAATTAAACAATATTTTAGAATATTACATTGCAGGTCATCAGGAGTTTCATTTGGACCGACGTCCGTGAAAGAACACATGACTTAAGTGCAGTTTTTGATTGTGTGTATTAATGTTGTTGCATGGTTCACTTTTAAATTTACAGACTCAAATTGTAGGCTGACTTTAACACATACTGTTAGAAAACACTGTCATTCAGTGGTGGCAGTAAATCAGGTAAAACCTGTATTTTCAAAGTAAAGAATGGGACCATTTTAGATATTTTTTGGGTAAGCGACATTCCAATATTTCTTTTTAAGTATTTGTGCAGTTAATATTTTAGTGAATATTTTCTTGGCGACAATAAGATAGAAGATGCTGCAGAAGGTTTAAAACAACAATAAGTCATTTCAATGATACAAAACGATCATGCAGGTATCAAGTATTTAAGTCTCATCTTCTCCAAAATAACCTCGTCACGTGACAGTGAAACGTTTCTGAAATGGCACTTAAAGGAAATTGTCTGAGAGCTTAGTTCATTTCTCATACATGGTGCTTTGAGTTGTTCTTGTCAGACTGTAGATTCCAGCTGACACACACTAGATGTCCTGGCATACAATGACATAGAAATGAATACAACCCTCTGGGTTTGTTCGGCTTTTGTGTGAATGTATTTCACTTTTATTGCTCCATTAAAATGTCTCTCTATAACGGTCAGTGGCCATGTAGACTTGTTCATGCGGGCTTTCTTCAGCATTTTGTGACTTAGCTTCACTTTGTTTTTTAATTTATAGACTCCGGGTTGAAATGAACTGGGAAACAATGTATCTATGAACTATAGTAATGTGAAAGTTACTCTTTTTGTATTTTGTCTGCTTTTAAAATGTCTTGCTTGGGTCCCCAACTCTTCCCTTCCAGTAATAAAGATTACTTATAAATTATTACTGATGTGAATAAGACAGTGGTGTACAGGAAGAGGTGTATGTGACATGCCAATGTTTTTAAGATGTTAATAAAGTTAAACTTTAATTAAATTAAAATGTGTTTGGATGAATTGCTGTTTCACATCTAATGAATGTTGTTCTTGATATCGAGCCCAAAGTACTAAAGCTAGAAAAGAAAACTAGAATTGTACTTCACAAAAGGAGTGTTGGCAGTGGTTATGGCAGTAATGGATTGTCGGTGGAGCCGAGAGCAGCTAGCGACCAGGAACGACACCAACCTGTCACTCAACGCTCCCACGCCCTCAATTATGCCTAACTTTAAGCCGTAATATCATTTAAACAGGTGTCGTATACAAATACAACCCGCCTCTCTTGCCAAACAACGTCAAGGCCAGTCTGACATGCACATGTTATATCCAAGGCCTGCAGGTGGTCCTTGCAGAAATGTGAAATGTCCATTACATCGCACAGAACTAATATTTTTAACGAAAAGTACAACACAAGACACTGATAATGTCAGAGGACTACGCTGAAGGTACCGCCTCATGTTGGAATCAGTAAATACATGTGTGCGGATAAAGAAATGGCAGAAAAAGACATGTTTGTGACAGTTTGTCCCCCAGAGAACATGGAAGATGAAATTATTTAATACCCAAATTTCAGGGGTCCGTATACAATTTATTTTTTATGTTAAATCAAGAGGCAAATACGGAAAGATATTGACTATTTTAACAGTTATCTATAGATATGAAGCTTAAAAATATAACATTTATACGCATTTACACCCTATGGCTGACTATAGTGTGTGTGCACATGTTTGTGCGTCTGTGTGCAGAGACAGTGAACACCAATATGCTCACAATGGAGAAATTAAATTCAGTGATTGTCCACATGCTTGTAAATGTCTGTGGTTTGTAACTGGTCTGTAGCCAATCTGCAGGCCTGTAGTCCTACATCCACTGGCTGGTTCATGTTGTGGTCTACCAGCAACTTAACATTTTGAGGTTCCTGGATCGCATGAGACTTCCTCGCGTTTTATTTTTTAGTTTATTCCTCTCAATACATATTTATGTCTGTGTGTCATTAAAAGTGTGGAAATCAGCACTCCAGGCACGGCCCACATTACAGTCGAACAGTTACAATGGGAGTTACATTTTTCCATAAGCAAAATAAGAGTTTGGAGCACACGGGCCAATATGGAAAAAGTGGGTTAATCCTCCTTCAGCACAGCCAACTTGGCCGCGCTTTACATTCTGCAAGTAAACAGGAGAAAAGGTTCCACATCGCTTCTGCAGCTTGATTTACTCTTTGACATTTTGCTGCTACCTCTTCACTAAAGCCCCACCCTGATATTTACCTTGCCCGCACTAATTCACACCTACGCCATTGACCTTGAGTTTTCCACTCGGCCCGAATCTCTCACTTTATAAACAAAACTGACATTTCTGGAGGCGTTATTCTATCTGCATGGCTGTTAAGCTGACTGCTTTGAAATATAAAACATGATGCCAGTAGCTTCTGGACCACAAAGAGAAACTCTGACCCTCTGACCTTCAGGCTGGACAAGACAACAAGGCTCCTTCACTGATGAATGAGGGTGAAACCCAGCAGGGGGTCACGCAGCGGTTAAAGATTAAAACCAACCTAAAGTTCCCATTTTGTGTCCGTCCGCCCGATTGATGAACCATCTGGTCTCAAAGAATTATGGGTCGACTCATCTTCTCCCCCACAAATTATGTAGTCCAAAATGACTCATATGGCGAAAAAAAACAAAAAAAACAAAAGGAAAAACAAAAGAAATACTGCAGCAATCTCACGGAGCCAAGAAATGTGATCAGTGGTGTTAAACACATTGCCTTGATGAAATGACCAAGCTGGTCCTCCATGCTCATTATGGGGAGCAAATTGTCATGTGTGAACAACACACACAGCTAAAGGAAAGCAGGTGCGTGAGGATGGGGTTGCCAGTTTGAGATGAGGTTGCCAGTTTGAGGGCAGGTGCGTCTTCACTAACCTGGAAGTGCTGGAAGGTCCTGCGCCGGTCCTCACGTCGGTCTGAGAAGGTCCTGAGAGTCCTGAAGAACAGCAGGAGGTCCCTGCTCTCCTCCACCCTGAAAGGATGTCGCACACATAATGCAGGAGTTATGTATTCAGGTACGGTATTGAGTGAATACAATTTCAATACATGCTGAAATTTGTATTTTTAATTTGCAATAAAAACAATGTAGAGTTGCAGTTTGTGTGAATGGTTTAGTTTTGCAGCTACTATATTTGCTCATAACCCCAAATATTGGACAATATAAATTACAATCAAAAAGAGTCAGTCTTTAAACTGAAGGTTAAATTGTAACGCCATTTGTCATACAGCAGTGATGGTACGCCGGCACCATGCAAGGTGCCGTCCTATTGGGTTCTTCCTCACCCCAATGACAGGATGAAAATAAAATGCATTATAATTATTAATACAATATATCCAAAAAGCTAAATCCTATAGTATCTCCAAAGACAAGAGTAAATCAAGCATGTACTCATCCAACCCTTCTGTAAAAGGCAAGTTTCAAAGGAGGTGCATCCCACATTGAGCATGCAGTATATCACAACAGAACAATAGAAGCAAAGCTTTGTTCTGGTCTGGTTCGCTCTGTCGGAGGGAGCCTGGGACATTCTGTTACAGGCTTTCCAGAGTTTTCCACGGGGGCCCAAGGCTAGACGGCAGCCGGGTGAAGTTTCCAGATGACTGTTCCTCCACAACGAGCTGATGGAAACACGGCAGCACACTCCCATGTAGTGGAGCGCGACCAACAGGACCAAGAGAGAGCGACACCGATGGACCCCGGTTTTCAACTCTGAATGATGCAGTTTGATTACATCTTTAATATGGACCCAATTAAACCGTACGGGTTGCAAAAACCTTATCGTGAGATGTGGGGACTTGGAAAGTTTTAGTGGCTTCAGTTCATCGGCCCAAAGAAGCAGTATGATTTGTTTGCAAACAGTGGAAAACATATCTAATTAAACAAGCAACACTTGGACTAAAATGTGTTGGATGCTCTGCGTTACAGACATATTTCAGTTGGTAGAAAAAGACATTAAGGTTATCACTTCAAAATAAAAGTTTTTGAAGGAATAACAACTAACGCATCATTTGGTTGATAAACTCAAACACAAACCAGCTTACTCCTAAACTATGATGTTCACTTGAGAAGAAAGTTAACGTTTTGACTAAACAACAAAACTAGTTTAATTACAACGTCTAGAACACATGTGTGTATACTATGAGTGTGTCTTGAACGTAACCCTCCATTCAGTCTCAGACTGAATGAAGCTTGGCTCCACACTATCAGCCTGGACCAGGAAACACAAACAGCCTGGATCAGGGCTTCGGGGTCAAAGTGGTCCGTGGCTCAGCTCGGATCCCCACATGACAAGAGCATCACTGTGTTTCAATGGCAGACGTTCAGGAGGAGGTTTGACATAATCCAGTCTGCCTCGAGTCTGTTAAGCCCATCCCACAATGCACTGCTTCAACAGTGTTTCCACATCGCAGTCGCCGTTTGTTAATTCAGCCGAATTCTCCTCTTGGTTCTTCTCATTCACACATTTTTTTTTCTGTCGTCAGATGAAATATTAATTAAACTGCAGCTCATAAACTCGTTGACCAGGCGGTGAATCCAACCGGCTGCACGGCGGTGCCGAGCTGATCGAGCTTTTATGATCAGGACGTCGTCTGATCCAATCAACTGTAACATAACTTTGTTTTCTTCAGTATCACAACACGTGACTACAGTGATGGTGACCGTGAGCAGGTGGACGCATGCAGCGTGACGCGGGGGTCAAAGTTAAGAAAACCCCTTCAGGGGGACTAGAGGACCGATGTTAAAACTGCTGAATATTATGAACCAATAAAGAAATCAGTGTCAGTGTGTTTATCTATCACAATCCAGACCGGCTTGACAAACGGCGTCCCTCTCAGACTCTGAGAAAGCAGCAGTTTGTCAGAAGCATTATCTCCAGTATTTTTCCATCTGCTTTTTTTGCCAGATTCTGCAGACTGGACCATACAATCCAGATGTGGTCTGGCCTCCGATATAGAGCCAATCAGACTTCTGCTCTGTGGTGTTATGGGGACAGAAAATGCACCTGAGCACATAAACACAACACATTTACTGTGATGGGTAAAATGACTGATTAGTGTTGGTTATCTCTTGAAAGATTCAGTAGTGATGACGTTGGGTTCAGCTCTGTTGGAGCATGTTTAGTTAGTAAAGACCCTGACTTGGTTTCAAATGTGTACTTAATAGTAATGAAACAGGCTGTGGTCTATTATGCATGTACTAAAACTAAATCCAAAACTAAAACTACAAAAAAAAACATAACCAGATCATCATGTGTAACGTTAACGTAGGACCGCATTGTAAAAAGCTGACTAAGAGAACTGCTTCACTTTGAGCCTGTGAAACAAATAAAACTAGTTTGAGACGCTCCGCCACGTGAAATCCTCGAGGGCAGGGGAACATGTGCTCAGCTCACCAGCTGGTACGCTTATTTTCTGTTATTAAATGACGGTGAAGTGGGGCAGATTTATTGTTTTGTACTGGGCTGAAGAGCAGAGGACTTGGAGGCATCTACCTTCCTGCCAGGTGGCTCCACCCACTCCCAGATGACAGTATTGGGAGCAGGTGTGGGAAGACACACACACACACACACACACACACACACACACACACACACACACACACACACACACACACACACACACACACACACACACACACACACACACACACACACACACACACACACACACACACACACACACACACACACACACACACACACACACACACACACACACACACACACACACACACACACACACACACACACACACACACACACACACACACACACACACACACACACACACACACACACACACACACACACACACACACACACACACACACACACACACACACACACACACACACACACACACACACACACACACACACACACACACACACACACACACACACACACACACACACACACACACACACACACACACACACAAAAGACAGAGTTCACTTTGGGTGGCGCATCCTGAGAATGAGGAGGTCTCAGTTTTTGGGGTGAACTTTTGTTGTAGTTTGAACTGTCAACCGGCTAAGTTAGTTTTCTAGTTCTATTGATGGGGCTCCTAAACAAGATGGATTAGACTCATAGAATAGGATGCATTAAAAAATATAATATATTGTATATGTACCAACAATCCAGAATCTGTCAGGCTCTAGTCCACAACTTCTCAGATGGTTTGTAATCAGTTCCTCTGCTTTTAGTTTATCAATAAAGATAAAATAGTTTAATCGATCAGGGTAAAGGATTATTTTCAACAGTCTCAGCAGGAGAACATCAGGTGTAACTAACACCAACAAAGGCTGTGCTCACTTTAGAGGTATGTGTGCCAGTAAGACAGCCCACCGAAATGGAATGCGGCCATTCTGAATGTAATAAGTTACATTTAACGACGTGAAGAGAGGCTCGTTGTTTGTGAGTAAAGAGCAGACCGAGTGAGGAGGTTCAGCTGGACGACAGCCGTTTTCAGTTTGAGGTCTTCCACTTTAATAAACACTTAAACTAAACAGATTCATCCTGACAGGAATAATATCCAATATTAAATATGCAGAGCTGGACGGCGCAGAACCGACAGGGTAAATAAACTACAACTCTCTGGCCACCGGGTCTCAGTCCAAACACCAGTCATAACGCACCAATTAATTCTGATACGCGACATGATGAACTTCAGTTTAACAGACTAAACACACCACATGGATAAAGGGAAGTAGACCCCTGATGATATGAAATAGAGGAACATGCGATTCCAAAACCACGGGCATTGATCTGCTGCTACAACAGGGTTCAGGATTTGGAGACTGACTGCAGGGATTTAGTCCCATTCGGCCACAAGCACTTCAGTTGGGTGACGTCCAACATTGAGGTTGGGTGATGAGGTCCGACTCAGTGAATCCCAAAAGGTGATATTTCTACAAAACAATAAAATATCCCGCTTGTGAGTTTTAAAATTTACTCGTCTTAAAAAAGCCGTGGCTACTAATGAGACTTCATCTGTGGTGGCGGCATGAAGCCATACGACCGGAGTGTATTATCTCTAGTTACAATTTCCCAGGAATGAAATCAGTCTGTTAAGATTTTCCTTTTATGAATGCATGGTCGGTAACACAACAATAACAACTGAGCTCATGGCTGTTGATGGAAGCCCTTTGAGTCTACGGGAACATTCCCGATAAAGATCCATACATGTTTGGATCTCAGGGAAATTAGAGCCAAAAACTAAAGGAAATAAAACAAAAATGAGATCTTTGAGATTTTCACACAATTCCTTTGATTGATTAATGTTGATTATAACATATAAACACTATTACCAAGAGGTTGATCAGAAAAGGTTTATAAAAAATATATGGTCAGATTCCTTGTATGTGTTACTCGCATGAGCTTCTTCTGGAATTCTTGGTTGTAAAAACGCTTTATTGGACAATCAGTACTCCTTACGAAGATGTAGACTTAAGGGGGTAACGGGAAGGTGAGGGGGGATGGGGGGGGGGAAGAGGTATCTTTTACAACTGTAATAATTTTAATGGTGCAGCTGTCCCATGCTTGTATATGTTTTTATTTCCCACTGCAAACATGTATGGTGGGTTTAATGGGAATAAATAGAATTGCTAAACAAAAGAAATCAGATTTCTGCGTCAACTCGCAGGATGAAAAATACACGGGGAGGATTAACGAGTACACTTTTCTTTTCATAACCAGCTGAACATCAATCTGCAGTATCAGTTCTTACCCAGACAGGAAACTGCTGAAGTTGAGCAGGTCGCTGGCGCCCATGACCACGTTCAGATCAGTGACGGTCCTCCGGCACCCTGAACCCTCCTGCAGGAGAAAACACCATCGATTACTCTGAGTCACTTCCTCAGTGCAGTGATGAACGTTGTCAAATCAAGCCAGAGCTTTTTCTGTCCAGTTTCAGGGTTCGTGTGCATGATCTGAGAAAAGAGCAGATTTCCATGTTGCATGAAGGTAAATTGAGTGCAACAGAAACACAGTTGAATGAACATTTTAAGCCTCAGGTTTTATTGTAGGACTGTAGACTGCATTCATTTTTAGTTTGGCACAGCTAAAGAAAACAACACCAAGAAAACCTGATTTCAGTTCCTGAAAGTTGGACTAGCTCAATGTAAAAAAGCAAATACATGTATTTTAAAACAAGTCAAGATTTCAGAGCAGAAACAATAGAATTAATTTTAACGACAGGCAGGAGGAGGTCTCAGTGAAACCAGCTGTTCTGCTGGTGGATCCAGTCCAGAATGAAACCCAGAAGACTGCTGGACCGACAACAAGAGGTTTACAGATCACAATAATACAGAATCTCCCTACAGTAAACAATTAGGATCACTCTTGACTTTACAATCAAGGGTCATTCAAATGTGACAGGAAAAAAAGTTGGCATCACAGATCAGATTAATAATCTCTAAAAAAATAATAATTTTGAACAGTTCCTGATTCAAATCATAATTTCTCTATTTTGTATAGCATTCATGTGTAAAATAGTTTTACAGAAAACCATGTTTATATTTCTCAAGGTAAGGTTTGGATAAAATGGTCGTTTTAGCATCGTTACTGAAACTTGGGATTCATATTTGAAAGGATTTCTAGGTCCAGTCGGAGAAAACGTTTTGAAAAATGTTTTCTTGTACACGAACACAGAGGCGTTGAGTTGAGACACTTCTAATACGAACTTATTTAGTGGCCATAAAATCAATAAATGTTAAAAAGTGCTTTTACTTTGAAGAGATTACATCTAAACTTGAAATGTGTTGCACATTGATGAAACATTCCTATGAATGCGCCAGAAGCCATTTTTCATCTGCAGTCCCAATTGTTGCCATTGGCCGGTCTTTATCTAAAAGCCCCTCACATTGCTCCTCTGAGGCAGTTTGTTCTGATGATATTTTCTTGTTTTGCATGTCTGACAGCTGCAGAGGAGGAGGTCTGAGTTGAGCTACTTAAATCTCAAGTGTGCATTGGATGCCTCCATCAGTGAACAAATGAACACTGGGCTCTGTCGCCCTCTGCTGGCGGGACGCAGCATCAGCACCCATCCTGTGGAGGACAGACCTGAACCTTTTTAAACATTCCTGTCGTTTCTCTTAGTATTAGTTCTGTGGAAATCCACAGAGTTATAGTTCTAATACAATTCTAAAATGAGCTGGATTAAAAAATGAGTGTTAATAAAAAGTTGTTGTTTTTTACCAAAAGCTTGGTACAATGATAAATTGTGCACGAGCAAAATTACACAAGTGTGTGAATGCTTTATTGTGTCATTCCCACAAGTAAATAATAGCCAACAGTCTCTGAAATACATTCAGGAATTGTAAAAGCTACGATTGATCAGCTCTCCTTGTCCACTGGACCAGAGTCTCTCTGTCTCATCAAAACATTATTTGAAGTATTAAATGACTCACCTTGACCTCTGAGAGCTGTAACTCCACCTGGAAGACCAGCCCAGAGCACTGACCTGACAAACAGAGCTGCTGGACCAGCTTCCTGCCACCTAGTGCACACACACACACACACCAGTGTAAGTACAGTATTACACTACAAGGGATCCATTTAAAAGGTGTTCTGTGGAGTTCTCTTATAAACAAAACAAATTAAGTTTACATCCAGTGTTTCTCATCAAAATGCATTTATTTCCACATGTTTTCCAAAGCAGATGTTTTAAATACTTAAATCTTACATTCCTTACATCCATGTTTACTATCTAGTAGACCTCTTCTTCACTGCTTTTCTTTTTTTGTTCACAACGCTTCTTGCCCCATCACCTCTGCCAAACCATTGGACTGAACAATTATTTTGATCGATTCATCTGCTGGTTATTCCCCCGATTCATTGATTAATCATTTAGTCTATAAAACATTAGAGAACAGTGAAGGCTCTGGATTCACAACACGGAGCTCTTACTGCTTTGCAGAGTCTTTGTGACGCAGCCGTTCAGACTGATGCCATTGATCTCCATCTGTAGCTTCAGATCCTCCTCCAGCTCCTCCACCTCCTCCTTCAGCCTGGACAGCACCTTCTCCTTATTGTCTCCTTGTCTCTGTCCAGACATGCACAACCTGTGGAGACAGACAACAAACTGATCAGTTACGGTTACGACAGCTCAGCACTACGGTTTACCATTTTCTGCTTACCCACAATATGAAGAAACAAAACTCACATGGCATCCTGCATTTGTCCTCTGAATTGAAATGTTATGTCCTTGTGGTTGTCCTGCTGTTGGCACTTTAATGCAGAAACTTCAGCCTGAAGATGCTCAATCTGAGCCTCCAGCACCTTCACCTCCTCCATGTTCTCTTCGCTCATCTGCTCCATCATCCTGAAGGACAAAACACAGACTGACTCGATTAAAAAATAAAAACATTTGGCAGTTTCAATGGGTGAGAGGGCAGCATGAAATCACTGTTACACCAACATACAACATAAAAAGTATCTCAAAATACTGTAAATAATATACTATACGCAGCCAGTGAGAGGATGCCATGTGAGTCGATTGTTTACTCACAAGCTACTGAAGAGCTGCCAGAGAAACAAATGCAAACAAATGCATTTCTTATTTTATAAATACATTTTTATTGCACATTAATAATCTGAATATGCAAAGTAACTTAAACTGTAAAATTAATTTGAGTCAAGTAAAAATTAGGGAAGTAGAAGTACTAAAATGAAAATACTATCAAAATTATATTTAACATTCGTTAATTTCTCTTCCACCATATTATTTTGTGTTAAAGCCTGAACACCCCTGATGTAAAGTATATGGTCCACACAGGTGTGTTCAGTTACTCTGGTTGATTAAACCTCAGGCCTCTGTGGAGCTGTATGAACTAACTAACCGGGTGACGTCTTCCTCTGTTGAACCTGTCACGGCCGTCATCAATTAACTTGGGTAACGTTAATGTCCTTCACACCAGTAACGTTACTGAACTAGTAGCTAGCTACATTTATGCTGACTTTGGCGACAGAAACAACTACCATTGGTGCAGTTAGACAAACTGCCATGTCAAAAGTTAACTTACCGTACTCGTCTCAGTTACGTCGAAGTATTTAAATAAAAGTGACATAAAATAACTGTATTAAACCCTTCTTTACGTCCCCTGCTTCAGTTTGGATTATTCAGGACAACCAAAACAGTTCGAAGCCTCGCGCCCTCTGGACTCTACCACTTCCCACGCTGTGAAGGGGTAGGGGGAGTAAAACTATTTATTTGAAGAAAAGTCAGGCAGCGTGCTTCTCTTTTAATATAAATAGAGCAAATGTTTACAGATATCAATTTTTAAAGCACACATTTGCGATATATTCTTTTTAATAGGCACAAAATAAAAAAACAGTCTGAGCTCGAAATTGTGAGACCCCTCTACATTGAATGCCGCATCCTTAACAGCTGAAACGGTCGAGAATGATTACAGCAGTTTGAAGCGGAGTTAAAAGTTGAAAACGTTATTTCTTCACCAATAATAATTACGCATTTGCATAAATAAACCTACTGTCATGCCTTTTCTGATTTTGTTTTGTGTTTTTCTTTTTCTAAAGCTGTTATTGAATCTCAGACCGCGGAACGTTTCCGTTCTGCGGAAACACGCGCGGAAGGGAAAGTCTGCGGGATTGCATTGCAGCCCCGGACCGAGTTAATGGTAACACCAGCTGGATACATGTGAGGTAAACATTTCTTTTATTCTCTGTTCATATACTAGTCGTCAAGACGTTTCCTCCGTCGTTTTACTTACTTATTTACCGTAACCAGTCCACACAGTGACAATGGTCGTGATCACGTGGATCTTATCGCACTGACTTTTCTTGTTGAATTTGTTATTAAGTCCACCTAGCTACAGCCAATGTAATGTCTAACAACAGCTCTGAAATACACCCTCCATCCATGAACGTTATAATTGTTTAGAGACGTGTTGATTCAACTGTATGGTCACTTAGTAGGATGCAGTTTTCAGTTTAATAATCACTTTCGAGGGTTTTATAAACCTAAAGAGTGCAGATCCCTTCTGGCTGCCACAGAGAGCCAACCTCTCCTGCACATATGTTAGTGATGTTTAGTACAGCTGTGACCAGTGTGAATCTTATATCTCTGTGATACATTAAAACAGGTATAAATCATGGACGGAGCTATGAGGCGGCTGTACGTCGGCGGGTTGAGCCACACGATCACCCAGAAGGATCTGAAGGATCGATTTGGAAAGTTTGGAGATGTGGAGGACGTGGAGCTCCGGACGAGGAGCGACGACGAGGGTGAGACGAACAACACGAATCACAGTGTTTCCTCTTTAAATTCCCTTAAGATGTGTTTTTATGCTGTATTTAATGTCTTAAACATTATAATGTCTTACACATGCTTAAGATATGTACATCATCCACCATGGTAGTTTTATTATTATTCAGTTTTATTTGATTTTCTTGTTGTTCTTCTACAGGTGTTCCTTATAAAACCTTCAGCTACATTAACATCAACATTTCAGACGGCGACTTGAAGAAATGTAAGTGACCTGATCCGACCGTCTTCTCATCCAGTCTCATTCAGCCTTCATGTCTTTATTTTACTTTCAACAGGAGGACACTCTCTTCATAGACCAGGTCTCATCAGTGTGTTTCTTCTTTAGGTATGACGGTGCTGAACAAATCCAAATGGAAAGGAGGAACTCTGCAGATCGAAACCGCCAGGGAGAGTTTCCTGCACAGGTGAGGTCAAGTTCACTTCACCATGAAGGTCTTCTGACTGGGGCACGAGGGAGTTTATTTATACATTTGTCAATTTAATTTGAAGTCGGCTGCAAATAACAATTACTCTCAGTATCAGTAATGTCTTAGAGTCCAAGGTGACATCTTCAAAGTCTGTTCTATCCACTCGACCGAAGCCAAAAAGCATTCAGTTCACAGTGATATAAGAAAGAAAACAGCAGTAAATTCTCGCGTTGGAGAAGCTGCAACCAGAGAACGGTTATTATTGCTTGACAAACGATTTATGTCTGAGATTTTGCACGCTGCTGTTAAAATGCATTAAAATCAGAGGATCAGAATCAGAAACTGTTTATTGCCAAGTATGTTACACATACCAGGAATCTGGCTCAGCGATGGGTGCATAACTATATGTACCACTGTTAAAAATGTCAGGTTCGGATCAGACCAAACCCTAAACAACAGATATCTGCATCACTGGCAAATAAAGGGTTCATCTTTCCAAAATGGATCTGTAGTTCTGTCATAGATTCCAGAGAGTGTCATGTTATGGAAAAATAGAGTCTAAGTTTATCTTTTATAAAAGAGTGATTCAGTCTGGTGGAAAAGTACGCAGCAGACCTGCCTGTTCTCCTGAGATCAACCACATGTCACACTGGGGGTGAAGCATAAATCAGATGAGGGGCTGACCCTTCAGGACGAGGGAGAGGCGTCTTCTTCTTTGAAGTCCTCGTACAAACCACGACTCATCTCCTCCCTTCCTTTGTGGTATTTGCGTCTCAGGCTGGCCGAGGAGCGGGAGACGGCGGCGGAGCCTCGGCCGGCAGCCGAGGACAAGAAGCAGAAGATGCTGGACTCCCTGAGCAAAGCCGGCGTGGACAACTTCACCATGAAGGCCGCGGTGCCGGGGACCGAAGTACCAGGACACAAGGTACTGCTTCCTGTTTCTGAGCCGAGGTTACATCCAGCAGAGCCAAAGCTTCTTCAGGGCCGATATGAGTACACGAACGTTGTGTGGGACGCAAAAAAAAGACGTAAATGTCTTTTTGTGACACATTGGACTCACATTCTAATATAAATACATCGTTTTCTCTGCCGTTGACCTCATTAAACGCCCACTTTTGCACCTTTAAGGGTGATTTTCTTTCCTCTGTGAGGCTGCAGGTGTTGACTCTCCTCTGGTTTCAGGACTGGGTGGTCAGTAAGTTCGGGCGGGTCCTCCCCGTCCTGCAGATCCGGTGTCAGAAGGGCAGCAGAGCTCGGACGATGACGTACGACCCGTCCAAGTACAGCCACAACATCCGCAGGCTGGACCGGAGCGCCGACGAGCCGCCGCCCACCCCGGTCACCCAGCTCACCTGGGAGCTGAGGGGCGGCGACGACGACATCAGCAAGAAGAGGCGGGGCGAGTTCTCCCCGTTTGAGCCGGCGAGGAGCAAGAAGAGGCGGCCGGAGGCGGTGAGCGCCCAGAGCGCTGGAGGCGGAGCCAGGTAACGATGATGTCATGGTCTCCCCCCGGTCGTAGGCGGGATTTCTTAAAGGTTTCTTCTGATCAGGAGAATTCCTAGAGGTTTTAACTGGTTTCCTGAATGTATTTCTGGAGCGTCGACTGGTTTCTGGGTCTCTCAGAAGTCTCAGCTAGTTTTCTGATATTCCTTTTTTTCCCAGGATTCTCAGGAGCGCCTGTTTGTTTATTTGATTCCCAAATGTTCAGCAATATATCGATATTCCATCAACATTGTGAGACAAGATATTTTCGAGATATTTTTTTATAATATTCTATTATGGTTTACCCACTGGTATTATGGTATTATATGGTTTAAGTGTTTTAAAGGCTTCATAACAGTAGTCATTGTTTTATTTTGGACTGGTCAAGCTGGTCCAGCACCGTAATCTCTGCTGGTTTCCGGTTTTACAAATTTCCTCTCAGGATTCCCAAAGCCTTCGAATAGTTTTTGGAATTCATCTCCACTTTAGTTAAATTATCAAAACATCAGTTTCTTCTGGTTTGTTTAATTTCCAAATTCTCACACTGATTACTTTGATTGAAGACTTAAGTGATTTCCATTATTTCTCATCAAAAATATTAGATTATAATTTAGAAACTGATTTTTTAATTCATCAGCCTCCTTTATGTTTTGTGTCACAGATACTGTTTATTCATTCATGTTTAAGACCTGAAAAATGAGTTTCTGGTCTGGAATTGTGATTTTTACTCTTTTATTTTTGCTGAAGAAATCTTATTTTATGTCTCTTGAGTATTTCTTCCATCTTTTAGTTTTTCTCCTCTCAGATTCAAAAGGACTGTTGTCTCCGTCGGTCACGGCGAGGAGCATCTGTTCGCCAACGGAAATGGACCACCGCCCAACCCCCGGCTGGCTCAGGGCAGCGGGCCGCGCTTCACCGACTGGGATCTCGAACCAGAAGAGGAAATCCTCAAAACGGCGGCGGCCCAGAGCAGCTCCCATGATGCACTGCGGCCGGAAGAGGAGAAGGAGGAGGAAGAGGATACGCTGGAAGTAGTCGGACTCGACTACTTGGTGAAGTCTGGGCGGAAAGGTAAGAAATATAAATAAATATATCCAGTATATTGATAAATGTCTCTTATATTTTGTAATTAAAGAATAATGACAAATATATACTGAGGGGTCATTTTACAATATGAAAATAAACGTATATTGCTGATATTTTGTGTTTCTTTATCGGCCAACATCCATAACCAGCGCTGGGAGGCAACGGAGTCGCATAATTAAGTCAAAATAAATAAATGTAATTGCAATCAGAAATATGTAGTTACTAAACAAGATGTTGGTGATTTGGGTTAAATATGTATTATTTATTAGTAAAAATCTTGTAGACCTTGTCATTCATGTTCCAATCTTTATCTTTATCTTCTCATAAAGGTTTGACAGTAATCAGTGTTTATTGTTTTCAGATGTGAAACATTTCAATCAATCAAATGTAATGAGCTGCATTCAGAATCAGAATCAGAACCATTTATTGCCATGTATGTTTACACATACAAGGAATTTGTCCTGGCGGGAAGGTGCATACATTTAACATTTAACAATACACATTTAACAGTTAACGCAGTGCAATAAATGAGGATGAATGGATGAATGAATATTTACATTGAAACAGCAGCATAACAAAATACCAAAGTAAGATAAAGTGCATGGAATGTGCATGAGTGTAAGTGTTGTGTGAAAGTGGCAAGTGTAATGTTAAAGTGTATTTAAGTATAAGGCTATGTGCAGGGGAGTGTCCGGTGGGAATTGTCTGGGGGTGACAGAGTCATTAGAGTCAGTGGGGGACCCGGGCTCTGTTAGGGGGACCCGGGCTCTGTTAGGGGGACCCGGGCTCTGTTGATGAGCCCGACTGCAGACGGGAAGAAACTGTTTTTGTGGCGTGAGGTCTTGGTCCTGATGGACCGCAGCCTCCTGCCAGAGGGGAGGGACACCAACAGTTTGTGTCCAGGGTGAATTTTTATTTTATTTTTTTATTTTTATTTTTTTCAGAATTTTTATTTGAAGTAATTTAAATTGTTACATTGACTAAGTGGGTAAATAATGAAAGAAAGAAAACTTTGTCTTAACTTAACTTAAGATCATAATTAAAGACCAACTCATAGTTCTTTGAAGGTTTGTGAGTTTATTCCCTGAACCTCATGATGTGTTAAAAATGCTTTTGAAATGTGACAAACCTTTTTCCAGGCGGTCCGGATGACGAAGATGAGAACGACTACGACTCCGCAGACACAGACGAACTCTTCGCCTCCAGGAAACCTCCTCTTCCTCCTCATCCTCCTCTTCCTCCAGCGCAGGAGAGACCGACTCCACCAGCGGCCGCTGGAAACGACGGCGACCGGAAGAGAAAGATGAAGAAGAAAAGTCACACTGGCGAGGAAGAGGACGAGTCGTCGGATGCTGAGGAAGAGGTCGCCTCCAGGAAACCGTCCGGCAAACAGAGTACGTGGAACCAGAGTAAGAAGATGAAGGTCCTGCCTGTTGTGAATCTGCCTTCCTCAGACGAGGATGAGGAGGAGGAGGAGGAGGAGGAAGAACTGGCTGAATGCAGCTCAGACTCCGACTACGAGGCCATGTTTTCTAACGTCACCCGTCTGGAGATCTCTCTGGCTGATCTCCAGAAGCTGGCCGAGGAATCCCAGCAAACCTCTGAACCAGAAGTTAACCTCACGGCCAAGAAAGGCACGACGCCGGAGGAGATCCTGGCCGCCCTGCTGGAGGACAGCAGCGAGGACGAGCGGCAGCAGAAGAAGAAGAAGAAGAAGAAGACAAAAGGGTCAACGCCGATGCCCGCCTTCCAGGGGACGAGAGCGCTGAGCGAGGGATCAGAAACGGAGGAGAGGAGACAGAAAGGAGGGGAGGAAGAGGAGGAGGAGGAGGAAGGAGGAGGTGAGGTTGAAAAACAGAAGCTGGACCCCAAAGCAACGGGATGTAAGATAAATGGACGGAAAGCCACAGAATCAGAGAGCAGTGATGAGGAGGAGGAAGAAGAAGAAGAAGAAGAAGCAGGCAAGGTGGTGAAGAACATGGCTGAGACAGCTTCCTCCTCTAGCAGTGATGAAGAGGAGGAGGAGGAGGAAGAAGCAGGCAAGGTGGTGAAGAACATGGCTGAGACCGCTTCCTCTAGCAGTGATGAAGAGGAGGAGAGGGTGTCGGCCAATCCAACCGTTCTGACACCTAAAGCTGCAGCAGCTTCACCTTCGTCCTCCAGCTCCTCCGCTGAGGAAGACGAGCAAGAAAGTGAGTCCTCCTCCAGCGAGGAAGAGGAGGAGGAGGTGCAGGCTCCTGCCCGGGTGCCGTTAGGCGCCGAGGAGGAAGAGGAGCGGCAGAGGAAGGCCAACGCGAGGCGGCTGGCTGCCGTCCAGCAGAGACAGAAAGAGGCCGAAGAACACAAGAAGCTCATCCAGGGAGCGCTGGCCAACCTGGTGGGTTTGACCTCTGACCCCTCTGGACCCTCTGGGACCCCCACAGGGTCCAGGTCTGGCCTCAAGGGGGTCGGGTCTAGTTTTGGGTTGAGGCCAAGCGAAATATTTTAGACTTTATAATGTTTACATCTGATAAAATGATTAAATTAACAAAAAATATATATATTACAGACTAATTGGTTGAACCTGACCTGAATCTTTTCCTTGGGTTATTAATAATAATAATAATAATAATAATAATAATAATAATGATAATGATTAGTTTAGGACACAAAACAGATGACCTAAATTTAAAATGTATTTGTTTAGCTCAAAATCACAAATAGGCTCCGGAAAAGTAAAAACTAAAATTCCCAATAAATAGCCCATTCTTTTAACTTAACATCTTAAAATATACCTTCTTTTTTAAATATATTTTTACATTTGATATTTCTACACTTTTTAACACAATGATTCTCTGTCAGGATGCTCCGAAAGCAGGAGCCGGGAAACGCATCGTCTTTGGCTCTGATGATGAAGAGGAAGATGAAGAAGATAAGCAGCAGACGACCTCAGCGCTCACAAAGTTGCAGAACGGCCAATCAGATGACGAGGATGACGAGGACGAAGGTGACGAGGACCAACCGGAAAAAGAAAAGGTGAGCGAGGAGTGATGGGAATTCAGTTTAGAGTCCATCTCTGAAAGTTTGTTTATTTATTTATTTATTCATCGTTATTCACCCAAAGGTGCGTCGGAAGCGGCCTGTCCCTCAGCTGTTTGGCGGCAGCGAGGATGAGGATGAAGAGGATGCTGACGAAGAGGAGGATGGCAGCAGGTTTGACATCAGGCCTCAGTTTGAAGGTCGAGGAGGTCAGAAGGTGAGGAGAGAGGAACGCTGGGAATGTTTGAATGTATGTTTATTAAAATGCAAACACATAATCGTGTGTGTGTGTGTGTGTGTGTGTGTGTGTGTGTGTGTGCAGCTGATGGAGCTGCAGTCTCGCTTCGGGACAGACGAGCGATTTCGAATGGACTCTCGCTTCCTGGAGGAGGACGAGGACAAAGGGGAGGAGTCAGGTGAGTGGAGACGAGATCATTATGGGATGGTGGTTGTTGACTTTACATTACAACAGTGATTGGATTAGCTTATTCCTGGTGAATAACGCGTCCGTCTGTGACTCAGAGAACAAGAAGAGCGTGACGGAGGAAGAGGAGGCTCTGGAGGAGGAGAGGAGGAAGAACATGTCGATCTTGCAGAGCGTGCTCGGCGGCCAGCAGACGTGCGGCGGCAAGACGCCGGCCAAGGCCAAGACCTTCAGGTCGGTCACGTGACGCGCAAGCACGTTCCGTCTCACGGGAATATTGAATAAGCAACAGGAAGTGAATGAAAACCAAACGTGTGTTTGCAGAGACGTGTCGGCGCTGCATTACGACCCGAGCAACGAGGAGCACGCCGCCTTCGAGACCAAGAGCGAGGAAACCAGGAAGGAGAGGTACGCACACGCCCATCCATTGATTCTGGATCAGCAGCGGTATTGACCGCTTATTAACCAGATATTGATTCATTAATATCTAATAAAAGGCAATATTTAGCAGATATTCCACGTTTTTGTTATTAACGAATCCTATGAAGTTAACATTTTCACCTTGAGAAGTCCTCGTCCAATCAGAATGCTCTGTAACTGCTTCCTGTATCGGCTCTGAACGTCTGCGTCATGTGACCCGCCTTCGTCTTCGCAGCAAGGCGGCCCGGAGGAAGAAGAGGGAGGAGGCCCAGAAGCTTCCCGAGGTTTCCAAGGAGATTTACTACGACGTGTCCGGCGACCTGAAGGCCGTGTTCGGTTCCACGAAGGAGGACGAGGTCGCCGCCGCCGCCGCCGCCGGAGGAGGAGGAGGAGGCGGGGAGACGAACTGGGACGAGGAAGAGGAAGACGAGGAGGGGAAGGACGAGCAGCCGACCCTGCAGTCGACGCTCCTCTCCGCTGATCCAGAACCGGAGAACGAGGAGCCGGCCGGGTTCAAATTCTCCTTCTTCGAGGACGCCGCGGAAACAGGAAGTGCAGAGACGGGTACGTCGTACGTCAGATATTTATCTCACTGTCGGAGACTTGTTTTCTAATTTATTATTATTTTATTTTGAAATCTCTCTTCCAGCCGAGTACAAAGTAGAGAGCATCCAGGCGCCAAAGGTGTCATGGCAACAAGACCTACGTTTCCAAGACAGCAGCTCGGATGAGGAAGAGAAGGAGGTCGAGGAAGAGGAGGAGCAAAGCAGCGCGGGCGCCACCGGAACCACAGAGTAAGAAAAATTAAGATTACATTAAAGTTGATTAAATCTAAGAGTTTGCTTCAAACTACTTTAATTTATTTTTATTTGTATGAATGAATCCACAAACATGAAAAAGAGAACGAAAACCCTCTCGGCTTATTTGAAGCCTAAATAATGTCGTATTTCACAAGATTATAGAGAACACAAAATTAATATACAAAAGATATGGCGACGTAAATTTACCAGGACTCTAAATACTAAAATAAATAAATAAAAATAAGGATTTTTCCAAATGTATCTATTAGTTGTTTTGTCTATAAAATATCAGAAAACTGGGGAAATTATGTGTTATGTGCTTCAAATTCCTTGTTTTATCCACAGTGTACGAAACCGCCAAAAATATAATTTTTTACATAATTCCTGACAAAAGACTTGTTATTTACTTATTATTACTAATAACTAGAACCAGTGAATGGATCAGTTATCAACATAGATGCTGATCTACTTTCTGTTGATGGGTAAACATGCTCTGCTTCTTCAGACCTCACACCTGAGAAATCACTGCATCAGGTACATAAATGTTTCTGAAAGACAAAGAATCTTATCTTATGTTATGTTATTAGGTTTATTTTGTAACATCTGCCACTTGGGACTACAGTTGAAAAATAGCCTTTGTGGCTAACTGGCATATTTACAGCAATGTTTTTATTAATATGAACTGTCCCTTATCAAATAAACCAATAAAAAAATAAGAACTCGTCGTACGCTTCGTGTTTGGAGACCAGAAGACATGTTTTAAACAATGTTGTGCGTTTGTGTTGCTGTTCACAGACCGGAGACCCCTTCAAAGACCCATCGCTTCTTCTTCTTCCTGGGTGACAGCAGACTTGCAGGTAGACTGTTAAACATGTCGTGATCCCTCCGGTGGTGTTGAATCTGAACGTGGGGGCTTAACATGTGTTCCTCCTCCAGAGGGTCCCGGGTCGTTCTGCCGCCCCGCTCAGCTGGAGGAGCAGAGGGAGCAGTGGGAGGAGCAGAGGAGCGAGCTCAGAGAGGTACGCAGCTTTAAAACCAGCTTTTCACAGGAAACACCTCTAAACCTGCTGAAAAGATGTGTTTTTTGGGGGGTTTGTACGTCGTTTTATCGCATTATGTTTATTTCGATCTGTAGTTTTCATTGTGACAGAGGTTCTTCGGCTCTTTTATAGAACAAAATACTATAATTTTGTCCTGTAGACCAAAAACATATCAAGTGTTTGACTCCTTGACCTGTGAGTACAAGGCCAATGTCACATTCTATCCCCAAACACTACTAGTACTACTACTAGTACTAGTACTAGTACACAAGACACTTCTGGCCCCAGTATGTCTCTACAGTTGTTTGACTTCTGGGTGATTGTCAGTATTTTCTTGGGATTGTGACACTTACAGACTTCTTGCAACGCACTTGAACGCAGCATCGGGATGTATCCTGGGGTCTCCTGTTGTTTTGGGGTCTTTGAACATCAGACTCACATTTACAGATTGTTCCACACATTCACTACTCTAAATACATGTGTGGTTTAAGAAACAGGTTTTAACCTCTCCTTTGTATTACTATAATGTGTTGAATATCAACCCTGAACTGAAATGGGGGAAGATTTAATAAAGATATATTATATAGATATTTATATGTTTCTGTCTGTTTCCACAGGAGTACCGCAAAAAACACAAGGACGCCAGGAGGAAGCTGAGGTCCTCCCTGAAGAGCTGAGGATTCTGGGAAGTGTAGTCTCTGTTTCAGTTCACTGGTCTGGATCTCAGAATCGGGAGCTGACGGGTTGTTTCCCCCCTCTTGGGGCCGTTTTGTGCACGAGGGAAACCAAACGGCAGCAGAAGATGCAGATGTCAAGGGAAAGTTCAAGATCATCAGATTTATTTTTTATTTTCATAAATGCAAAGATGTTTTTGTGGTCAGGACCTGCTGTCTGTCCATCTGGTCAAGTCTTCTGGTTAGTTGGTTTGGAAATATGGCTGCTAATGAACATGCAGCCAATCACAGCCTCAGAGGACTAAACCTGTTATTAAAAAAACAATAAATAAATAAACAACCGAAATGGTCTCATTCATAAGGAACTATGTGTTTTAACAATTTAATAAAAATGGTTATCAATAAGCTGACTAACTAATCACACTAAAGTTAATTATTGTCTCTCAGGTAGCAGATATCACTGGATTTCTCTATTTTAATTATTTACCTAATCAAGTCAAATTTATGGACATGGATGGAGTCAAAATAGTAAAATACCACAATGTGTAAAGTTAAAGGTGCATTCATGTCCCAATTTCTTTTAAATTATATTAAAAGACTAAAACTGTTGGGATATTTGGTATTTCAGCCTTGGCTAAATTGATGGAAAACATTCTAATTAAATAACTTGTGTCACTGGATTTGAAATCGATTACTTGTAGTTCACTTATGACCTACTTTCACATACATACTTGCCAAAAATGAGTCTTATTGTTAATTGTAATACTATCTTCAAGCTCAAAAGGGGGATGTTTCACTTTCTCAAGTTCCGTTTGTCTTTATTTTGAAATGTACAACCGGAAGTGGCCTTCAGCCCGTTGGTCCTGAATGATGCTCAACAAGTGGCCTCAGACTCTAACTCCTCCATCAGGACCAGGACGGAGCAGGGACTGGGAGGAACTACTTTATGGATTTTTTTACTTTTAATTCCAGGACTCCGGTGTTTGTTGCAGCACATGTCTGTGAAAGAGACCCATAGCACGGACCTGTTACGTTTAGTTCAGCGGTATAAAACAAATACATAATTAAAAATGAGCCCGGTTTTGTTTCTTTTGCTCCTCTGTCTGCGGACCGTGGAGCTCCGTCACGTCCACAGCGCCGCTTTGGAGCCGCAGCGGGCGGAGGATGCAGGACCGGCGGCAGTGGGGTCACCGGAGTCTTCCTCCCCGGACAGGGCGCCTCTCGACCGGGCTGAGAGCTCGAAGCGAGTCGCCCGCGGAGCCAAAGACGGGACCTTCAGGAGAGGAGACCCCGACTCACCCAGCGGTCACGCGCCTCCGCGACGGCGCGACGACCCGAGCGGGTACTTCACGAGCACGCCGCGGTTACCCGCCTCCGCCCGGCCCGGGAACGGCTCGTCCCCTTCGGGGCTCCTCAACCCACTGTTCCCGGTAACCGACGGCTCCTACTGGGCGTACGCCATTATGCTGCTGGCGCTCGTGCTGTTCGCCGCGGGCATCGTGGGCAACCTCGCGCTCATGTGCACCGTGTGGCACAACTTCTACCTGAAGAGCGCGTGGAACTGCATCCTGGCGGGGCTCGCGCTCTGCGACTTCCTCGTGCTGTTCTTCTGCCTTCCCGTGGTCGTGTTCCACGAGCTCACCCTGAAGAGGTTGCTAGGAGACCTGTCCTGCCGGCTCGTGCCCTATCTGGAGGTGAGGAGACGGTTAACGTTTATGTTTATGACGTTATGAAGTAAAGTTCATTTCCTGAAATTATACTTTTGACGAAAAAGTTACAAGAAGAGAAACATGTTGGAGAATTATTAAGTTAAAAAAAAAATATATATGTATTTTTATAACGATAATTATTTATCGTTATACTGTAAAACAAATGCAAATATATATAAATACATTAAACAAATATATGTATTATATACAAATGTATATATTATATTTACATATAACGTTATATGTATATATAAACAACTTAAACATATGCTATTTCATAAAATTAATTAATTCATAGGATTTTTACGTATTTTACTTCCGGTCAACACCGTAACACGTTTGAGGTAAACAACCTGTAGTAACAGTTACTAGATACTATAAATAAAGTTGCATACAAGTGCTGCATAAAACTAAGGATTTATATTCGAGTGGTGTTTTTGATCAATCTATTGCAGTTTAGTTTTGATTCATTGTCTGTAAAAAATAAAAGTTTAAAACGTCCATCAAAGTTTCATAGCTGACTTCAAAAGCCCAAAACCCTGAGATATTCAGTTTTCAACAATATAAAAGAGAGAAGATTGTAGAACGTGCAATCAGTTGAAGTTTCTGATTGAAAAACACCCAAAAGTAACCAATAAATCAATGAATGACCAATTGCTTCATCATTTATTCAGGGTTTTATTTTAGCATTGAGGACCACAAGTTAAATTGCTACTTGAAGTCTTGAAGTGTTGTGTCGGCTCCTGCCCCGAGGCAAAGAGACGTCAAACAAGTTAAACAGACAAACAACTTGATGTGATGATAAGTTAATCAATCGAATCTGGTGCTGTTTTTAGCCCCGTGGTCTCTGTCAACGTTCTGCTGCTTCATAAAGAGACTCACAGGCCGTGATGAATGGCCCGTCTGTGTCCTGCGGCCTCAGACTCGGAGCAGCCTTTGGTTTCAACAAACGTGCTGTTATGGTCTGTTTGGTCTTTTCAGTTGTCTGTTATGAAGCGGCTCTTCTTCCCCAGCTCACAGAGCCAAGCAACCAAACACACAAACACACAAAACAAACAAAACAAACAGGCTATTTACAGGTTGAAAGTCCAGATGTTTAGGGTGTTTTAGGGCCCAGTGTTTCTGCACCAGGATTTAGATTTCCAGCTGAATTCATTGCTGTCAGCATTGAGAAATGAAAAGTCAACTGGGGGTTCAAATGGTTTATTTTTCAGATTTTCTTCTCTTTCTTTCTTTTCAATTAATAAATGAATTGCTTATAAAACCAAGTAACTCGAAAATAGTCAGAAAATAGTCCAATCCTTTGGGAATATATATATATAACACACACATATATCTCAACCCCTTACTGTTTATTTATTTATACCTTTATAAATGTGTACGTTACTCTAGATGCTGAACTGCATTTCATTGTCTCAGTATCAATTACAATAAAGTTTAATCTAAACTATTAAATGTCAGAAAATCTAAATAGTGAGTCCACGGTGACTTTTTTAGATGTTGTGTTTTTTTCAGATTACAACAGAAAACAGAGAAAGTGCTGTTTTTTTATTATGGCATTTTTGCAAGAGATTTTACTCATAACATCAAAATAGTTGGTATTTATCTTTCTTTAATTGGCTCCTTTGCAGCTCTGAATATATCATATTGACGTATCGCCAAAGGACTTTTAAAAAGCAATCTAGTTCATCCTCACAGAGTGTTAGCGTAGCCTCTTGGTTTCCATTGTTGTTGTTTTTCAGAGGCGTCCTCCGTCTTCTTTTCCAGGGGCAACATGGCCGACCTGTGGATTCCTTGTTTTTGGCCCCAAACCAGCTCCGAATGTGCGCAGAGCTCTAAATCACTCAAGTGGAGTTTCACTCATTTGTAATAACAGCTTGTAACAGCAGTCTCTTAACACGGTCAGACTGCGGGCCCCCTCTATTTGCGGCTGCTCGGGCTATTTTTATGCTAATGAACGAATGAGTTTCTTGCTAATTAATGAACGTTCTTAAAGTGGTCTTTAGCGGTCTGAACTGTCTGCATTGAGGCGGTTCAAAGCGGGTCAGGCTGCCAGCTGCCCCTCTGCTCCGTTATAGTTGAGCTATTTTCATGCTAATTAGCGCTCTGTGTTAATTATCTTCAGTTGTATCTCAGCCGTTTGAGGTCATTAGGCACTCACAGAGGGAGGACAAGTCTCGGTAATGATAGTCTGTGTTTTCGGCCAAGGCGACCGACATTAATGTGCACGAGGCACCAATAACTGTCCCCAGTCTGAAGGCAAAGGGCTGTCACAACACGGGCCCTCTGTTCCCTCTGAGGCTCCTTTTATTCCCCTGATTCTTACAACCAGGTCTCATTACTGTAGTTTGGGCTAATTTGCCTGCAGGGCGGCATAAAGAGGCAACGGAAAGCCTTAAATCTGTTCTTTTAAGCCACAAAACAACTTCCTGGTCCCAATTTAGAGCGAGCGTCAGCGTGAAGTCTCGTTCTGTCTGAGTTCTTGTTCTAACAGGTCACGACTGACTGCAGCAGGAAGAAATGCAGCGTTTAAACCAGCAAAGCAAAATGCTTCTTTTTTTTTAAATAATGTAATATAAACGAGATGGTTTGATTTGTATTGTACTGTTTAAAAACAGCTGCGTATCTATCATTGGATATTTTTAATGATACCAAAGATGTGACATTTTTAGTGCCACTTTTGTACTATTTTTTAGTTATTGTCCATAAAATAGAACATTTCTGCCAAATTGGACCAACAATTACCCTCTGAAGAAGAGCTGCAGAGCATCTGGACCGAATATTAATATTATTATTATGAGGATTCTTTTTTATTGTATTTATTTATATATTTCAACATGCATTTCCCCCCATAAACAATGTCAAGTTAAAAACAGGATTGTGTGTTTCAGAGCTTCAGATTCTGTTCTGTGCTCCTCTTACAGTCTGCAGTTCAAATGAATTCCCTTTCGGATTCAACCTGGCAACCCAAAAGTTGCTCAACTTAAACGTCTCTCTCTGTCGTCAACCTTCGCCTGTGGTTTCTCCGTCAGGTGACCTCTCTGGGCGTGGCCACGTTCAGCCTGTGCGCCCTGAGCATCGACCGCTTCCACGCGGCCACGGCGCCCGGCCCCTTCCAGACGCCGAGGGTGGAGCCCTGCCAGTCCATCCTGTCCAAGCTGTCCGTCATCTGGGTGGGCTCCATGGTGCTGGCCGCCCCCGAGCTGCTGCTGTGGCAGCTCCACCAGCAGACCGTCAGCCTGCCGGGGGACTCGCTGATGGCCGCCTTCAGGGCCCGATCGGACTCCTTCAAGGTGGACGTCTGCGTCCGGGAGCCGTCGGCGGCGCTCCCGGACGCCGTGTACCCTCTGGTGCTGACCTACCACGAGGCCCGCATGTGGTGGATCTTCGGGTGCTACCTCTGTCTGCCGCTGCTCTTCACGCTGGCCTGCGACTTGGTGACGAGGCAGGTGTTGGCCCAGCGCCTGCCGCCGAAGCCCAAGGTGGCCGGCGGATGCTCCGCCTCCTCCTCCTCCTCGTCGGCGGCCTCCTCCTCATCGAAGAAGAAGAAGAAGCAGCACACGAGGGAGCAGCGTCTGCGCTCCACCGTGATGGCGCTCACCGCCCTGTACGTCCTGTGCAACCTGCCGGAGAGCGTCTGCAACATCACGCTGGCGTACGTCTCCGCCCACGCGACCGCCGCCCTCCCGGCTCTCGCGCTGCCGGCTCTGAGCCTGGCCGGACAGTTCCTGCTGTTCGCGCGCTGCTCGGCGTCGCCGGTGCTGCTGCTGTGCCTGTGCCGCTCGCTGGGCCAGGCCTTCGTGGACTGCTGCTGCTGCTGCTGCGACGAGTGCCTCCCCGACGGCGGCTCCTCCTCCGCCTCCTCGTCCGCCTCCACCACCGCCACCGCCGCCTCCAACGTGTCCTCGCCCACCTCGCCGTCCCCAACCTCGCTGTCGCCCTCCGGCCGAGACGAGACCACGAAGAGCCTGTTGGCGGGCGAGCCGGCGGCGTGCTGCCACGCGCACAAAGACTCTCCCACCGCCATCGGGACGCCGTGCTGAACTTTGATTTTAACTTCATCACAACTTCTTAGTCATCTCTTATCAGTTCTAACAATGTGACTCTCACTCAAGTTTAAAGCAGAGGTCTGGTGATTTCACTAAGAATAAATATGACGAGTCGGACTAACGTGTGGACACCTTTCTGTCCCAGTCTGTTGTTCCTGGTTTAGTCCCTGTGGACGGGAATCTCTACACTGGAGCGTCCAATTATATTTCAGTGCTTTCCAACTCCAAAATAAATGGTTTCCACCAGTTTGGTCCTGACCTCAACCTCATTCAACAAATTTGGGACAAACTGGAACTCCGACTGTGACCCAGACGTGACGATCCACCCTGTCAGTGGTGAACTGGGTGTATTATGGTCTGTTGGGTTGCTCGTCACTGGTCATGTGACATGAAACTGGTCAATATGGTCCACATGGAGTCGGTTAAACTTCCAGATCAGTTTCCAGCCTGTCTGACGGTCTTGAACGTGTCCCGACCTGCATCCAATCAGATCCCAGCTGTGGACTTGGTGATGTCATTGTTGTTGTAACTGATAGAAGAACCCTCGTTGTGATCGACTGTATTGATCCTTTTGATCGGAGTCCGTATGAACTGTAGGAGCAGAACCCTCTGAATAGAAGTAGATGATGATAGACGATATATTTCTTTTTGTAAGGGAGTTTAGTGTCGTCCACATGTGGTGGATGTTATCCTGTTATTGTAGCACTTATTGTGGTTTTATAGTTTTTTTTATGAAACATGTTATAGTTATTAATAATTCTCTAATGCTCAAACAAGATGTTATTATTATCTACATGTACTGTATGAGACAGAAACACTGTATGATTTGAGTTTTTATTTTTAAAGATGGCGAATCAGAAAATAGTCATACTGAGACTTTTGTTTTACTCTGTGAACTTCTTGAACTGTTTTTTTAAATCATGATTTTTGCTGTTGAAAACATGAGATCACATTCAGATCAGTCAACGTTTGAGAAACAACGGCGTGTGAAGTTTGACTTGTTTTATTACCTTTTGGTTCAGTAAAGTTTAGACTTTCTTCTTCTGCATCAGCTGTCAGTGATTCCCTCAGTGTGTCCTTTGAATGTCTGGAATTATTATCTTATGATAGGAAACAAACCGGAGAGCTCATGTTTGCAGTTCACACTAATAGTTGGAATGGAAGTTAGTTTTATAGTTTAATTTTTATAGTTTCATCCACTGATCTTCCACTCAGTAGATGAAACTCTGAAGGTGTTCTTTTTCATTCGCATTTTACATTTTATGGTGTGTTTTTTTTGCGGCAGAATCAAATCTTAAAACTGCAGATTTTCTATATTTTCATTAATGTCAACAAATCACGTAAAAAGACCAAAACCAACGATGAGATGATCGACTAACAAGTGTTGTCTGCATCCAAAGCCCAACACAAAACTATTAAAAACGATTGATGACTCACTGAGTGACGGCTCGCCTGCTGCTGGAAACTCACGCGTGTTATTCATAAGACTGTATGAAATATGGACGTAGTCTCTGTGACGTCACACAGGTTTCAGTGGCTCCCTCTTCACAGCCATCCATCCACCATGCATGGTATCAATCCACCACTGAAAGTAGTCCCCCAACAAACGCTCTATTTACTTGTTTTTTGGAGTAAGACAACAGTGACCAGCTGTTTTCAGAAATTACAGAGACTTTTTTTTTTTTTTAAATGAAAGTATATTTTTGTGAGGTGTTTATAAAGATATAAAGTAAGTTTATAAAGTAAGAACCAATGAACTTGGAGCAGAGAGAGTCAGACAGCAGGGATGTCAGAGAGCATTCAGAGATGAAATATCTCACTGTTGGTTTTGCTCTGCTTCAGGGATTTGTCGACCGTGAGAAAACATTATAAAATAACTTCAACCGTATCCTGAAAGAGCAAGAATCTACAAAATATCAAACATGGATTCATGTTTTGATGTAAAATACAAGATGTTCTTATAAAGCACCAGATTTAAACCTGCAGGCCTCCAGTTGGAGTCAAACGTTACGCTGCCGAGCACAAAGAAAGTCAGAGAGAAAAGACAGAAAACAATAGAGGAACAAAACAATGGGGAGATCAGTTTATTCCAAACAGAAGAGAAAAGACAGAAGAGTTCCCTGTTAGAGGATCGTTACACATGTTCCTAAACCTTCATGTTTCCAGGGAATCCTTATGTGAATGAATCTGATATTAAAAAGAGGGAGCGATGGCGGAGGCCTCCTCTGATCTCCGCTGGAAGGAATGCAGCACTGAAGGAGGAAGCGCTTCACGCCTGACTGTGATGCTCCTTTTTACTCATTATTCAATTATTGAAGGTCACAGCTTCACAATAACAGTTGGCCTTTGAGTTTCTGCAGACATAATAAACACAGTCGCTCTGTGACAAAGTCGCTGGGAGAGCCGGGAAGAATGCTTCGCTTTCTCCGGGCGCTTCTCAGCTTTGTCTATTTATAATGTTGATAGCTATTATAACTATTCCTCCAAGATAAGATCTTGTAATGTATAAAATCATCTTTAAGAAATTAAAAACCTGGTGAAAGAAAGCTGCATTATCTTCTGGGCACAAGATCCACATCTTGACTCTAGTGTTTTACTACCTATTACTCTCTTTTTATTAACATATTCAGATTTGATCTCGTCTGTGCAACAGGATATATGGACCGTGAGTTATTTTTTTATTTTGAGTGATGATATTTCTTTGATCATTGAGTCTCTTGTGCATGCACAAACACATCTTGCACAGCTCTCGATATTCATATCTTGAACGCACATGATACGGATCTTATGCAAAAGATATTATCCTGTGTGTGCAAGATAGTATCCTGCACAAAATATATGGATCAAGATATAGATATTGTGCCCACAAATACTCAAGATATTAATTAAAAAGTAGACATTTAACTGCTGCTAAAAGTCTCCTTTTTACATTTACACCTCTTCAATAAACAGGATAACACATGTGAACCATGTTGAGTCGTGACAGTTTTGAAGGTGTGTATTTATATTTTAGTCAGACTGAAATCTGTGAGAGGTATTATTACTAAAAGGTGATTATGAGCATTTGTTCCGCCTCTCAGCAGTTCTCACTACAGCGATGGCCTTCAGGTAATACTGCAAACTACAAACTGCAAACTACAAACTGCAAACTACAAACTGCAAACTACAAACTACAAACTGCAAACTGACAGAGCTAACATTGTCAGCTGGGCCTGAGGATGGCATGTTCTAATGCTCTAGCGTGCACTAAAGGCGCTAACATGCACCAAAGGCGCTAACAAACACTAAAGACGCTAACATGCACTAAAGGCGCTAACATACACTAAAGGCGCTAACATACACTAAAGGCGCTAACATACACTAAAGGCGCTAACATGCACTAAAGACGCTAACATGCATTAAAGGCACTAACATGCACTAAAGGTGCTAACATGCACTAAAGACGCTAACATGCACTAAAGGCGCTAACATGCAATAAAGACGCTAACATGCATTAAAGGCGCTAACATGCACTAAAGGTGCTAACATGCATTAAAGGCGCTAACATGCACTAAAGGTGCTAACATGCACTAAAGACGCTAACATGCACTAAAGGCGCTAACATGCACTAAAGACGCTAACATGCACTAAAGGCGCTAACATGCACTAAAGGTGCTAACATGCACCAAAGACGCTAACATACACTAAAGACGCTAACATGCACTAAAGACGCTAACATGCACTAAAGGTGCTAACATGCACCAAAGACGCTAACATACACTAAAGACGCTAACATGCACTAAAGGCGCTTCATTCTCTGCTCAGGTATAAATTATTCCACTATATCTTTATCTTTACATAGCTGTCTGCTGCTTTATTAACGCTCTGAATCCTGTATATTACACCTTTTAAGGTGCTTACCACAGGTGGACATCTTTTTAGCCTTAAAATCTGTTTGCTTCTCGTTTTATTTGCAGTTTTTACTATCTATCTAAATAAAACATATTTATTATGAAAGCAACCCCCATCGCTGAACTGGACGCACAGAGATGAAACTGATATTCTTCTTTTCATGTTGACAAAAAAGAAAAAGACAGCAAAGAATATCTCAAATGTTACATTTTTCTAATAAGCTCAAAAAAAGATTATTTTTTCATGTGTGTAGATTTGAGTTTGATATTGGTAAATATTTATGCATTTCACCAAATAAACCGTTGAAGTTCAGTCTATGTTCCTGGTTTCTAATTGAGGAAGATAAGTAACTGAGTAAGTGAAACAAGTGGCTCCAGATATACCAACACAACCACATCAACATGCATGAGGCTCTGATATTCAATCTGACATAACAATATCACAGACCCCAAATGCTCAAATCTAGACCCAAAGACACTCATTTAACCAGATAAAGAAGATTTGAACTGTTGATTTCAGTGGTTTGATTATTTCGAGTGAATTAAGTAAAATGTCACACGACATAGCCGACCTCTGCTCGGGCCCTCTGGAGGCACAAAGGCTTCATTTTGCTGGACACCTGGAGGCCCTTCACCGAGGCCGGCGGGGCCCCGAGTTACACTCTCGGGACCCGCTGTTGTAAGTTTGTAAATCTCGGTTCCTTTGAGCTGAAAAATGTGTCCTCCCACGTCGCTGAGCCCGGGCGAGGGGAGGGAGGAGGGGCCGCTTCAATAAGGCCGGCTTTGTTCGGGCGTCCCCTCCCCGGCTCAGAGAGAGAGAGACACTTGAACAAAGCTGCATATCAATCGCCATCCGCCAAGGGAGTTGCTAAGCTACACAACACCCACCGCCTCCCACCAGCTGCCCCAGTCGCCGAGGAGAGCGAGAGAGAAGAAAGAAGGCCGAGATGCAGGGGAGGAAGAACTGCTGCCGCCCGCCCAGATAAGCCAAAACCCCTCTTCCTCGGTTGCCTTGACAACCAGCTGAGACACAGCAACATGGCGGACTTCGAGTCAGCGGCGTGGTCTAAAACCACCGAGGTCACTGGGGCCTGTGGGCGGACTTCCTGCGGCGGTCATGTGGGCGCCCTCACCAGCTCCACCGGTCCGCTCTCCTCCGCCCAAAAGACACTTCTGAGGAGTTCGGCCTCTGCAGGAAGTTCCTCCGGCAGCCGGGTTATGAGGTCGCAAAGGTCACAAAGGTCAGACACGAGGCAGGGAGGTTGTTTTCTGATGGTCTGACGGCCCGGAAGTGTTGTTATAACAGATATACGAAGGACGAGATTCTGTTATTTAAAGGTGCTATATATGAGATGGGGAGCATTTCTATTGACTCTCAGCGGCTCTCAACATGGCGGATTAGCTAACGGCGCTAAACGGCAGTGAGCTAACCAGTGCGGCACGCTAACATGTTGCTGCAGAAATAAAACCTGTATCTCCAACTGCAATGAGATTTCAAATGGTTTATTTAGCCAAGCGAGACTTGATCCTTTAAGTTTATCTGAAATTTTACAGCTACATGATTTTCACTGGGCAGCGACCATATTCCTTATTATTGCAAATTTTCCGAAACGCATTTTGGAACCATTGGTTTCCTTTTACATGAGCCAACTAGCAACACTTTGTATGGTGAACAATATGTGCTTAATCATTAATTTAATCTATGAATAAATGCAGGTTGTATTATGAAATGTAGCAGAAGCGCACATCTGAAATTTCCTTTTGATAAATATTATTTAATTCCAGCTAAACAATAATAATCATATAACTAAATGTATGAAATAACTGAATTACAGAAACAATCATTCATTGATTGTCCATTTAGCATGAACTAAGGTAAGCATGTGTTGTTTAACCTTTCTACACTATTATTTATATTATTATTATTATGACTCTTATGAACACGTCAATCTGTTCTTAGTCACGTTAGCTTAGCATGCTAATGCACATATTCTGTTGAAAGGTCTTCATTGCGTGATCCCAGAGTAATATATTCATCTAACACATGGCGGTGTTCTCTAAGCAACAGGTTGACAAAATGAAAACACAGTTTTGTGTTTAGCTAAATGCTAAACAAAACTTGAAATGTAACATTTCAAAATAAAAGTGCTGGCCTTCATGTATTCGGGCCTCAACGTATTGCTGTCCGGACTCTCCAGTTGTGTTTCTTTTAAAACTTGTCTTGTTCTTCCTTCAGCCTCAGCAGGATCAGGAAACACACAACACAATATCTGTTAGCAGCAACCATTACCAAGACGACGGCTCAGCGCTAACCAGCAACGCTAACGGCGTCCTGTACACATGTGGAGCTCTCTGCTGGCTCCAGGCAGAGCCAGCGCGAGGCATCGGCAGGCCGAGCCGTTGCTTAGGACCCCGAGGCACAGCGGAGCTCGTTTCACTGTCAATGTTCACAGTGTTAAAGGGACAATACATGAATGTTATTATCGTCAATCATCTCCATCGTCTTAAGGGAGAAACTTGTGGATTTGGGGACACTGAGTATCCATTAGAAGTTGGTTCAATATCTTATTGAATATGTAATGTTCTCGGTTAGAAAATCAACATAGATTATTGAGCTTTAGAGGCGTTGGTGGTGTTTTTAAAAATGTATTTATTTGTAATTTTGGTCATAGCCAGGCTAGCTGTTTCCACCTGCTTCCAGTCTTTATGCTAAGCTATATGCTAACTAGCTTAGCAGCTCCCACTGACATGAGCTTGATATAGTCATGTGACGAGGAGCAACCACTCAGAAATCTTTTCTTTCTTCCGTGATTATCAGTCAGACTAATTGTCACAGACACATCAAGAAGTAAAGGGAGGGATTCCTGGTGCTGGACATTCATTTATCTGTGTCTAGTTCAGTCAGTGAGGCCGCATCTTCATCATCATCGTATTGCCCATGTTTTGGTTGCTTAGTAATGGCAGGTGCAATATAGCCCATGTTTAGTTGATAAATTCATGAAAGCGGCATCGCTGGTGTGTTTTTTCAGACGCAACATGAATTGCCCTTAAAACTGTGTTTTATTCCAGGAATGTCACCTCAGACACACTGATCTTAATAGTGCAAAAATATAGATATGGCAATACTTTCATCAGGGAGTCATGGGTCCTATCACCACCGTGTTACCTCCTTGAGAAATAAATAGTGACATTTATTTTAATTAAAATCTTTGAGATTTCCTCTAAAATGTTAAAGGTTAAATGTAAAAAGGTTAAAATGCTAATTACTCGTTAGTGCATCAATAATCAACGATATCTTAAATAACATTCCTAGTTCTTCTTAGTCCCTCGTGAATGCTTCTTCCATCACTGACTTCACGGCTCCTCCCCGCTTGAGGAGTCCAGCGGAGACCTTCAGGCCGTCCCATCAGGACCAGAGGGTCCGGATGTCTCCATGTCCCCGTCACCAGATAACAGAAGAGGGTTCGGTTTGTTCTCATCAGTGTGTGTGTGTGTGTGTGTGTGTGTGTGTGTGTGTGTGTGTGTGGAGATGGGGGGACCACTTCCTCATTGAGCTCTTTAAAGGGACATGGGAAACATGAGGGAACTCCGGGGTCCCTTTCAATCCTGAGCAAACAGAGCTTTCATTAACTTGGCAAAGCTCAAGCTGCCAGAGGTCTTTCAAGAAGAAAACATCCAACGGTTTAACCCAAATTAAATGTTTGTCTTCTTTCTTCAAAACAGGAGTGGGAAAAGCCACCAACTATTTTGTACTTGGGTATCCCCGATAGGTTATCTGTGAATACATTTTAACATATTTCTATTTACTGTTATTGATTAATTACATAATGAATGTTATGTAAAAAACACACACAAAGTTTTTAATGATCAGGGGGAACAAAAGTATTGAGATATTTTGCTCAAGTAGAAGTAAAAATACCCTGTTCCAAGTAAAAATCTTGCATTCAGCATCTCACTCAAGTAGAAATACAGAAGTATGTGCATCAAAGTGTACTTTAAAAGTAAAAGTAGTAAAATTAGAAAAGTTTGCAGTGAAGAATCTTGACTTCTGTTGTTGTGATGGTGAGAGGTTCAGGGTCAACCTCTGTGTGAGTATTTTAAAGTGTTGCACGTCCGCCTGTGGCCACATGGGGGCAGTGTTGCTTCATGACAGAAGACCTGAAGACAGCGAGGACACCAGGCAGGAGCTCTGGGATTAAAATCTCACATGTAGCTCATGCGTGTTGAAAGCATATCAATATTACATTGAATGTTTTACAATGTTTCCAGTAGGAATCCAGTCTGATCACCGGAGAGGTGCCACTCTGCCACGGGGCCCTTGAGCAAGGCACCGGACCCTCAGACGGCTCCGTAGATGAAAACGTGACACGATTATTAAGAATTCAGTTTTTCTTTCTGTTTGATTCAACTGTGTAATAATTTTGGACGAGGTTTGAATAACTTATTATACTTGGTATAATTTGACGTAACCTTTTTTTAATACACTTCTTTAGTATGGGGGCGACTGTGGCTCAGTGGTTAGCAAGTCGGTCTTTCAATCAGAAGGTCGGTGGTTCAAACCCCGGCTCAGCCAGTCCATGTCGTTGTGTCCTTGAGCAAGACACTTAACCCTCATTGCTCACCGTTGCTGTGTCTACGGTCTACTGTATATCATGTAAGTCGCTTTGGATAAAAGCGTCAGCTAAATGAAATGTTGTAATGTAATTAATGTGAAAGAACAAGACAAGAGAAACATATTAGAATGTATTAAACACATTTTCTGTTTGAGTTTTAGGTTTAATAGATTAGAATGTAATAGCTGAACTATTATATTGTAGATCTGAGAAACACTGGACTGAATAACAGAAACACCTCTCTGTATTTCAGCTCAATAAACAGTTCTTCCTAATACTGAAGGATACAGGCGTCACATTAATATCTCTCAGCTATTAATTCAGACCTTTGGAGAGATGTTATATTATGATTTACTCGACTCTGCAACACGATGTTCAACATGTCTGTCTGATAACCGTTAAGAGTCTGGAATACATTTTAATAACCAAACAATACAGCGGAGGATTTTCCACCAGCAGTAACAGTGTTCCTCAGTGTGTGTGTGTGTGTGTGTGTGTGTGTGTGTGTGTGTGTGTGTGTTGGACCTGGAGGCTGAATGTTTATACAGAAGGCCTAACAGAGACCAGCTCACAACGTCCATATTTAGACAATAAGCAGGTCCAACAGCTCTGTTTATGACAGCGAGAACCAAGACATACAGCAGCATATTATACCCGCATATGGGGTGTGTGCGTGTCCGTGTGTGTGTGTTTGCATTGTCACATTTAGCGGGTCTTCCCCTAGATAACTGCTAGATTACAGTTAAAGTTCAGCTTTTTTAAGTTTGAGTTTGAGCAAGTGTGGGCGTTTCCTGAAGCGAGGACCAGTCTTGGGGACCTGGTCCAGCTCCAGTTACTGGGGGGGTCATGGGAGTTTGCCCAGTCAACCTGTAGACTCTCACTGGGTACCGGGTCCGTTCGGTCCTGATATAACCTGAGTGAGAGCAGTGTCTATATCAGGCGACAACCTCCGGTTCTGAAAAGTTAAGCCAACGCTGAAGTGCCTTAAAGCTGCATTCTCTCTACTGGCCACCAGGGGGCGACGCCTCTGTTTACAACGTCGATGAGATAATGACTCTACTTCTCACTTGATTTACATGAGTTTATGGTATCAGTTTGTAGTATCAAGTCTGGTGATGTTCATTTAGTAAACTATGGTCACTATAATTTAGGGCGGGGCTACTTTGTGACTGACAGGTCACTGCCACCACGTTATCCGGTTTGTGAGTTGTGGATGTTTTACAACTTCAACTTAAGTGTTTTTAGCTCGGCATTAGAGATTTGCAAAGTTTACCGATGTAATAAATCAAGAGAGAAGTAGAGTATTATTCTCATAGACTTCTATACAATCAGATTTCTTTTTGCAGCCAGAGGAGTGGCCCCCTGATGGCCATTAGAGAGAATGCAGGTTTAACTCTATAGGTTCTGCGAGCACCTCAATGAAACATCAGAAATGTGGTTAAATTTCTACCGGCCTCTCCAGCCTCTTCACCTCCGCTTCCAGAGCTCTGAGCCTGTGTTTGTGTCTTTCCCCCGTGATTTGTCGATTTGTGTGTTCGTCAACATTTTGTGTGTGAAACTGAGGACCTACCCACCTTACACTGCAAAAAAAACAGAATTTCAAAATTTTAATATTTGCGCTTTAGAGTCATATTATCTCTTTACACTGTGCCTTAGGACAATGGTGCCTTATTATATAAAGAGCTGAGATTGTTCATATAACACATGGGTATGAATCTCATATGCAAGTGTCTTTAAAAAAATGGTAAAATTATGTAAAATCGAGAAAATGAACCGTAGACCTCAGGGGGTTTCAGGCACATCTGGGTTGACTTTTCGGCCCCGGGGGGATGGCGCCTGACTAGCTAGTGCTGCAAGCTTCTGACATTGAAACAAATGTTGGACTTGGTTTTTCAGTTGGATACTTAAAAATCTGGCTTGCTGGTTTCTCCAATGTTGCCAAACCCAGCTTTGATGGAACTGAGCCAATGTTAATGTTATTAATTCCCTCTGTGCTTTTTCCAAGTAAAATTTTCTGCTGGGAAAAATACTCTCATGGTGGTGTTTACGAGTCGATCTGATTAATGACCGAAAGAATGAGAAGCGCTTGAGACGAGTGTCCTCTTTAAAGTGTCTGGGCTCACCCTCAGAGATGAAAAAGCTCAGATCTCAGAAGGAGAGGAGTGGAGTCGCTGCTCCTTCACCTCAAAAGGAGTCTGTTTCCATCTGATAAGGGGTCACCCGGGGGACTCCCTTTGGGGACTCGTCAGAGTGGTGGGAGACAAGTTACTGCACAACAAAACAACACAAAGGAACATGCACAACATGAAGGACACACACACCTTTAAAACCAGTTTCATTTTCTTCAGAACTGTATCCAAATGCAGCGATCTCACTGTGTGGACAAACACAATGCTGGACACAAAACTGACACAAACACTGTTTGTAGCAGAAGATACGATGCTGCTTGTGTACTAAGCAGACGAGGCCGAGTGGATCTGGTCGTCAGTAGAGAAGAAGAGTGTGAGGACATGATGTCAATAAAACAAACTATTTCAATTAAAAAAAGTCTCAAAATCAGATAAATACTTCATAAGAAGTGGACGTAGTCGTCTCGACGTCACCCATTGGTTGGTTTGTGGTTTTGAAACCTTGGGTTCGCCATTTTGGCTTCTGCTGTCGCCATCTTGTTTTTATTGCAACCAGATGTGACCAGATGTGGAGGAGTGATACGACTACCGGTAGGGTAACGACCTGTCAATCACCTTGTAGCCCCGCCCCTAAAGCATCCCCTGCTTTGTGGTCTGTTTGACTCTAAATGAACATCATGCTGTACTGAAGAAGACTTGAAACTAGAGATTGAGACATAAACTCATGTTTACAATGTTTACTGAGGGAATACATCAAGAGAGAAGTAGGGTAATTTTTCTAAGAGGTCAATAAAATCAGATCTTTATACCAGAGGAGTGGCCCCCTGATGGACATTGTAATTTTAGGAGGTTGCCGGCTGAATCAATTGATCCCAACTTCATCGGCGCTCGCATCACTGTAACGCATCACTGTAACGCATCACTGTATCGCATCACTGTAACGCCTCACTGTATCGCATCACTGTATCGCATCACTGTAACGCCTCACTGTAACGCATCACTGTATCGCATCACTGTAACGCACCACTAGAGCGCATCACTGCAACGCACCACTAGAGCGCATCACTGCAACGCATAACGCATCACTGTAACGCATCACTGTAACGCATCACTGTAACGCATCACTGTAACGCCTCACTGTAACGCCTCACTGTAACGCATCACTGTAAAGCATCACTGTAACGCATCACTGTAACGCCTCACTGTAACGCATCACTGTAACGCATCACAGTAAAGCATCACTGTAACGCATCACTGTAACGCATCACTGTAACGCCTCACTGTAACGCCTCACTGTAACGCCTCACTGTAACGCATCACTGTAACGCCTCACTGTAACGCCTCACTGTAACGCCTCACTGTAACGCATCACTGTAAAGCATCACTGTAACGCATCACTGTAACGCCTCACTGTAACGCATCACTGTAACGCATCACTGTAAAGCATCACTGTAACGCATCACTGTAACGCATCACTGTAACGCCTCACTGTAACGCCTCACTGTAACGCATCACTGTAACGCCTCACTGTAACGCCTCACTGTAACGCATCACTGTAACGCATCACTGTAACGCATCACTGTAACGCATCACTGTAACGCCTCACTGTAGCGCATCACTGTAACGCATCACTGTAACGCATCACTGTAACGCATCACTGTAACGCATCACTGTAACGCATCACTGCAACGCATCACTGCAACGCATCACTGCAACGCATCACTGCAACGCATCACTGTAAAGCCTCACTGTAACGCCTCACTGTAACGCCTCACTGTAACGCATCACTGTAACGCCTCACTGTAACGCATCACTGTAACGCCTCACTGTAACGCATCACTGTAACGCATCACTGTAACGCATCACTGTAACGCATCACTGTATCGCACCACTGTAACGCCTCACTGTAACGCATCACTGTAACGCATCACTGTAACGCATCACTGTAACGCCTCACTGTAACGCATCACTGTAACGCCTCACTGTAACGCATCACTGTAACGCCTCACTGTAACGCACCACTGTATCGCATCACTGTAACGCCTCACTGTAACGCATCACTGTAACGCACCACTGTATCGCATCACTGTATCGCATCACTGCCCACTGCTAAGGTTACAGATCTCTGTGTGTGTGTTGGATCACGGTCCACGTTCCTGTTTTTGATTTGCAGGAATCAAACTGAGTAGCGGCTGCAGATCAGTGTCCACACCTCCACCCGGCAGAGACGCCATCTCTCTCTCTCTCTCTCTCTCTCTCTCCCTCCGCCTGTCTTTCATTCATTCTGGAGCTCTCTCTACCTTTCTGTTTGAAGCCGAGCTGCATTTAATTCCCAGTTTCCCTCCCCCTCAGAGACTCAACACTGCATCCCATCCTTTCCTTCCCTTTGTTTCTCTCTCTTCCTCCTACACCTTCTCCCCCTCTTTCATTCCATCTCTCATCATCCGCCGCCTTCAGCTAACCAGCCTCCCAGCAGAGAATTATGAATAGAATTCAAATCAGTGGAGCTTTACTGTCTCCCACCCCCTCGCTACCGGCCCCCTCCATGTCAGCCTCTACTTTATAACTTTCTCCAACTGTTTCGTATTGATTATGGCTGTGACCTCCCGCCCACCGCCGCTCAGCCGCCTATACATTAACCCTTCCCTCTCCCTTTCTGTCATTTCTTCTCACCGAGCCTCGGCACTCGGCCAACGATTCAGAATATTATTTTTTTTTAAATCACCACCTCCACCGTGACTGGATGTGCTGGTAACGTGTCGTGAGGCTTTATGAATATCTGTGAAAATGTGTGAGGAGTAAATCAGGTCGGCCCTCTCTCTCCCACATGCTTGACCAGTAAGAAGCAGTCCAACTTTTTGGGTTTTCGCTTTCCTTCTGGGAGTGAGATGAGGAGACGGGTCCTGGAGGTCTGCTGTGTAGGATCTGGCATCGAACAGTGAAGTTACAACTTATCTAAAGGCCAAGCAAGCGTGTAGGAAAAGACATACAAACACTATCTAGAGCCGGTGTTTGGTTTGTCCCTTCTGGGCTACTGTAGCAACATGGCCGACAAGCTAACGCAGGACTTAAGCCAAGGAGACAGACGTTTGTGTCCCGAGTTGTGAGAGTCTTCTGTTTTTGCCGCTCAGTTCCTTTGGAGGTTCACTTTGAAAGAACACTTTATATTTGTATATAATAATGTTGTGTATATTAAAACGCCTTTACTGACACGTGATTATGAATCTTCCTAGTAAGCCCCGCCCCGTGCAGCTGGTTAAGGTTAGGCATCGGTTTTGAATAGTTTGGATCAGGACAGACTACAATGTTCAGGGTGTCGGACCCAAACAGATCAGTTGACCGGCCCCTCGACGAGCATGGCCGTCTGGCCAATCGTAACGCTTCAATGCTGAACAGGGCGGGTCATAATAACGCGCCCTAGTGCGTCCATCTCTGAGGCCGAGTGGCAGCTATTGACGAGTTTATCATCCACTGAAGAAATCATACTGTTATCATATCATATTCTGCCATTGGATCCTCTTTAATGCTCCACACTGTGCCTTTAAGATGTTGTTAGCCTAGCTTAGCATTAAGCCTTGAGGCAAGGGAACACAAGCCAACATCTTTAAGTTCTCTTTAAAGGAATACGTTAATAATACTTTAATACATATTCCCCCCGTGTGACATTGAACTTTTGAAGATGAAGTTCAGTTCTTCAAGGATTTTCTTCACGTTTGAATTCCTGAACAAATAAAAATGTGTCCGTCGTTTCTTTTCCTCTCCTGTGAGTTTCATGTTCACACCGACTGTACAAGTGAACTCCTGGCTGTTGATATCTGTTGATGTTCTGTCTCACAAACAGTGGAGACCTCTGACATCATCAGGCTAATAGATGCAATCGATCAATCAGCGGGAACGCCTGCTATTGATTAGCTGTTGTTTCCTGATACTTCTAGCGGGGCCTGATTATGGTTCCACAATAAATCTGCCTCGGCCCTGTTTTGGAGTGATCACCTCTTGCATGTTTTAAATATGAGTGAATCTGCAGTTTGGCCATCGTGTCTTTAAAACTGATGAAACATTGGATGCACATTTCAGAGTTTCGCTGCATGAAATGAATCTCCCGCTAATTAAATCTGCCTCTTTGATGCAGCCCGGTCTCCTAAATAGAAAGTTCCCGTGCAGTGAAAACTACTTTGTCGATTACGTTTTAATGACGTCACGTGATTGTTTCTCCACCTTCCTCCTCCACGTCGTTTGAAGTGAATTATCCGAGTCAGTTGAGTCAGAGAAACTATCTCGTGAATATTTGGCTGCATTAAAACTCGGTGTAAGTGATCACAGAGAGCAGGAGGTTTAATGGGCCGCCTGCCTCCCTCTCTCTCTCGCTTCTCTCGCTCTAATTGCAAACTAGTGTTGGTGTGTATGTGAGCAGATGAATGAAGTGCATCATTAAAAATACATTTTAAGTTACTGCCAGTAAATACAGGCATTTGTGTACATTAACAAAGTGAGTTTCATGGTTCAGAGAGGCGAGGCGGCCATGTTGCCGCCTCTGAAGGACAGCGTACACGAGTTGATGTGAAATGTCTGAAGTCAGAGAGTCAGGGACCAAATGTCCACATGCGAGAGGTAAAGCAGTTCGGCCTGCTGTAAAAACACCTGGTCGGTCAATGTGTTAAGAAAAGAAAGAAACTAAAAGCTCATTTTGGTGCTATAACTCAATCAGAGTATCTTTAAGTAGATGGAAAAAAGATGGAGAAAAAAAGGTCCATGTGGAGGTTGATCTGCTAGATTTAGAAGAACAGCCACCAGTTAATCAGTGTCACAGCTTGAGCACCATGACTGCAGCACTGAGCTGGTTATATAATGCATGACTGTGGGATTCCCAGCAGCTCTGCCTCCTCCACTCAGCAGTCTGAGGAGAGGTGGGGTGGGGGTGGGGGGGATGGAGGAAGGTATTGATGTCTGAGATTGTGATCATACGTGTGTGAAGGGCTCAGGTTGGCCACCGGCTCCTCCACTCTTCAATAATCCAATAATTACTGGCAGCATCTTAACGGGGGATCCCTGCTGAGCGCAGGTTACATCCGCCTGTTTGTGTTCAATCTGAGTGCTCTGCAATATTACATTTATGAAGTTGAATTGCGAGATTGTACTCTCCGGGAAGAGCGTCCCCGTGACTCTGATCCTCCCCGGAGCCTCTGACAGGTTTCTTTGTGGCTGTGTGTTCAGTGACAGCGAGGCCTGCTCACACACTGGAGCTGTCAGGTGACTGGAGTCCACCGCCATGACGCCATCGGCCCAGCCCGGCTCATGACCGCGTCCTCTGGGGCACAAAGCACCAGCTACAGGCAGAGGAGAGGAAGAGGAGGAAGACGAGTTACCATTGACGCAGGCTCCTAAAAACAACAACAACCTCTTTGTTCTACGAGGAAGTGAAAGCAACCTGTTTGGTAAAAGGACACGACGAGTGTTGATGATTAACACAAACTGTTTTTTTAAACTGTTGAGTTTCCTTATACGGCAGCTGCATTCTCACGATGTCACGAGATGATTGCATATCGTGACAATCAATTAATGCCATCGTGTCTGAGCAGTCAGCGTCCTGTGAGGAGGCGGGGCTTAGGTTTGCGCGTGCAGATGCTGCCACGGCATCAGTTATATCAAAAGAAGAGCGAAGAACGACATGAGGAAACATGTTTTTGGCCTTTCCCGACTCGCTCCGGCAATAATTTGATGTTTGGTCCGATCCCCTGCCGAGTATCCTCTGACAGCGCCTGCCCTCCACTGTACTGTACAGCTCTGTAGCTCTGAGGCTCAGAGGGAGGAGATGTGGATCAACTGATTGTTGGTTTTTTATCTTTTAATGGGATTTGTTGACAATAACAGAATATAGAATACAAGCAGACTGGTACTCTAACGTTAGAATTAGGTTAGCTTGATGGTTCAGGATGTAGTTGTAATGGTTAAAACTACATGTGTG
>CM042222.1:24903158-25163158 GCA_023566465.1 Cottus gobio
GGTGAGGTGAGCTGCTTCTGTTCATCAGAACCGTAACCACCGATGATTGATTGGCATTTATCTCATTATTGTCCCAGAGAAGCAAATCCGATCTTTTCTGGGTCAAAGTTCTCAAGGATCGCTGATTGTTCGTCTGCAAACAGCAGTTGTGGACTCTGCACTATTCATACCACACAAGAACACAGAGGTGTATTCATTTAAATGCATTTCTTTTAATTGGCATCAGGAGAAATGTAAACAGAAGCAACAAAAACGCGGGTGAATCGGACAAAGTTGCACATAATCCAACATCAATAATTAAACATCAGGGAAACACGATCCACCAGTGAAGTCTGCCTCCTCTCCTGTTTGATCCTGAAGTCTTATTTCATCCATCTTTTCTTTCTGCAACCGAACATCATCCAGCAGGAGGCGGGTCGTCGAGTAGCCTCAGGTCCTAGCCGGGTTAGCCAGTTAGTTAGCTTAGCTTCCATCTCTGTGTCTCCTCCTGGTGATCCAGTGATCCTCTCAAAGTCTGCTGCACATGTTTGCTTCTACTTCTGCAGGCTTTTAAGTATTCGAACATTTAACCGACCCTCTTGTCCGAGGAGATTTCATCCGGTGTCGTGCGTGATCGGAGCCGCTCGAAGAACGGAGGAATAAACTGATCTGAGGGGAAGATCCAGATAAAAAAAGCAACTCAGAGGAAGGATTTAGGCCCCAAAATTTGCTCGAGAATACTTATGAAGAAAAGACACCTGAGAGCACACCTGCACCAGCGTGGGAAAGTCTCCACAGACACCGGACACCACAACGCCTGCCAAATACAGAGGGGTTTCCCCGACGCCGATCGGCTTAATCAGCATCGTGTGAACTCGTTTGTCAGAAGTTTGAATGTACCGGTGGTTCATTTCCAATGCAGAAGTCCTGAACTCCAGATTAAAGGTGCGTCATGATGTGTGATGCTAACGCTAGCTGCTGCACAGTACTCCAGCACGGCCTTCAGCCACCTCTGACCTCTGCTAAGATACTGTGCAGCTAACAAGCACAATGCATGCACCATGCACCATGCACGCTCTAACAGTGTGCATCAGCCTCACGGGAACATCAGAAGAGACTCGGCTGCACACTGTGCAGCAACATGGTGCAACATGCCGTCACCGAGCCGCTCACTGGAACCCTGAACGCAGTCTGTCACTCCAGCTTGTTTTTCTGCTTCTCACTGATTCTGACATTTCTCAGAAAACCCGTCTAGGAAATGTCTCCAAAAAAAAGCGATAAATACTAAATAATCATAATCTCCGCGAGTCCGAGGCGGCGTCTCCCGGTTACTTTGGTTTCTTTGACAGCCGGTTGGCTGCGAGCAGCTCGGTCTGGCTCCGGCTGCACAATCTCCCGACGCGTTCATATATTACGCGTGAAAGGAGCAACGGGATTCTCTGCCGTGTCGATATGAATTTGTCATGAGAGGAAAGAGAAATGAAGCCGGGGAGAGGTGACACGAGGGGAGGGGAGGGGGGGATGAAATGTGTCCTGCTGCTGGAAGAGTTATGGCTGCCAGTCAGCGTTTCATCGCAGGCTGAATTCAATGAGCTCAGAGGGGGGAAAACATTAACATACGCAGACTGGACTCATGCATTTCCAAGAAGTGAATACTAAAAGGCGTCTCTCGTTGCTGGAGTCGCCTCGTCTTTTTAGACAATATTTCCATCAGCGTCTGCGTGAAATCCGGGGAAATTCTCCTCGCAGAATTATGCTTACTTTGCATTATTGCTCCCTCGATGGTTTTTTGGCTACCGGAGCGTCACCGATTGAGCCGGCGACCTTGCGTCTCCGCCTCTGGTGGCTCATCCGTCTCACTGTGGTCAAATTAGACATGAAGATAAAGGCCTCTTCTTCATCTCTCTCTCTCTCACATCTGCTCCATCTGTGATCACATTTTCTACGGTTTCATCTTACATTGAATTCATACAACAACTGAGTGAATGTAGCGATTGCTTCCTAAATATTAATGTTTCCCGGAATGAATATTCAACGCAGTCCGGCTTAAAGAGCATCTGAAGTTAGCCAACATGTAAATGTTTTACTCTGACAAAGGGCTGGTTATTATGGGCTGGATGGTCACCAGGGTATTTGTGGAAGATCTCTTGGTTCTCTTGTTCACATTTAGTTTCATTTGCACTCTTTCCGTGTCCATATTTGCCTGATGTGAGACAGAATTGTTCGCTAATCGCTGCAGAAACTGGACCGCTGGTACGTTGGCAGCTCTGTTGGTGCAACGTGATTCTGTGGAAGTCCTTTTGTTTGTAAAAGGTTTAACTGAGCTAAACATACTGAATCACTGTCGTAATCACTGGCAACGAGCTCTCGCACAAGAGGCAAGATTTAGCATTAAACATATGCAAACGCACAATTCTGTTTAAATGCAACAAACACAATTTATGGAAACCCGAAGTCTGTGGGATGCATCCACGATGCTCAAACACATGACCCCTTCACAGGGAGCTTAACGACACATGTCTCTGATAGAGAGAGATGATAATTCATTTAGAGGAACCTCCCGAACCTAAAACATGTGAACTTGTTTTAGGTTCGGGAGGTTCCTCTAAATGAATTATCATCTCTCTCTATCGGAGACGGACGAGTAACAGCTGCTGACTCGACTCTTTTCGTCTTCTCTGTTTCTCTGTGCGTTTTGTCTGGCGCTGTCGCAGGAAAGCGTTCCTCGCTGGTCATCCATTATGGAGCAGCCTCGCCATTTAATTATAAATGACTGCGTCCCTTCGAGAGCGCTAATGAAGCTCCTCTCACGCGGCACATTCCCATCGGCTGACTTTGTTTTCCCATCAGAGAAGCCCCGTCCGGAGAGAGCCCGTTGTGAGTAAAACATATATGTGTTTGAGTGATGAGTTCAGGGTCCTTCCTGCTGTAGGAAAGCAGCATTAAAAGCCTACTGTGTAGCCTTTGGAGGGATTTATTAGCAGAAATATAATATAATATTTGTTTTTAGTTCATATCAATGGGGAGCAGGCCCTCTTCACAGAGTCCTCCATGTCTAGAGGAACGTTCATGGTTTTCATGGAAAAAAGAGTCTTGACCCAAATACCTGCTGCCTGCATGAACCCTGCTCCTCCAGAGGCTCATCCACCAGCTGATGGCTTCTGAGATTGAATTAACACTTGAAGAAGTACTCCGATCTTACTTCAGCAAAACTACTAAAGTTAAAGTACAAAAACACCAAATTATGCAGTCAATTCAAGAATAATATATATAAATACATATTATATCAATGGATTATATTGATGCATTAATGTGATCTCTGGTAAAGGTGGAGCATTGAACCACGTCATATACTGCTTGTATCTCAATACATTATCACGTATTATTTAATCTATAATCTGTATTAATTATCTGAGAACAAAACAATGGTAAAAAAACAACAACTAGTTATTAATGTTGTAAAAAATTGCATTTGAGACAAAATATAAAGTTGCAAAAAATAGAAATACTCAGCTAAAAAGTACCTTGAAATAGTATTTAGACTCTCTGCAGTCGAGGAAAACAAATAAATTCACAGTTTAATTTTGTTTTTTATGAATATCAAACTTTTTTTCCTCATATTTTCTGGTCACGAAGCAGAGATCTAACACCAGGATTTAATTTGGGCTTAATTAACAGCCACGAGATGCTTTTCCTCTGCTGCACACTCACGATTTAGGTCGGCGAGGAGAGTTTTACATAAAAATTTAAACTTTAATATATTCGCAGCCACAAGAGAAGCGGTGGCATGCAGAGTAAGTATGTCTGCAAGGGCACTTCTGTCTTTTATACGGCTTTTCTCCCCCTCCTCACCCCCTCAGCTCCCTTGATCTCTCTTTAGTCTCTCCTTCCTTCATCCAGAGAGAATCATTAAAGCTCCGATATGATAGTTGGGCGACATCAGAGGGAAGCTGTACCCCCACGTTCTGCCGCTTCACCTCCTCTCCTGCTTTTCTACAACCTCATTAACATTTGACATTTACATTCCCACTTCATCCTCCGTCTCCGCCCCGTCCCGTCTCCCTCCGCAGAAGAGGGAGCGCAGGTCAACGAACCCGGAAAGAAGAAGAAGAAATACCTGGCCCACTTTTAAATCCAACATGAAGAACTGCATTCCTGAGCACGCTTTGATGCGTTTTGTTCATTTTACCGTCCTGTGGAGGACAAACTCTGGAAAGTTGTGAAAATATTTTGCACTGCATCATTTTATACAATAACAATAATTACTTATGCTCTTAAGCTGAAACATTGTGGAAATGGAAGTTTATTTTGAAATAGCAAAATGGTTTGTATGATATTATATGCTCTTAAGCTGAAACATTGTGGAAATGGAAGTTTATTTTGAAATAGCAAAACGGTTTGTATGATATTACATGCTCTTAAGCTGAAACATTGTGGAAATGGAAGTTTATTTTGAAATAGCAAAACAGTTTGTATGATATTCTTACGAGAAATGACTCATTACATTACACTGACGCTTTTATCCAAAGCGACTTACATGATATACAGTAGACCGTAGACACAGCAACGGTGAGCAATTAGGGTTAAGTGTCTTGCTCAAGGACACAACGACACAGACTGCCGGAGCCGGGGATCGAACCACCGACCCTCTTGAAAGACTGACTTGCTAACCACTGAGCCACAGTCGCCCCCTCACTTTCCCGTTCTTATTTTGTAATTCACATCGTCTCCCAGTTTCAATCTCAGACGTTGCAGAACTCTTCCTCTTCCTCCTCATTCTCATTCTGCTTCCTGCTCCGTCCAGTCAGCAGCTCTTCCTCTCTCTCTCTCCCTCTCTCTCTCGCCCTCTCTCCCTCTCTGACAGGTAATCAATGAGCAGGCAGCCGAGGGGGAAGAGGCCTCGGCTTCGGCTGCATGGATTTCCAATGGGACTGTCGACCCAGTAGTGAGGGGGAGCGCCGCTGGAGCGTGCCACGGAATACTAAATGTGCCGCTCTTTAGTGCTCACACTGTGTTGGGCCTTCGGACGACGCACAACGTGTGTTGTGTAGTGTGTGATGTGTGGATGGTACATTATTCTTCCATACTGTTGCACATTCCTGCACACAACTGTGCAGCTCCTTGTTTAAACAGATGAATTATACCTGTTTTTTACTCATTATTTATTGTAATTTCTCTTTTTCAATATTTCTGTTTCTTAACATTTGCAGTTATTGCTTTTTACATTTTTATTTTCTCTACTGTGCTTATTGTCTGATGTTTAATGTGTGTTAATGTTGGGTTCAGAGGGTTCACCTGTGATAGACGTGGTGTCTTATATATTATAAGTCTGATTTTCTCTGAGTCACCTGCTCTTTATGAGTTTTCATCGTTACTTATGAGCCGATCAGATTAGCATGGACCCACAACTTGGTGTTTCAGATCCTCTCTGTGTGCACGGTTCTGTGGAGGCCATACTCAGGCTATACAGGCACAAGGCACCGACATCTAGACCAATTTCAATTTCACAGAACAACATTAATAATGTGAATGCCGGGCGGCGGGGGAGTGTGTGTGTGTGTGTGTGTGTGTGTGTGTGGTGGTGGGGGTGCATGTTATGAAAAGGCCCTAAAATGAGCCGGCAGCAGCCATTGTTTCCAGCCGGCTACTTTCTTTCTGCACAGACTGTGAATCCGAGGCACGACTATAAATCCCTCCACACAGAGTTCACACACAGAGTCTCTTTTTTCTGCCATGTGACCCCAGAATTAGATCAGAGCCAATACAGACCTTTCATTTAACAAACATATGCCAGGTGAATGGATGAACTATTATATAATATGATTGTCTCCAGCACAGTTGTTTTCTCTGCTTTAAATGAAGAAATATCCCGATCAAGCCGATGCTTTTCCAGAATCCAACCTCTTCAGGAGCCGCCATTGTTTCGTCACACACGCCTAAGCCGGGCCTTAGCTGGAGCTCGTTATCTGACGTGAACGAAGGGGAGCCCTCCTCCAGCGGCTGTTTCCAGTTCACGTTTTACATCGATGACTCGAAGCCCGACAAGATGGATTTTCGTGTGATCTCGGGATCTCGTGATCCCTCGACAATCCAGGGATCAAGTCAATGAAGTGTCTGATTGAAGGATCTAGCTTCTCTTTCAGAGGGGAACCCTCTGGGAGTTTCATATAAATCATATGCGTAATTCACGCTCACTTTTATGTGAAAATTATAAATGTAAATGCAATGCTTGAGTGAGGCCGTGACGGTTTCAGCTGCTGGACATAGAAGCTGCAGCGCTGCAGCCAATTTAGACTAATTAGTGAGCAGAGCGCTGCAGTTCCTGCAGGTTCCCTCTTTTATTCTTTTAGTCTTTTATTCTTTTATTCTTTTATTCATCGCTTTCACTCTCCGGATCTTCAAAGTGCTTTTTCTCTGCAGCTGAAAGCCAGTACCTGACATTTAGCAACAGATCCACCAGCTTTTTATTTGTTCTTTTAATCTGCAGCTGATTAGCATCATGTGACGCTAACCCCTGGATATTTAATGTGGAGACTACGGGTGAGCTGTTCACGCGTTGGGTGGTTGGGCTTCTGGCTTCTGCTTTTAGACGAATAATTAGTTCTTATTTCACAAACAATTAGAGACACAGCAGCGGGTCCTCCACCTGTTGGATGTGTTATTAATACATATTAGCATTGATCAATGCTAACGTACGAACACCATCACTGTAACAAACCAACGATAAGAAATGTGTTATTATCTAACTTTCTTTATTATCAGCTTTCTTTATATTACGATAATAATGTTTAATATAACAATATTAACCTGCTGTAGCACTAGCTAGCTAGTTTGAACTTTTTGCAAGAAGCACTTTTGGGGGTAATGTGTGTCAAGTAATATTTAATTTACAGTAAAAGTTATGTGGATAGCTCAAAATGACCTGAAAGAGGATTTAAAAAAATAAAAACAAAGTTATAGTCTGTTATGAGTTTTGTTACCATATACATGCATTAACTTGAGCTTACTTCTTGTGTCCATAATGTTATTATATTGCTATTCAAATTATTAATGTTTAAATAAGAAAATAGACGTTCTTGAGGAGGCGTCTTGCTTAATAATGTCCACTAAATATTATATTTCAGACACTGTTTGGATCTTTATATTTTTAATTGATTACCAAAGATTATGAATTTAGTTTCACATATATTCAGTTCCTGAGAGTTTAAAATTTAATTTGCACGCAGTGAATTTAGTTGGTTGGAGATTTAGTTTGTCATTCTGCAACTGGAGGACTTAAAATGTTTTTATCTGCTTGAGAATTGTCCGTTTAAACTAAAGCATATTTTTCTATAACATCCAACAGCATGGATGCACCAAGTCCCTGAAGAAGAAATAACCACCTCCCAGCATTAAGTGATCTAAACTAACGCTTCATGCAGCAGCGTGTCCAGTGAAGACAGCTTGTGATGTGTTGCTTTACAGCTGCGTTGCAGGACGGATGAGCCGACCAGGAGGAGGTGGACTGAAGGTCACCCTTCACTGCACGTCAGCCGTCTGCGGAGACGAGTCGCCGTTTTCCGTCGCCGAGCGTAAGAAGATGCTGCGTCAGCTGCTGTCAGTGTTTCGGGCGCTGTGCCCGCTCGGGCCCGCAGAGCCTGATGGAGGTCGAAAGGCTGTCCGATGTGCAACGTGTCAACACCTCCGTCATATTTCTGTACGTGTGATGCGGCGACTCACAGCTCCGCCACATAGCTGACGGTGTTCTGGAGGACGGGCGTGAGGGCGGAGCTGAGAGCGGTCCAGAGAATCATTATCGCGTTTGTTTCCTCTTTTGTCTGACTCTTTACCTCCAAGAGGACGGAGACAAAGTGTTGAGAGGCTGATTAACACAATGTTTGTCAACAGGGCGGCGGATGAGGACTCTGAGGTCACGGCCTCAGTTGGGTTTCGGCAGTTACAAACTTTTAATTTTGAGTGGAAATCTGTCTGGAAAAGCCGGGATGCAATCAAAAAAGATTCTTAGAGTTTTCACTTTTGTCAAATTGAGCCTCAGACAGATTAGTGATGTCACTGAAAAGCCACTATTTTGTGCAACAGGCACCAAACATTTGCGAAAGACCAACTGAAAAGAGTTCACACGTCCAATGAAAGGTTGGAGGTCAATCAGAACTAACGATATCTCACTTAGGACCGTCAGCTCCCACCGGTCTTCTTCTCTGGTGCCTCTCCCAGTAGCACCAACGGGTTGTAGAGAATACAATGTACTCGCTGTCATCTGCATCTAAAACAAGTGGATGATCTGCCGGTTGATAGCGTGACCCGACACTGAGAGTGGGACGTGTTCGTGAACCAATCAGAGCTCAGCGAGCTCTTCAGCTGTTGACATGGATGAATGAAAGAGGTGGAAACCAAAGACTGAATACAAGAAGTGGACGTAGTCATCGAGACGTCACCCGTTAGTTTGTGGACGGATGTTATGAAGCCTCGAGCTCGGGGGTTAGATTACAGCCATCGCAGTGAACAGAAGGGATCGCATTCCCTGCTTTATGGTCTGTTTGACTGTAAATGGACATTAATTTATTAAATAAACATCAGAGAGAATACACGTTTTAACTTTATTTTTTTTAGACTTTCCTAGACGCCATGCGTCCGCCATGCGTCGGTCCCTCGCGCCTCCTTCCTGATGACATCATGCAGGTTGTGAAAAACAAAAGCAAACTATAATCGTGTCTTGGCCGTGTCGCAACGAGAATTTATGACTCAATAATCAGCTAATCTGACATGAACAGTCACAAATATTGCTTCAGAGCCGGAGATGGTGTTTGACCAGGGGCATACAAAACTGTGCCATAAACCAAATATTGAGTTATTCCGAATAATGTTATTAATGTATAATGCAAACAGTAATGCACCGAGTATTGACCCCTGTGGCACCCCGTTATTGACGGCACTGACAATTCAGCCAAATCAGTCAGAATTTTCACCTAAAAGTGATAAATACTGATGGTTTGAGGTCCAATCCTCCACACAGAACACACCATCAGTCAGGTTGTCTTCATCCAACAGTCACAATGTTTCTGTAATGCTCCCCGCCGCCTGTAGGGGACACTAGCAGGACTGCAGACTGAAGGTTTGTTGCTTCTCCTGACTCACAGCCTGCAGGAGATGTTTGTCTGAATGAGACCTTGTTAAGTGGAAACTGAATAGTATGCAGTCACACACACACACACACACACGCACACACGCACACGCGCACACGCGCACACGCGCACACGCGCACACGCGCACACGCACACACGCACACACGCACACACGCACACACGCACACACGCACACACGCACACGCACACACACACACACACACACACAGATATACACTCCTGACAAAGTTCCTGGCTGCTGCAGAGAGCAGATATGATTTCTCTCAGCTTCACTCTCCCGTCAGCCCCTCGGGCTGGAGATGCGTCTGGTGGGCGTTATCGATCGGAGGAACATCATCACCCACACTCGGCAACATGTTCAGCAAAGGTCGACAAAGGTCGCAGAGTCAGCTGTGAACCCTGAATACTTTCTCTCTTTCTTTCTTTTTTATTCAACTTCTTCTCGCTCACTGTTTCCACTGGTCAGTTCAGATTATAGAAAACGTTCTGCAGCATCTGCAGTCAGAGGAAGTGCTTCTGGCAGTCCGTCCCGTAGTATTGATGGATTACTGGTGAAAAGGTCGTACAACGATATACAAACTAATTTGACTTTGTGACCCGGCAGCAGTGCTTGAGTCTCAGCGTTTGTTTTTCTTTCTATTATCTTGGTTTTGTGCGGTTGTGGTGTGTTTGGACTCATTTACTATGACTTGTCTCAGCCTTGATGGGTGACGTGACTCTGTGTCGTGACCTTGACGTGTCCCGGTCTCACAGTTGTTCTGAACCCAGACTTTCCTGTCTTTAACTCCAACTTGTCTCTGTCTTGCAGATGGTGTGACTTGGACCTGTCTTGGTCTTGAACAGGGTTTTTTGTTACCCTGTAATAGCTGTTTTTCACCAGAGAAAATCTGTTAACCATGTTTACATCTCTCTGATCAGAATGGCTGGCGAAAATAGTTCCCCTCAGCACAATTTGAATTGTATGAAAATAAAAAATTATAATATTCCCACATACATACTTCTATTAAAAAAACAATTGAATTAGTCCGGCACATTGAAATCTTCAAGGGCCTGTACGGACACCATGATCCTGAGTGTGTTTCAACTAATTAAAAATAAATTAACGTTGGTATTTTAAGCCTGACTTGTTGATGTGTCTCTGTAACGTTGGTATTTTAAGCCTGACTTGTTGATGTGTCTCCGTAACGTTGGTATTTTAAGCCTGACTTGTTGATGTGTCTCTGTAACGTTGGTATTTTAAGCCTGACTTGTGGACGAGTCTCCGTAACGTTGATATTTTAAGCCTGACTTGTTGACGTGTCTCTGTAACGTTGGTATTTTAAGCCTGACTTGTTGATGTGTCTCCGTAACGTTGGTATTTTAAGCCTGACTTGTTGATGTGTCTCTGTAACGTTGGTATTTTAAGCCTGACTTGTGGACGAGTCTCCGTAACGTTGATATTTTAAGCCTGACTTGTTGATGTGTCTCTGTAACGTTGGTATTTTAAGCCTGACTTGTTGACGTGTCTCTGTAACGTTGATATTTTAAGCCTGACTTGTTGATGTGTCTCTGTAACGTTGGTATTTTAAGCCTGACTTGTTGACGTGTCTCTGTAACGTTGGTATTTTAAGCCTGACTTGTTGTCTTGCCTCAGACCTGCGGCCGTCTCGTGGGTGTTTTACCTCCGACTCCTCTCGGCTTTGATCCTGACTTGTCTTGGTCTGGACTTGTCTGCCATGGATTTCAACACACGCAGTGATGAGAGACCTGGTGTGTGTTTTGAGTCTGACTTGTTTCGGCTGTGTGGTTATATCTGGGTCAGACATCGTCTCAGCTCAGGGACCGACTTGTTGGTTTGGGCTTCTGTAACGAAGGTGTTGCACCTCCGACTCGTCTCAGCCGGAGAAGTGTTGCATTTGTCTTGGTCTCGTCTCAATTCAAAATTCAAAAGGTATACATAATACAAGATATAAATGTTTTTTTTGACACCCACTCTTCCATTAATTCAAATGTATTGAATAATGTATGAAACAACTGTCAACTCGTGGGTGTTTCAGCTCCGACTTGATGTTGAATTGACACAAGTGAAGCTCAGCTTTATTAAAACATTAGTTTCAATCCTCTTTCCTTCTATACATCAACGTTAAAAAAAAAAGAAAATGGTGCGTTAAATAGAAAAAACATGTGTAAGGATGGGAGGAAATACATATTTATATGCATATGCTATTATACAGCTGGACCTAAATCCTGTAGGCGAAATGGTGAATATACTTATTTATTTATTTTGGGTTTTGGAGCAGAGCTTTGATAGATTCAGTGAACTCAGTTGGAGAATAGGAGACGTCTGCTTTAGCTCCGGGGGAAGAAGAAGAAGCATCCGGACGGCTGCAGACTCCGGAGACGGAGAGAAAGCGAGCGGCTGCACTGACTGCTGGGCAAAATGTTGTTCGTAAACAAGCAAACAGCATAATCAGGCCAGCTCCCAGGGTCCGCACAGCAATGGGGTGTTTGGGAAGTGTAATTATTCATGAGCTCGTCCCTGGAAGCAGGTGAGTGTGTTTTGGATTCTCGCCCCCCCCCCCGAAAAAACTGGATTCACATATTCAAGTGGAGAAGGCAGAAAGTCGAAAGTGTAAATACTAAAATGTTAATAAATCATGAATCTCTTTGTCGTCGTATGAGAGGCTTTAACGTATGAGGGGTCGGCCGCCTTGGGTCAGATCCCAAATTCCAAAGATGGTTCATGTCCACCTGATGAATTATATCAACTATTATAATATTATATAGTCTTTTATATAGTTATATAGTATACTATTCTTGCATAACACGCTTAATAGATCTCACTTCACAGCATTTTGTATTAATTAATGTATGCTGTGCTTTTCAATTTATTTATTTTATTTATTATAATCAAATATAATTAACTTACAAAACACACAATGAATCTGCTTTCTGTAAAGCCACCAGATTCAGGTCAGACAGTAAGTTTAAATCTCTGATCGTCACTCAAACTCCAAAAATAAAATGAATAAATAAAACAAACTTCACCAAATGTTCTGGTTTAAGAAATAGAGACTCAAGAAGTAACCACAGTTTCACTGTGATGTCATTCTGGGACAGACACACTGATAACAGGAAGCCGTCCATCGCCTACAGTCAGTGTTTTTACCGTGTTCGAAACACCTGCATAAACACGCTAATATTGGTGGAAAAATATTTGTTTTACATTTTTTGTTATTGAAAACTGCTGCAGCTGAAAACAAAACCACGACAGCTGTGAGAATGAACCAAAACAATGAAGTCGCTTGTCAGAGGACTGCATTTGGACGTTTTTATGTTATTTTCGGTCATTGACGTGACCTAACTGAATGGATGAGGCAGAAACCTGGAGAGACGACCTCCGTCATGTCTGGGTCACAGCCCAGAAACTGTTCAACACATTACTGGGACGGATTTTTTGGGCTGTTTCCTAACATTTAATTAAATTTTCAGCAGTTATTAAGTCCTGTCGCTGTTAATGTGCACGGCTCATTACACTGAAGTGGCACATTTAATCTGCGAATGAGAGACAGACAAACAGCTCTAAAGATAGAGAGACATTTGGGTGATTGACGAACATTTGGACCGGAAAATAAATAAATAAATAAACCAGCTGAGCGTCCAGTCATCAGTCACACAGTTGAGATTGAATTCCCATTGGTCACACGGCTTCCCCCCCCCCCTCCCTCCATTTTTTATAAATTCATACTTATCCTACATGATTTTCTCATCATATTCTGGTCATTTGAAAAATAAAGCGTGTGACAGAATCCATCCATCTGCAGGCAGGTCAGTCATGCGCCTTCTTTTTTTAATAACCAGCGCATATTATTGAATTAATTCAACGTGAACATATCAGAGCGCTTCAAAGAGCCTTCGTCTGCAGAACATTACAACCACACATACGACAACTTTGATGTTCCGTCAAGGGGAAGTTACGGGACACGAAACAAAAACACGTGAGTGACAGCCAATCTGCAGGCAACAGGACGACACCGGACAGGAGCCACCGTCGGCAACGTCTCGGTAAAGGTTTTTCCTTAATGACGTGTCGGTGCTCAAACAGCACCAGGAAGTCCAGCTCGAGGAAACGGTGGAAAGACTTTGTTCTTGTTATAAAGAGTTTTTACCAGGAACGCACATTTGCATTTATTTGATGGAGGATATCAAACTAGTGGCATCAAAGTGAACGTTGTGCCATCCGGTGTGCGGACGGCAGCCATCACTGATCGTACGACGTTTAAATGTCAAGAAAGAAAGTTCTGTGACGAAAACAATATTTCCTTCACAATCAAACGTTTTCTTAACATCAAGAGAGAAGTAGAATCATTTATATAGACTTCTATACAACCAGAGGAGTCGCCCCCTGGTGGTCAGGAGAGAGAATGCAGCTTCAACACATGAAGCATAGACTTCTATACAACCAGAGGAGTCGCCCCCTGGTGGTCAGGAGAGAGAATGCAGCTTTAACACATTAAGCATAGACTTCTATACAACCAGAGGAGTTGCCCCCTGGTGGTCAGGAGAGAGAATGCAGCTTTAACACATGAAGCATAGACTTCTATACAACCAGAAGGAGTCGCCCCCTGGTGGTCAGGAGAGAGAATGCAGCTTTAACACATGAAGCATAGACTTCTATACAACCAGAGGAGTCGCCCCCTGGTGGTCAGGAGAGAGAATGCAGCTTTAACACATGAAGCATAGACTTCTATACAATCAGAGGAGTCGCCCCCTGGTGGTCAGGAGAGAGAATGCAGCTTTAACACATGAAGCATAGACTTCTATACAACCAGAGGAGTCGCCCCCTGGTGGTCAGGAGAGAGAATGCAGCTTTAACACATGAAGCATAGACTTCTATACAACCAGAGGAGTCACCCCCTAGTGGTCAGGAGAGAGAATGCAGCTTTAACACATGAAGCATAGACTTCTATACAACCTGGGGAAAACTGTGTTTTTTCATTTTTTCTGAAAGGTTTCGGGCCTTCAAGGTTTTCGCCCAAATGAGACGATATCCGTCCTATAAAGGATTTAAACATGTGACTGGAATGCGTCCTCATCTGGTTGAATGCATTGACGCTTGATGTTTTGACATGTGAGGGGCTGGACGGGGTCCGGGACCCGATCAGATCCTCCAGGTGAGTCGGCCTCGGTTCTTCATCAGATCGTCTTCTCGCTCTGAAACTCGTCTTTATGTAACCACACAGCTTTGTGTTGTTGCCATGGCGTCAATATCTGACACTCTGCTGCAGCGCCTACATGATTTAGGTGGCACAGTCACATCTGAATCAAACACACAGACACAGACACAGACACAGACACACACACACACACACACACACACACACACACACACACACACACACACACACACACACACTGTATAACTGAAGAGTGTGTGTCACAGTGAGGGAGGAAAGACAGAAAACGGTATTTTAGTATGTGCTGCCTTTTAAATGGTACCACTTCTTTTGCATATTTGTGTCTAAAAAACACACAAACACACACACGGTTATGTTTTCAAGACTTCTGGGGACCTTGCATTAACTTCCATTCATTTCCTGGAGGCTCACCTGAACCCAGATGAAAATGAAGTCTATTTTAAACATTAAAGTGTTGAATATGAGCCTGAACATGATACCAAAACATGTGTTTGTGTTTTAGATGAATAATTACTAATTTAATTTAATTTAAATTAATCTGACCTGAGTTGTTTCAGGAGCTGCAGTTAAAAAGTAAAACTTTGAGTTTTAATGCAAACAAATGTTCCAGAGTTTCAGACATGATGAAATAGTTGTCTGTCCTCCGGGTTTGTTGTGATCTCACACACAACATCACACACAACATCACACACAACATCACACACAACATCACACACAACATCTCCGAGCCGGCCAGCATGCGGTTTCGCTGCTTTTGCGTTGCCACGGTAACTGCTCGGGGTCCAAGTTCCCCCGCCGGCAGCCGTTCGGAGCGAAAGTTCAAACATTTATTAAGTCGATGCCTCGGTTTGAAACGCAGACGTGCGATGAGAGGAGCTCGTCGTCTTCTACGTCTGTTGGTGTCCAAGTGGATGACGTTGAATTATTGATCAGTTGTGTGATATTTAATGAGCCTTGAATCCCTCAAAAGGGGAATCGTGTTTCTATAAGTCTTCATACGAGAGACCGGAGATGGGACCAGGTCTTTGAGAATCAAGACCCGAGTCAAGACTGACGAGTCCCGAGTCCTAAACGTTGAGTTTCACCTCCTAAATGAGTCATAAAGCGTTCTGCGTCGAAAATAATGCATATGACCATATTTTTTAACTATTTTGGGCTCCAGAAGTAAAAGACACATTCTTTTTGAGACAATGGTGACTGATGGACATTAAACTCTCTGGGAACTGGGAAATAATATCTGCTTTTCTTTTTTTCTTCCATAAGTTAATGGTACTCGCCTGTGGACATGAAAGCTTTTGGCCGAGAAGTCAACTACAACTCCCAGGATGCATTTCGATAATAAAAATGCAAAAAGTGAACCCCATGTTAACTAGAAACGTGATGAGAAAACCAAACAATCTGTTTCTGGACACATTTTGGGTGCTTTGCTGAATCTCATGATAGTATTTAGAGACAAACCGATGGGAGATTAAAAAAAAACATGGTTTCTCTGAAATGAAGCTGAAATAATAAAAACTGACAGCCGGAGGTTAAATCTACAGGATCGTTACATCACCCACGAGAGGCCCGAGTGCCTGCGTTACATAACGTGTTAATTAAGAGAAACACTGAAGTGATAACAGAGGTCCAGCCTCACAGCGCCGCCGGCTATCTATAGACGTTTAGTCTCAGTAATATCTGACATGGAAAGCATCTGTAACATTGACCAGCTTCGGTTCTCTTCTTCTGTTGCTGGTTGTGTTTCAGGCTTGACAGGAAATAAACAAAACTGGTCCGGATCCTTGTTGTCTGCACAAAGACTGTTTGTGTGAAAGATCATTACTGAGCGATTACACTGATGTGATCATTACGTAATATATAAATGTGTATATATATATATATATATATATATATATATATATATATACCGGATCTCATGTCGTTAAAAGAGCAGCTTCTGATAATTAATGCATCGCGTTCCCACCAACCCACAAATGTTGGGAATGTGTAATTAGGAAGGACCATCTGTGATGAAGCCGAGATCCTGAGGTCACATGTGAAGCCATGCATTCTCACGCGGTGATCCACAAACTGCACTGGTTCCTGTACTGGTTCCTGTTCCTGTACTGGTTCCTGTACTGGTTCCTGCACTGTTTCCTGCACTGGTTCCTGCACTGGTTCCTGCACTGGTTCCTGCACTGGTTCCTGCACTGGTTCCTGCACTGGTTCCTGCACTGTTTCCTGCACTGGTTCCTGCACTGGTTCCTGCACTGGTTCCTGCACTGGTTCCTGCACTGTTTCCTGCACTGGTTCCTGCACTGTTTCCTGCACTGTTTCCTGCACTGGTTCCTGTTCCTGTACTGGTTCCTGCACTGTTTCCTGCACTGGTTCCTGCACTGGTTCCTGCACTGTTTCCTGCACTGTTTCCTGCACTGTTTCCTGCACTGGTTCCTGTACTGGTTCCTGCACTGTTTCCTGCACTAGTTCCTGCACTGGTTCCTGCACTGTTTTCTGCACTGGTTCCTGCACTGGTTCCTGCACTGGTTCCTGTAATGGTTCCTGCACTGGTTCCTGCACTTCCTGCACTGGTTCCTGCACTGGTTCCTGTACTGGTTCCTGCACTGTTTCCTGCACTGGTTCCTGCACTGGTTCCTGCACTGTTTCCTGCACTGTTTCCTGCACTGGTTCCTGCACTGTTTTCTGCACTGGTTCCTGCACTGGTTCCTGTAATGGTTCCTGAACTGGTTCCTGCACTGTTTCCTGCACTGGTTCCTGCACTGGTTCCTGCACTGTTTCCTGCACTGTTTCCTGCACTGGTTCCTGCACTGTTTTCTGCACTGGTTCCTGCACTGGTTCCTGTAATGGTTCCTGCACTGGTTTCTGCACTGTTTCCTGCACTGGTTCCTGTAATGGTTCCTGCACTGGTTCCTGCACTGGTTCCTGTACTGGTTCCTGCACTGTTTCCTGCACTGGTTCCTGTACTGGTTCCTGTTCCTGTACTGGTTCCTGCACTGTTTCCTGCACTGGTTCCTGCACTGGTTCCTGCACTGGTTCCTGTACTAGTTCCTGCACTGGTTCCTGCACTGTTTCCTGCACTGTTTCCTGCACTGGTTCCTGCACTGGTTCCTGCACTGTTTCCTGCACTGTTTTCTGCACTGGTTCCTGCACTGTTTCCTGCACTGGTTCCTGCACTGGTTCCTGCACTGGTTCATGTACTAGTTCCTGCACTGGTTCCTGCACTGGTTCCTGCACTGTTTCCTGCACTGGTTCCTGCACTGGTTCCTGCACTGTTTCCTGCACTGGTTCCTGCACTGGTTCCTGCACTGTTTCCTGCACTGTTTTCTGCACTGGTTCCTGCACTGGTTCCTGCACTGGTTCCTGCACTTCCTGCACTGGTTCCTGCACTGGTTCCTGTACTGGTTCCTGCACTGTTTCCTGCACTGGTTCCTGTACTGGTTCCTGCACTGGTTCCTGTACTGGTTCCTGTACTGGTGCCCACTATCTGCCACCACCCACAGAGAAACCGGAGGAGGCAACCTGACCCCTGCGTCGCTGCTGAGGAAGTGATCCCAAAACCAAATCACAGGTGTAAACACACAGAACGCCACAATTACTGTGTGTGTGTGTGTGTGTGTGTGTGTGTGTGTGTGTGTGTGTGTGTGTGTGTGTGTGTGTGTGTGTGTGTGTGTGTGTGTGTGTTTTGCCAACACGATTTAGATTCAACGACACCGAATGTTAGGTTGAGGCAACAGAAACCCTTCAGGTTCAGGAAAGTGTTCTTTTAATCCGTCACTAGACCGTGACGGTTACCGAGTCACGTGGTTAATATTCATGTGTTCATCACGAATATGGATCACGATGATACTGGTTTTGCTGCCAGTTGTTGGTGATGGTTTAGTGTTGGCAGTACACTACTGGTTTACTCTGGTTTGGCAGTACACTACTGGTTTACTCTGGTTTGGCAGTACGCTACTGGTTTACACTGGTTTGGCAGTACACTACTGGTTTACACTGGTTTGGCAGTACACTACTGGTTTACACTGGTTTGGCAGTACACTACTGGTTTACTCTGGTTTGGCAGTATGCTACTGGTTTACTCTGGTTTGGCAGTACGCTACTGGTTTACACTGGTTTGGCAGTATGCTACTGGTTTACACTGGTTTGGCAGTACACTACTGGTTTACTCTGGTTTGGCAGTATGCTACTGGTTTACACTGGTTTGGCAGTACACTACTGGTTTACTCTGGTTTGGCAGTATGCTACTGGTTTACACTGGTTTGGCAGTACACTACTGGTTTACTCTGGTTTGGCAGTACACTACTGGTTTACACTGGTTTGGCAGTATGCTACTGGTTTACTCTGGTTTGGCAGTACACTACTGGTTTACACTGGTTTGGCAGTACACTACTGGTTTACACTGGTTTGGCAGTACACTACTGGTTTACTCTGGTTTGGCAGTACACTACTGGTTTACTCTGGTTTGGCAGTACACTACTGGTTTACTCTGGTTTGGCAGTACACTACTGGTTTACTCTGGTTTGGCAGTATGCTACTGGTTTACTCTGGTTTGGCAGTACACTACTGGTTTACTCTGGTTTGGCAGTACACTACTGGTTTACTCTGGTTTGGCAGTACACTACTGGTTTACTCTGGTTTGGCAGTATGCTACTGGTTTACTCTGGTTTGGCAGTATGCTACTGGTTTACTCTGGTTTGGCAGTATGCTACTGGTTTACTCTGGTTTGGCAGTATGCTACTGGTTTACTCTGGTTTGGCAGTATGCTACTGGTTTACTCTGGTTTGGCAGTATGCTACTGGTTTACTCTGGTTTGGCAGTATGCTACTGGTTTACTCTGGTTTGGCAGTATGCTACTGGTTTACTCTGGTTTGGCAGTATGCTACTGGTTTACTCGTCTGCTCTCAACACCCCATCACGATATGTTGTATTCTCTTTAAGAAATTAGCTTAATTAATTAGCAGGAGAGAATCAAACAGTCGGTCCTTTGAACTGGATCCTCTGCTGACGACCTTATAGAAACATCTGTAACGTCACACATCAGATGTTTTATTATTGAAGTCATGATTCACTGATTTCCCCGAACCATTTGTTTCATTTACAGTGAAAATTCATATTTGTGAATAAGTGTTGTGCAGTTAGTATAATGAATACTGGGCATCAGTACGCTGTTATAATACATTTTAGTGACACATAATTGCTCATAATTAGCACACTGAAATGTTGCTGTTGAGGCGTTCAGGGGCTCTGAAGTGTCAATCAAACGGACCACCGAGCTGTGAGGCTTCAGCCTGCCGTCCGGGCTGTGGCTACATCCTGGAAGCAGAACGTACCGGTGAGGACTGAACCAAATGTTTTAGTCCGTACCGACAGGCCCAACGTGGAGTTACATGTCGGAGGAGGTGCGTCGCTCTGGTGCAGGTTGTGTTGCAGGTTGCGTTGCAGGTTTTGTTGCATGTTGTGTTGCAGGTTGTGTTGCATGTTGTGGTGCAGGTTGTGTTGCAGGTTGTGGTGCAGCTCCGGGTCTCCGTTGCTGTTTGATTCCGGTTCAACACTCGGACCGAAGCTCTTTGAATCTACACTTTGGGAAGAAAGTGAAGAAGCAAGAAAACCTGAACAGTTGCACAGGTTCTGCAGATAAACAGAGTGCAGGGTTACCAGTGTGTGTGTGTGTGTGATCAGGTGTGTAACGCTCCCACTGTGTGGGTTGTTAACTGTGTGTGTGTGTGTGTGTGTGTGTCACTTGCTACGTGGGTTGAATGTCAAATGAATACATCTCGTTGACATGTATAAAGTGCGTTTTCTTCTACTGTTGTGATATATGAACTAGACTACATGGTCATAGTGTGACGCTGTGTGTGAGTCTGCGCGTGTGTGTTTGTGTGGGAGCTGAGGTTGTGCGGCTGTTTGAAGTGAGCAATGGGGTGCAGCGCTGCAGCTGCTGTTTGCATGCTAATGCTGCGGCAGAGCTGGAGGACGTGGGAGGGGAGGGGAAAAGGCCAGAGCCCGCCCACACACACACACACACACACACACACACACACACACACACACACACACACACACTCGCACACACACACACACACACACACAAAATCACAACCTGCCATTTCACACTTCTCCTGGTGAAGAATCAGAACAAGCTGGATCTGTTGCTGCCTCATTGCAGAGCATCAGGAGGATCAAACCCACCAAACGTCAACATCAAACAGCGAATGTGGAGGAAAATACAAAATGCAGTATCGACCTACAAGAAGTACTAAAGTAAAAGTTATGCATTCAAAATGTACTGCAAAAGTACTTGTTGTGGAGAAAGGAGGATTTCAGAGTCATGTATGTGATATTACTGGATTAAAATGATTGATGCATTAATTTCTTCGTTGGTTGTTCGTCAGTGTTGCAGCTGGTTACAAACACAGGACTTTCACCCTGTGGACAGCTGTTCATGTCCCGCGTGAAACCTAAAGTCACCTTTGACTTTATAATATAACAAACATATAACATAAACATACTTATTTTAAGCCAAACCAAGACCATTTACTCTAACCAAGTAGTTTTGTTGCCTAAATATAATGAAGGTTTTTCGTTTTGTTTCAATTCACAAGATTAACCTCGAATATAAAACTGATTTCTGTAATTCTGGAAGAAAATATGTTTCTGTCGAAAACAAAATTGAGAATGCAGTTAAGTGTCAGAGAGTGTTGGATCAGGAGGACGTGGCAGTCAGGTGAGCAGGGTCGACTGGAGGCCCTCTGGTGGACAGGTGGAGAACAACTAGAAAGCTGAATGGAGACGATGGAATAAACAAAACTGTTGAGACAGACTGATGGTTTCCATGTTACAGTGAAGGTGATTTATTGGGCTGCGATTCACTGACGAGTAAATGCATCATGTTTTTATGTTCTCTTTGTTACATAGGTTTTGCTGGTCTTTTTACCCCTTCTGTTCCAGCCTTCACAATAAAAGCCCCTGACAGAAACATTGACAACTCAAAAGAATAGCCTCCTTAGGGAGGAACTTTAGTCAAGAAAATATGTTATTCATACACAGACACTATATAAAAACAAAAAGGTAAAAAAGGTATGTTTAAAAGTGTATTCATCAATACGTCTATGCAGTAAACAGTCCGTCTTTTTTACCAGAGGTTCACAGGTTTGATGGCTTCTGTAATAAAATCCTCTATTTGTACACAAACTGATATATTCTCCCGTGTGCAGACCCACTGACATGTACATGTATTCTGTTCCCACCCAGAATGTAAACATGCATCACAGACAAAAGCCTCCCTCCATCTCTCCTCCACCTGAAACCACACAATGAGTCAACCGGTTGCTTCACCAGCCAGTTATACTGGTGGCTGAGTTCCACTGGCAGGTAAAGACCTGATGTTGTTAGTAATTTATGTATCTAAATCTGGGCGTTGCAGCACACACTGCAGAGTAAATCTGATTTTTAAACCTGCAGAGACGGAGGTGTATTATTATGGGCTGTTGAAGGGAAACCAGCTCCTCTGAGTTGAAACGTGGCACCGCTGATGAAAAGTTAATGGCACCAGTGAGGAGTCGCTCCCCCCCAGGCAGCGGTAATGACAGGGTTGGACTCCATGTCAGGGACCGCCAGCAGAGCTCCAGGCCAGGAGGCCGGCCTCACCCCTGCTGCCCAGGGCGCGGACGCCCCGGCCCGGGTATCCATCAGCTGACAGCTGGCTCCTGGAGCCGCGTCGCTAAGGATGATGGGAAGCTCCTTGAGCAGGGGACAGGGATTGATGTTCGATCAGGAACAGTGTGACCTCGTATGGATTCAGTCCTGACCTTTCACCTCTGCTGTCGCAGGCAGTATTTCTTCTTCGCCAGGTGATGAAACCTCTGAGGTCGGGATCGAACTGCATATCTTTATGGTTACTTTACAATAATTTCAAATTCGGTGAGCTCAGTTGTTTTTATGCAGAACTGATAATCAGAATCTGATCAATCTCGATCAAAAATGAAGAAATAAGTGTTAGAATAGTTAGAATAGTTAGAATAGCTAGAATATTTTAATTAGAAAATGATCAGAGAAATTATCACTGAATATTAACACAATCTTTGAAAGTAAGATTTCAAATAAAACCAAAAAGACAGGTACAAATTGGCCTATAAACTCTGCTTCCGCTTGCAGGACAACACACATAAACATTAAAGTGTGTGAGGACATAAAATCCTGGTCAAGATGCTGAAAATATGGGTATTTTTGAAAAACTGTAAGCATTAAAGGATGAGATTGTGTTCATATTGTTATCGATTTTCTTTCCCGGTCCCGGCTGGAGCTGTAAAGAAAACAGGCTTGAACCCAAAATCCCAACTCTGACAGCCGGCAGTAAAAAATAAAAGTTTATTTGAGGTCATAAAAAAAAGGCAAACATGAAGTCCAGTCAGGCAGGATGCAAAGTTATCCAGAAAAGGATTCAGCAGCGTGGCTTCTTTTAATGTCGGTCTTCAACTTTGATCCAGACCGGGATTTCTCAATTACTATTAAATGGACCGCCATGACATTCTGTTCCCGGGATGATGAATCGTAATAACATTGATGAAACCTCGACGTTCCCACCAGCTCCATCATGAGGCCAGAATTTCAACACTCACCAAAGATTTTACAACAACACGTGTCACTCGTTCCCGATATGCACTGCACGTGTGCAGACTCATACTCGACAGCTGTGGTTAAACACTCCTAATGTTAGGAATCCATGTTGAAATTGTCTGGAGGTTAGCTAGTTAATGTTAGCTGTTATCTAGCATTAATAGCTAGCTAACAGCTAGTTAATGTCAGCTGTTAGCTAGCATTAACAGCTAGCTAAAAGCTAGTTAATGTTAGCTAGCATTAACAGTTAGCTAACAGCTAGTTAATGTGACCTGTTACCTAGCATTAATGCTTAGCTAACAGCTGGTTAATGTTAGCTGTTAGCTAGCATTAACAGTTAGCTAACAGCTAGTTAATGTTAGCTGTTAGCTAGCATTAACAGCTAGTTAATGTTAGCTGTTAGCGGCCGTTGGGCAGCACAGTCCTGCTTCACTAAATAATGAAGCTACTAGCTAAAGTGAAGGGTGTTCAAATGTAATCTTGTAAAATATTGTTTGGAGACTCTTTCCCAGCAATATAAAATATACCTGTTTAGCTCTAAGCTATGCTGTGCTCAACCGTACGTAGCTGCTAGCATAACAGTAGAGGTGCGCTTTAGTTTGATGGATTGGCAGTAAATAATGGCCGGCCTCTGAAAGACCCTGGAGCTTGTATTTGGTGTCACAACCTGATCAAAGCCCACATTCAGATCCAGGGAGTCACCCAGCAGGTGAAGGACTGTTGGAGAACTGGCTCCATGTCTTCATCCTGTTCACGTCTCCTGCCAAAGAGAAACCAAACGAATGGAAAACACATCGTTGACTTGTGCACTAAATCATGGGCTGTTGGTGATAAAAGAAGAAAGAAACCCCTCTCTAGTGCTATCCAGCCTCCTGTTTGTTTTTGAATCCTTCACATATAGAAACTGAATCTGTGTACATCATGTTAGCAGGAGGCTCGGGAGAAGAAGGAAAAAAAGAAAACAGAAAAGGCCTTTGTGATAAAAATAATACAGATTACGTGAGAAGGTAGCCATGGATACAACATCCAGTCACCCTTGTCAGTGCATATATGGAGAGATTTATGTGTTTCCACCTCAAGTAGTTGTCTAAATGCTGCGTGTTGTCAGATCACTGCAGTGTAGGTGGATCCTGACCCCGGGAAGTCACGGCGTTACATAAGCCTGATGGATTTGAATCACAGCCTCCTTTTCATAATGAACATTAACGCCGAAAAGTTTCTCTTGAAAAAAAAAAACTGCAGGAGTGCCGATCGATGATTGGATCACGATTTAATCACCGAATTTGATTTGGCCCCCGCATGTTTTCACAGAGAAGTCCCACGAGGGAGAGGAGACCTCGTAGGAGCTGAAGTGTTTTTGAAATGTGGACGCATGACTACGAAGCATTCAAGGACAATTGGGCTTTTTACTACCTTTTTTTTCTTTTTTCAATCATTAACCTTTCTGAAATCGTTGAGCTCACAAAAGGAATGCGTCTGAAGTCTCTCCCTCGTTCACCAGCCTCGACGTGATGAACGGGCCAAGGACACGGTTGTGTTCCAGTGAGGGGATTTCTGAAGCATTTTAGGAATTTCTCTGAACTCAAATATAATAATTTTGGACTCACCGTTCATTTCTGAGGATGAAGTGTTTATGAATCACTTAGCTGATCCTCTTTAAATTCAGTTTGTTAAAAGCAATCGTAATCCGTCAGCTATAAACCACCCTTCATTGCAACTGTACCTCCTCAAACCTGAGGTACATTTATTACGACACATATAGGTTTTCTACATTCCTGTTTACATTACAGTTGATTCACTTTGCATTTTATATATATTATTTCATGTTTCTTATACTTTATCCCTATATTTTTACTTCTGCACCATTTTACCTCTTAGATTCAAATTTTAACTTATTTAACTTAATCTTTTTTTACATATTTGATGAGCATTGTTGGTGGAGGCCAAGAGCCAAGATTTCCATTGCCAACTATAAATGGTTTTGCATATTCCATTATCCGAACGGCTTATCCTATTTAGGGTTGGGGGGCGCTGGAGTCGATCCCGGCTGACGTTGGGCGGAGGACGGGTTCAACTGCCCTCTATATTTGCTGCACACATCTTTACATATTCATATGCTCGGACCCCTTTCTGTTTCGTATTAATACTAACACTATACATGCACTTCACTGGTTAAATGCTAAATTACATGTCTTTAAACTGCAATGACAATAAAGTTGGTCAGCAGTCTATTTTCTAATTTAAATTAGTTATGCTTATGACGTGATAACATGTTTGTACAAAATGTAATAAGTTATTACATTATGAGAATTATTATGTAATAAATTAAGCAAACAAATGTAGAATACGTTAATAATACAGAACATAATGTAATGATTTACAAAGGATCCCTTTATCGCATTTATTACATAAAACAATAAATGTTTGCTTAATGTATTAATCAATATATTTCTCATTAGGTGATAACTTGTTGCATTATGCACAAAACTGTTTTTACGTTGAATGCTGATTATGAGCTTTTCTTTACATTTTCATTATTACATTTTGAGCTATTGTTACATGATGAGTTGCGACACATCTCTAAATCAAAAAGTCAGATTCAGAGATTCGAGGGAACAAACTGAACAGGAGGCCGACGTCTTCATGATTCATCCTCATCTTCAGAGAAGTCAATCTGGAAAGGTTCAGTTCAGACGGTTCATCCTCTGAGGACCCAAACGCATGAGCATCCATCCAGCAGCTAAATATAAAACAGGAAGTTTAACGTCCTGCCGCCGTGAAATTCAGCTGCAGCTGCTGAGCGGTGACTCGGAGCTGCAGGTGGAATCGCTCTTTGGTTTCCGTGAAACTGCCGGCCAGAAGCAGCAATAACACATCACCCGGTGATGTATGACGCCATTACGGCGCCGACAGAAGATCCGTCAGCTTCCCGCCGCATCGAGCTCTTTTGAACACGCCGCTGCCGAGGACCTGGACCAGCTTTCCTTAATGGAATCGCTCACAAACATCGGATTGAATAATCTGGTTATTCTGTTGGTGGGGAAGGACGAGCTCAAGGGCCGAGTTTCATTTCCACTGAAAGAAGGAAGTGAAAAACAACACGTAAAAATAGATTTAACAAAACAAACGGAGTTATGAGAGACTTTATGAGACTGGTGGGACCATTGAGTGATAAGCAGCGCTGGAATGTACTCAAGTTTAATTTTTAAATACCTGTAATTCACTTGAATATTTTCATGTTATGCTACTTTTTTTTACCATTAATACAAAGCATAACATCCTCGATTAAATTATGAAATACTATTATAGGCTAAGCTACCCAGCAGGATGTAAAGCAGTTAAAACGCTCGCCACCTTTTCCAGGTGCAACATCAAAGTGATGAACACATTAATGCATCAATAATTATAATCCAGTAACATAAATATGATTCTGAAACGCTCCGTTATGGATAAGGAATACTTTTTGTACTTTAATCTGATGCTAATGCTAATACCTTTATGGAATACAATTTTGAATGCAGGACTTTTCCTGTAACAGAGTATTTTTACGCTGCAGTACTGCTTTTTGTACTCGAGAAAACGATCTAAGTCCAAAAAAAAGAGTTTTGTCTTTGCAGGTGGATGCAGCGTCTCTCAGAAAATAGATATGAGACTCTGAGATGCTGCGGATCCTGCGGCTGCCAGGTATTTTGGGGGAATTTCATGTGTGTGTGTGTGTGTGTGTGTGTGTGTGTGTGTGAGCTCCTGCTGCCTCTGAAGCCATGAACAGATGGAGAGGTGACTTTTTTGCCCTGAACTGAGTCTCCAAGGACGCGCTCCCTCCAGGCTCTGGAACGCCTCCAGAAACTAAATAAATGCTTTGGACGGTTAAGGTTACGGATCAGGAGCCTCATTTTCAACCCATCTCCAGGCTAAAAGTAGCTTCTAACTGATCAGCTCAGGAGAAACTCTTAAAATACAGCAGCAATGCCAGTCTCAGGTAACAGCCAGGGGTTTTTCCATCCTCTGATTTTCACGATTCTGGACGATTTTTAGAGAATCGTGAAAAAAAAAAACTTGTTTATCAGGACAAATAGAGCAAGTCTCATCTTACATTGTTATGAATATTTTGAAAACAAGTGTATGTTGATGAATTATTTCAAACGGATGGAGTATAATCCTCAATGTGCAGGTTGCTCTACTAATGACATTGCATTCAAAGTTGGCCCCGCCCCCTCCTCGGAGATCGGCAGCAGCTGAAAGACAACCCCGGATTCACTCTCGATTTGAAACAAGCTTTGGTTGATTATTTGCATTTTTTGTGTGCGTCATTTTTGCAGCTTCCTCTCAGATGCAACGCTCTGACACCCGATCGCTATGTTTTTATAGAGGAAGACGCCCAGAAAACATGAAAATACAGGCAGCGGGCAGCTCTGATGCAGATACATGGGTCACAAGTGATGTTTTTATCAGTCTATACTTCTAACTCATTGTGCCTTCAGGTTTATATCAAATAATCACTAATCACTGTAAACATTCATATGCAAAATCTGTTCGGCAACAAGACAAGATTTGGGGATTTGGGTTCTGATTTCCGTTTGTAGTTTGAGTAATATTGTGGTGCGACCCAAGGAACAAGGAAGTTTCATATATACATATAGGAAGTTACATATATTTAGCTCTTTAGTTCAACATACGTGAATCAGAGTTTCAACAGAGAAATGTGCAACAAAGCAGTTTTTAAATCAAAGAACCAAATCTACCAAGAGTAAGGACTTTCACTCATCTAAAACTAAAACTAGTGGAAATAAAACCCTGATCCTTGAAAACAAAAGTAAACACAGTAAAAACAGCATCACCTCTTCCTTGTGTTTTCTAACATAAAAGAGATGAATCAGTTTCATAGGACCTGACTCTGCAGTGAACCCAGTCCCCTGGGTTGGACTAGCACCTTACAACAAGCACCTTGTGCAAATGTACAACAAAGACGCCTGACAGTCAGTATTGTGCGGTAGGAGGCATGCTTGGATAACAACAGCCCGCCCCCGAGGGAAGCCTCGGCCCCGCCTTCATGCTCCTGCCAATCAGGTCCTGTCACGTCTGAGCAGTCTGTGGTTGACTGCAGGTAAAGAGTCCGTCTGAAGAGCTTCGGCCGAGATGTAATTAAAGGATCTTGTAAAGTGGCTACTCGTGAAACAATCCGGTTGAACGAGTCGTCTCTCAACTCCAGACTCACATCTCAAGCTGCTAATCGGACTGCAAACAACGAGCAGCGCACTAAAAGAATGAACTCAAAGAATGTATCCACGAACCTCCAGAGGCTTTTCCGTCCTCAGGGGGATAGACAGTATTTTTTTGATATCTAGATCATTGTGAATGTTCGGCTGATGGCTTGCAAAGCCCTTTGAAGTAAATAAAGTTTGATTGGAGTTCTTAAATCGAGAAAAGAAAAAGAGCCGATGTCATGTATAATGTTTACTTTCCATAATAATAGTATTCTACCGAAAATGAAATGTATTTCCTGTATTATTAACGCATTGAGACGTAATACTGTTGTTGGCCACTTGGAGGCAGCCGAAACCAACTGTACACGCAACATTAACATATTATCACAATGTGAGGTTGATATGGTGAATATTCATATATATATATTGAATAATCACCAACTGTAATAAATTAATAAATAAAGCTGATTTCATGGTTGTCACCTGGTGTGTTTTGGCGTAACTCACCAAACTTCAACTTCTGATCACATGAGTGTATCTGTCTCCTCCAGTTCATTTAAAATCTGGGCTTTGCGGTCAGCACCTCTCCAGATTAGACGTCGGGCTCCTCTCCTGCCTTTCGGGCCTCGGAGAGACTCGGCAGGACGTATTGACAATAGATACACAGGTGTGTTGTGACAACAGCGTGTTCGGGAGGGGAGGAGGACCTCAGGAGGACAGGTGAGCGTGAGACGCACATTTCTTCTGATCCGACACACAGCGGGAGGGTGGAGGTCCAAACTCAGTTTAACAAACAAGTACAAATACACTGTAAACAGACCGGCATTGAAAATGATACTTGAGTAAAAGTAAGTATACTCAGGATAATGTACTTAAAGTATCACAAGTAAAAGTACTCAATGCGACTGTTATACTATTATATATTAGATTTACTAGGATCCTTGTTAATTATGGATTAATATGCTGATTGTTTCTCCGTAATTGATTGTTTGGCTGTGTTTTAAAATGAAGCAAGATCAACTTAGCAGCCAAATATTTTCCTTTAGGAGTTGGTGGAGACCAAAAACAGAGCTAAAAGACAATGAAAATCTACTTTTAAATGATAATGCTACTCTGTATTGGCTGGTCACAGTTGGCTAAAATATTCTAATATATACATATATATAATATATAATATAAAACTATTTACCAAATCAACCTCACATTGTGATAATATGTCAATGTTGCGGTTACAGTTGGTTTCGGCTGCCTCCAAGTGGCCAAAAACAGTATTACGTCTCATTGCGTTAATAATACAGGAAATGCATTTAATTTTTGGTAGAATACTATTATGGAAAGTATACATTATACATGACATCGGCTCAAATGCACTTCAAAGGGCTTTGCAAGCCATCAACCGAACATTCACAATGATCTAGATATCAAAAATATAGAATGAATAAAAAAAATGATAAAAAGATAAAACTACTTTCATTTTACTATTAAAAATATCCATATTTCTTTGTCCTTTGCAATCCTTAGGACTTCATTGTGTCCACTTCCACTTCACTGAAATGAACCCTTTAAATAATAAAATAACGGATATCAATATAATTCAGGCATTTTAATTAACGCAATTTTGAGAAGGACGGGTTGAACGGTAACATATACGTTGTTGATATTTTGAGTACTTACTGCAGAAACAGTGTAAAACAAAGATGACTGTATATATGGTATCGTTCTGAGGATGAGGATGAGGATGGTGACTTTGGGAACAGTTATGAGCATCAGCAGCGCTCCTTCTTCTGCAGTCGCTGTGAGCTGAGAGTGAAGCAGCTCTGTGCTGTTAAATGGCAGCTTTAACCACCTCTCTGCCTCTCTGTCATTAGCATAGCGTAGGAGGCAGAGCTGATTGAGTGGCCAGTTGGCAGTCAGAGAGAAATTTCTTTTCAGATTCTTTGTTCATGTTCTGCATTTGGACCTGAAAAAAAAAATGAAAAAATCACCACCACGTATGAGCACCAGCAGTCTGAGCAAGGTAGAATCTTCCTCTCTTACTGATGATGATGTGACTTTGCTTTTAATCACTACATATGAAAAGGCTTTGATCACATCGTAGGAGTTGTTTTGTGTATTTTCACCAGCTAAAAACATCCCTGCTGTATGTGTTAAACAAACCAATCAACCAACATGAAACCTTTGAGAGGACGAGTGTCTGTTGGTCTGTTTAATAAACATACAAATGGATTAAATTCACCGTTATTCAAGGTAGACTTTTGGTATCTGACTCAGCTGAGAATATATTTGATATTTGTTATTGTGTAGCTGAATTAAAGTGTTTTAATTCAAACTGTAAATTGTATAAGGTACTAAGTCACAATCATGAGAAACTATTTGTCATAAGTGTGGGAAATTTTCAGTGATATTTTCAGCAGTCCATTCTTTTCATTGGTTCATTTATTTTTCTGATATCAATGGGCCTCCATACTCTGGTCCACAGTATACATACTTTGCGAAATACGACTTGTAACTTTAAATATGTCGACTGAATATAAAAATGATCTTAATTCTCAAAGTATTACAATTTTCTATTATTATTTTGCACAAAATACAATATATTGTTTTCAAAATAGTACTACTTTTCTTCCTTCAACTAGAAGGCCTACTCAATCTCGAAATAAAACAATAAATATCGATTTTTGTATTGATTTTTTTTCTTCAGTGAAAATATTACAACTTTCTGTCAGAAAAATACGAAATAATTTTGTAATTTTTAATTACAAATTATTTTTTTGTTTTTTTCTGACAGTATGACTTTATTTTTGAACCATTACGATTTTAAATCTTGAAGTATTTTTTTATATATATTTTTTCCGATTTTTTATTTTATTTTCAAAAATATTTATATTTATATATATTTACTTTTTTCTGACAACATGATGACTTTATCTATGCAATTGTTTATCTTGAAGTATTGTGATTTTATCTCCCTCTCAATGTATTCAAACTTCATTCTGTAAACAGTAAAAACAACAATAAACTCAGGATGCAGACTATAATAATAGAGAACTGGTATCGCTGCAGTGGGCAGTAAAGAGCCTCCATACATCGATCCAGATGTGGGTCTCTTGCCCTTCTCGGAGGACTCTTCCTCTCAAGTTTCCATGGTCTTCATCGGCCTCGTGGATCTTCACCCCGAGGCGGATGTTCTCGATCGCAAAAGGGAGCTCTGTTTCTGCCCTATTACCTAATTAATTCATAGATCCACCTTAAAAACTGGGTAATCCCGGGCTGGCCCCTCCCTCTCGCGGGCTCCAGCACTAGTTCACTTCCCTCTCTCACCCCCCCCCCCCCCCCCCTCTTCCACCCCGCCTCCGTGCTAGCCAGGAAAAGACGCCGACCTGGACTTCGGGTCTTTTCTCTGGTCCCTGTTTGAATGTGTCGGACCCCTCCAGTCCCACAAACCCCAACCGGTCCTCATTTACCGGATCCGCTTCTTCTAAAGCCTGAGCCCCCGGTGCCCTCCTCTAGATCCACAGCCCAGGAGAGAGAGCGATAGAGAGAGAGAGAGAGAAAGGGGGGAGTTTATTTCTTCCTCGAACCGGGATTGATTTTCCTGACTGAATCTGGATTGTTTGCTTCCTCCGTGGGGGGCCGCCGCTGCAGGACCGGAGCCGATGCCACTGTCACATTAACCCGGTTTAAACGTCGGAACAACAAGGCACGTTGGAGCTCTTTTCTTTCCCATCCGGGTCTGCCAGTCATTTGCACCACTGCAGTTGTCAAGTTGGGTCCCCGCTGTGAAATGGACAAACCCCTCTAAAACTGCACGACGCCGCTCACCGCCACCAGCCGCAGGACGGGAATCGGACGAGGACAACCCCGAGTGGAGGTAACGACTATTTTTTTTATTTTTTCTACTTCCAACTTTATTCAGGACATGTCAGATTTTCTTTCAGTTCACTTGTGGCTGAATTAAAAGACGTAAAACAGCGTCGTTGGGCTGCTGGTGCTCGTTGAAGTGATTTTTAAAGCAGCCCGTCGCGTCCTCGGCGGTCCGCGGTCTTTAGCATCCGGGTAAGTTGCCGTTAACGGGCACAAACCGCTGTTTTCTCCACCTTGTGACACCCACTTACCAGCAACTACGGGCATATTTTGGGGGGTTTTCCACAGGTGTGAACGCACAGATATCACGCTCGGGGACATGTATTTACCTGTATTTTACTTGTATTCGTCCCCAGAATAACCTCCACAGCTTCTCGCGAACCCCCCCTTTGAGGCACGTCTCGCTAACCCCGTCCCCCCCGGTGTTTAGCCGGGTTACAGATCCGATACGTGCCTCCCTCAGCGGCCAACGCGGTCAAGTCTCCATTCAAAAGAAAAAAGCCAACTTGCGTCGCTTTTCGACTAAATCAAAAACAGCTGTTAAAACACACACGGTGGTGTTGTACGGTCGTTTGGACATGAACACATCTGTAATAGACAGAATAGCTCTTAATTTCGGTAAAATATCAACTTTTAGGTGTGTTACGCAGCGCTCACAACGAGTCTCTTATCGCCCACCGCGGTGTTTTTCAACCGGGAGACCACGAGTGCGTATCCGGTAGTAAACTTCTATTTTGAGTAATAAATGACTTTTGTACGTGTATTTAAGGTACGCCGAATTGAACACCGGTGTCCACCGATTCACACTGAGCGGTTTAAGATCAACAAAACGTCCACATCCGCTAAGTAAATGGGGAATGTTGTTTGAATTGGGGCATTCTGAATGGCGCTGTGGTGACGGGCTCTCCCCGGGCGACACCACGGCACGTACCGACCATTGCAGCGGTTGCGAGGCAGGAATCAAACCAGAGTGTCTGGAAACACTTCGCTCATCGTCCCTGCCGACAGTGTTTGTGTTATTTTTTCCCCACCGCCATTCCCCTTGGTAACCAAAGACACCCGTATTTGTCATCAGTGAAACCCTCGGTCTCTGGTAACTTGTGTGTTTCCCCTCCGTGAACACCGGTTGCTGCGGTAGTTGGTTTGTGATATTAATGTGTATTAATGCGGCGCCTTCACGGTGGAGCTCGCTCGGCTCGTCGGAGTGGTTTGCCCACATTTAGCGCATACATTGTAAATAGTAGGACTGTCACAATGACGAGGGCGGAGGGGGGGAAGAAGAAAAACATCATGTTTTTTTATTTTAATTAACGGGCGTTCAGCTCGAGAAGAAACCGTCCTTACGTCATTCTGCAAAGATGGGCGGATGAGCACCAGCAAGCAGCTCTGCTCCTTCTCCTCCTCTCATTTCATCCATCTCCTTCTCCCCCTCCTCCCCTCTCTATCTGGGTGTGTCCTGCCTTATTGCGTTAGGAAGGAGGGGGGATCCCGCATCTTGGCTCACGGTGACTCCTCCTCAGCTTGTGACCTCCAAACGAGGGCATTTGCTCCTTCAGTTTTCCTCTGCTATTCCACCATGAATGAAAAGCTCCTTTTGCAAAGAAAACAATGAGTTGAGGAAAACTTTGATATCTGTTTTATTGAAATAGGTTGAATTCTAGATGATTGTCTTTCTGAGGCAGTGGTGGTGTGTGACTCTGTTGTTCAATGCAATCCAAGGGAAAACATGGCTAGTTATCATTAAAAAGGCGCTTGTTTTTTTCTGATGAATTCATGGTAGTCTGTCAAAACATTTGAATATGAAATTAAAAAGCCTCTACATATTATGGCATTTGCTGTGAGATGCTCTTTTGCTCTAAAGGTCGACGTTGTAATTTCTTTTATTTAAAGTATATATATTTTTCATTAAGTTAGCAGAGGGCGGCCTTTGCTTCAGGCCAGCTGGCCTACATCCTCTGTGAGTACAAGAAAGCATGTGGTCATAATTCAAGAAAAATGCAAACATTAGCTGACCGCCTTCTTTTCTGTTTTATATCACTGAAGATGTAGCGGTCCAGTAGCCTGGACCCAAAAGCAGACGACGGACTAGAGATGTTAGATGGAACACTTGGCGTTTATTAGCGCTCAACACTGAAAATACAGGAACAAGGAAACGTGCTCGTGTCTGCTCGTGAGGAAAAGTCTCGTGATGACTCAACACGTGAGTCTCGGGTTGTCGATCGGCGGAGTTGAGGTGCTAGCATGTAGGCAGGCATAAACAATCCTTCGACGCCGGACCTCTGGGAGGATGCCACCCTTTAACCGTTAGTAGATGGCACGATGATCTGCAGCTGCGTGTGGCGCGCCGCACACCTCCCGGCTGTCCCGCATCCGCCTGATTGCAAAACACACACAAGAGAAAACACCCGGCTCTGGCCGAAACCAGTGTTACTGTGGCTCCACCTAGTGGTGGCGCCCTTGTACCCCCACAGTACCCCCCCCCTCAATGGACGCCTCTCGGCGGCTTACCGGGCTTGTCCGGATGGTCCCGATAAAAATCCTGGAGCAGATCCGGGGTAATCTGCCGACTGGGAAGCCAGGAACGCTCCTCCGGTCCATAACCCACCCAGTCCACCAGATACTGGAATCCTCTGCCCCGGCGCCGGACGTTCAAGATCTTCGAGACCGAATGAGCGGGCTGACCGTCGATGACCAGGGGGGGTGGAGGGGGAACGGCCGGAGGGCTCAGCTCGCTCTCGGCAACCGGTTTCAGGAGTGAGACGTGGAACGTGGGATGGACCTTCAGTGCTGCCGGGAGGGTCAGGCGAACCGCGGAGGGGTTGATGATGCGTGCTATGGGATAGGGTCCCACATACCTTGGTTGGAGCTTGTGCGGCTCCGTCGGTAACGGCAGGTCCCGGGATGACAGCCACACCTGTTGTCCCACCTTATACGCCGGGGCCGGAGTGCGATGCCGGTCGGCCAACCGCTTATTGTGAGCGGCCGACCGCGTGAGGGCCGCTCTTGCCTTGGTCCAGATGGCACGGATCCTTCTGAGATGCTCCCTCACGGACGGCACGGCAATCTCCCCCTCCTGGGCTGGGAACAACGGCGGCTGAAAACCAAAACATGCCATAAAAGGAGACATCCCAGTGGCCGAGCTAGACAATGAGTTATGGGCATACTCAACCCATGGCAGGAACGAGCTCCAGGACACCGGATGCTGAGCAGCGACACACCGGAGTGCTGCACCTAGGTTTTGGTTTGCCCTCTCGGTTTGCCCGTTGGTCCGGGGATGGTATCCGGAGGAAAGACTGGCCGTTGCCCCAATAGCCTTACAGAAAGCGCTCCAGACCCCCGACGCGAACTGCGGGCCTCTGTCTGACACGACGTCCACTGGGAGACCGTGGAGCCGGAAAACATGGAGGGTCAGGAGGTCGGCGGTTTCCAATGCGGAGGGCAACTTGGGGAGGGGGACGTAGTGGACCGCCTTGGAAAACCTGTCCACGACGGTCATGACCACGGTGTTCCCCTCAGATGGTGGCAACCCGGTGACGAAGTCCACGGCGATGTGGGACCATGGCCTGCTCGGAACCGGCAACGGTCGCAACAGACCGGCAGGAGGCTGGTGAGACGCCTTGCCCCGGGCGCAGATCGCACAAGCCGCCACGAACCGTCGGACGTCCCGGTCCAACCCAGGCCACCAGAACCGCTGGCGCAGGAAGATGGCGGTCCGTTGGGATCCCGGGTGGCACGTCAGTTTAGAGGAGTGACCCCACTGAAGAACCTGGGAGCGCACCGATGGTGGAACAAACAGCCGGTTCGGGGGACCGCCCTCTGGAGTCGAACCGTCCCGCTGTGCCTCCTGGACCACTGCCTCGATCTCCCACGTAGCCGCTCCCACTATACAGTTGGGCGGGACGATGGGAGCGGAGTCTGGGGACGCCGAGGGGGGAAAAATCCTCGAGAGGGAATCCGGCTTGCCGTTCCGGCTACCCGGGCGGTAGGACAGGGTGTAAGAGAACCTGCTCAGAAACAGGGCCCACCGGGCCTGACGGGAGTTCAGCCTCCGGGCCGCCTGGATGTGAGACAGGTTCTTGTGGTCCGTCCAGATTAAGAACGGCAACTGGCTCCCCTCCAACCAGTGCCTCCACTCCTGGAGAGCCACGAAGACTGCCAACAGTTCCCGGTTTCCCACATCGTAGTTCCGCTCCGCTGGGCTGAGCCGCCTGGAAAGGAAGGCGCAGGGGTGGAGCTTCTGGGTGACGGGATCCCGCTGGGACAGGACGGCCCCAGCGCCCGTCTCCGAGGCGTCGACCTCCACGATGAACTGGCGTGACGGGTCCGGGTGCTTCAGGATGGGAGCTCTGGGGAACATTGCCTTCAGCTTGCCGAAAGCGCTGTCGGCTTCAGATGTCCAGCTGAACCCGGTCTTAGGGGATGTCAACTGGGTGAGGGGTGCGGCCACTCTACTGTAGTCCCGTATAAAACGACGGTAAAAGTTTGCAAACCCGAGGAATCGCTGTAGTTCCTTCCGCGACCCAGGAACCGGCCAATCTGTCACCGCTTTAATCTTTGCCGGGTCGGGCTCCAGGTGGCCCTGGGCTATAACAAAACCCAAAAAACTGACCGAAGGGACGTGGAACTCGCACTTTTCCGGTTTTACATATAACTTGTTCTCCAGCAGCCGCTGGAGAACTAACCTCACGTGACACCGGTGATCCGCGAGAGAACGGGAATAAACGAGTATGTCGTCAAGGTACACAAAGACAAAGCTACTTGTCATATCCCGGAACAAGTCATTCATCATTGTTTGAAAAACGGCGGGGGCGTTAGTGAGCCCAAACGGCATCACGCAATATTCAAACTGCCCCAGAGGAGTGTTAAACGCCGTTTTCCACTCGTCCCCCTCGCGGATACGAACCAAGTGATAAGCGTTCCGGAGATCCAGTTTAGAAAAAACCCGGGCGTGGCAGAGGGGCTCGAACGAAGGGTCAATTAACGGCAGCGGGGTCTTATTCTTCACAGTGATCTGGTTTAGGCCCCGGTAATCGATGCAAGGCCGCAACGACCCGTCCTTTTTCTCTACAAAAAAAAATCCTGCCCCTAGCGGCGCGGAAGACGGACGGATTAGACCGGCTCCCAGACACTCCTGGATATACGTCTCCATCGCCAGCCGTTCAGGGCGCGAAATGTTAAAGAGACGGGAGGTGGGTAACGGAGCCCCTGAGAGCAGATCTATCCCGCAGTCATAGGGACGATGGGAAGGCAACGTGCGCGCCCGGTCCTTGCAGAACACGGAAGAGAGATCATGGTATTCGGGCGGCACGGCGGACAAAACCGGGGGAGGCGGCGGTGCTGTGGTTAGAAGGGAGACCGGCGTTGCTGCCCGGAGACAGCGCGCATGACAGGCCACGCTCCAGCCGGCGATGGACAATGTTGTCCAGTCCAGCTGGGGGTTATGGAGTTTTAACCAAGGGAGACCTAATACAACCGGAGATGCGGGTGACGGGAGGATGTACAATTGAATGGGTTCTGAGTGATTGCCAGAGATCCTAAGGGTAAGTGGACTTGTGCGGTGAGTTACCTGTGCGATCAACCGACCGTCCAACGCGTTTACCGCCCTTGGACGAGCTAACGGCTCCAGAGGCAGCCCGAACCTGGTCGCGAAACTGAGGTCCACAAAATTACCGTCCGACCCGGAATCAATGAGGATCGTCGTCGGGTACGTCTGACACGGGGTTGACAGGGTGGCGGGGAACGAAAGACGATTCAGAGAGCACGGGGACACGGAGGCACTCACCAGTAGGCTCTCGTTTACTGACGAGCTACCTCGTTTGGGACCTCCCGGCATGTGGCAGCATAATGACCGGAATGGCCGCAATACAGGCACAACTGGAGCCTCATCCGCCTCTGCCGTTCGGCCGGAGTCAGACGAGCCCGCCCCAACTGCATGGGCTCGTCCAACTCCGGGCGCTCGACCGGAGAGGCTCCCGATGTTCTGGCAGGACCGGGAACCGAACCCGCAAACCGGCTCAGGGGCGGAGGTCGCCGGGAGCGTTCGCGTCGGCGTTCCCGGATGCGGTTGTCCAGACTAATGGCTAGGGAAATGAGCTGCTCTAAGGTAGTGGTGGTGTCGCGGGAAGCCAGCTCATCCTTGACTCCCTCGGCTAGGTTACGCGCAAACACGGTCCTAAGCGTCTGATCATTTGCGCCGCTCTCTGCGGCAAGGATCCGGAATTCGATAGCAAAATCTGCCACCGACCCGGACCCCTGCCGCAGGGAGAGCAACCGGTTCAGCGCGTCCTGACCCCGCACCGGGTGATCAAAAACCTTGCGGAGCTCTGCGGAAAACTCCGAAAACGAGCCAAAACTAGTAGACTGGCTGTCCCATAAAGCAGTGGCCCACTGGGCAGCTCTACCGCGGAGCAGGTTAACACAACAAGCAATACGAGCTCGATCCGACGCGTAACTCAGGGGCTGCAAATCAAACACTAAGGAACAACTTAACAAAAAACGGCCACACCCCCCGGGCTCACCAGCGTACGGTTCCGGCAGAGGAACCGGCGGTTCCCTGACAGCGGCCGGGACCGGCGAGGCAGCTGCTTCAGCCACCGCGGGAGGAACGGGTGTGCTCCGCTGCTCGGTCACCTGGGCGGATAGTCGGTCCATGCTGCGTTGTAGATCCCGTAGTGTCTCGGCGATCCCGCCCAGCGTGCGCTCGTGGCTTCCGACGAGGTTTCCCTGGGCGTGGAGGGCTGCGCGGAGCGCGTCCATGTCTGCTGGGTCCATGTTTGGTCGAAGGATTCTGTAGCGGTCCAGTAGCCTGGACCCAAAAGCAGACGACGGACTAGAGATGTTAGATGGAACACTTGGCGTTTATTAGCGCTCAACACTGCAGTCCTATGGGTCGGATCTTGACTTCCTGTTGGGAGCTTTTCTAGATCCAGAAGAGTCCAGATACATTTCACCACAGAACCGCCACAAGTGATCGTCTGGCAGAACACAGGAAATTCAAATTCCTCCTCGAAGCACCCAATAGTGTTTCCCATCTTGTCATTGTCACTTTTAAGCGTTAATAATAATAATAATAATAATTTACTAAATGAACATCATGCTGTATTGAAGAAGACTTGAAACTAGAGATTGAGACATAAACTCATGTTTACAATGTTTACTGAGGGAATACATCAAGAGAGAAGTAGAGTCATTTATATAGACTTCTATACAACCAGAGGAGTCGCCCCCTGGTGGTCAGGAGAGAGAATGCAGCTTTAACACATGAAGCATAGACTTCTATACAACCAGAGGAGTCGCCCCCTGGTGGTCAGGAGAGAGAATGCAGCTTTAACACATGAAGCATAGACTTCTATACAACCAGAGGAGTCGCCCCCTGGTGGTCAGGAGAGAGAATGCAGCTTTAACACATGAAGCATAGACTTCTATACAACCAGAGGAGTCGCCCCCTGGTGGTCAGGAGAGAGAATGCAGCTTTAACACATGAAGCATAGACTTCTATACAACCAGAGGAGTCGCCCCCTGGTGGTCAGGAGAGAGAATGCAGCTTTAACACATGAAGCATAGACTTCTATACAACCAGAGGAGTCGCCCCCTGGTGGTCAGTAGAGAGAATGCAGCTTTAACACATGAAGCATAGACTTCTATACAACCAGAGGAGTCGCCCCCTGGAGGTCAGGAGAGAGAATGCAGCTTTAACACATGAAGCATATACTTCTATACAACCAGAGGAGTCACCCCCTGGTGGTCAGGAGAGAGAATGCAGCTTTAACACATGAAGCATAGACTTCTATACAACCAAAGGAGTCGCCCCCTGGTGGTCAGTAGACAGAATGAAAGTTTAAGGAACTTCAGCATTGGCTTCACTCTTTAGAACTGGAAGATGCCACCTGGTTCAATATCCAGTCTCTCAGCATTCCATTAATTGGTTGGGCTTTTAATGTGAAAAACTTGCATTACGGGTTGCGTTTCATTGGTCGTAAACAAACCCCTCCGTGTTTATTTCGCCTCTACTGGCGACTCGTCTTTATTAGCTTGTTCTGTTATTTCAGGCTGTCATTATTTACATTTTTAATATGATAATTTAATAGTATAACTATGAGCTTGACTCTATTCTGGTGACCGGTCCAGGATGACGGATGGTTATGATGGATGGATCCAACATTTCATCGCATGCCGTCGGAACGATCCTAATAAACAATGCCTGAAAACAACGCGGCCTCGGTGAATAGCATCATCCCTCCGACCTCCGGCCGAGGACACGCAGGCCGGCGAACCTGAAGACAGACGAGCGCTCTGTTTGTGTCTGGAGCTGCTGCTGAGGCCCAGATGACCACAGGAAGAGACGGACGCTGACTCGCCGTGTCTCGTCCGTCCTCGTCACGTCCTGCAGGAGGTTTCCGGGTCCCCTCGGTAAAATGGATTTAATATTTCACTTTGATTTGTCAGATTCACGAACGCTTGCACCAAAACGGGATGTGACGTGTGGCTTCAGTGCATTGTGGGCGACGCAGGCCGTCGTCTTGCATTTCCTCGTGGCTGATGCATTTAGATTGTCGAATGTTGGTTTCAAAATGTCTGTGGCTCTTTTAGAAAGCCCTCCTGCTTTGATCCCTGGTTTGGAGTCCTTGCTGCCTCATGCGGGTCACTGGCTTGTGCTTCTGGACGGCCCTCCGATGTACATCGAAGGCATTCGCTCTGCTTCCTTCATACATATGTGGTTTTCCATGGAAGTGGGTTTGTGTTCACACCTCAGACCGACCTGCTACACTGAAAATGAGGCTGCAAACACGAGCGTTGGTGTGAGCTCAGTGATTCAGACCTTCAGACCCCAGATGGAGTCGAAACCACATGGGACCTCCTTTTTTTTTCTATCTTTTTTACATATTGAAATGATCTGAGGCAGAACCGATTCTCCCGAGTCTTCAGTCAGTTTGTGACTGTTTGGCTGTTGAAATATGAAACTCATTATACAAACGCACTGGAGAGCGTTCTGTTAAGTAGTGAAACTGAAAATACCGGCACAGTGTACAAAGTTACGACTTTATGTTTTATCCTCGATGCTTTTATGTTTGGCCAAACATTTAGTCTGGTTTTATCCTCATCCTGCAGAGACAATATTCCTTGACTTGATAGCTGTAGTGAATAAACACCGTCTGCCTTTTGAGAAATCTCCCCATTATAAGATGTGATCACAATCGGGTTGAGGGGATTTGACCTGGTGGTTTTGGTGCATTAAAAATAAGCCACAGAAAGTTAAAATAGATTTTTTTTTAAATACTAAAAAAGTCAAGAACCACAAGTAGGAAATGGAAGAATATGTCAAAAAAAATATGCCAGCTGTGTCTATTTATATAATTGTATTTATATAATTGCAGAATGTATGAGTGGTGGACAATTTTGTTAAAAAAAATAAAAACATCACAAAATTTCTGTAAGTTTAATGAAGGCAGTTTGTTGCCAACGTGGTTCCTTGGAAACGGTTACAGACCACTTTGTAGACCAAATTAATAATTAATCTATCGCTAATTATTAGTTAGTCCTTGGGAAAAAAAGACAAAGGAAATGTATACACACATTTTCCTCAAACGTTATTTGCAAACTCCCTAAACACAAATGTCCACCGTTGTTTACTCCGTCACATCGATGCAAAACGCTGGATTCAGGGCAATGTGGGAACCCCACTGCAGACGGAGTCCCTCCTGTGATCCAGATCCAGCAGCAGCTCTCTTGTGTGAGTCCACATCCATTATTAATGGCTCGGCCCTATATTTAAGATATGGGAGCTCTCTGCTCAGCGTAGCCTCAGTGTTTGTGGTTATAATGGAACTGCTAGCCTTTATCATTATTTTATAAACCCCTGCTGGCAGACGAGGGTTCACCCCGAGCCGCTGACATGTGACCTCGAGCCATGTTTTATGCATGTCGCTTTTTGTCAACGGTAATACTAATTGGTAAATTTTTCGAGATTTGCTGGTAGTTTTTCAAGGCGTGTGCGTGTGCATGCGTGCGTGCGTGTGTGTGTGTGTGTGGGAGACTCGGGGCCATCGGTTGAATACCAGCTTTTATTGGAGGATTCCCAGGAAACCGTGTCCATTGAAAGTATACTTGCTTGTGATTGGCTGACAGGTGTTGACGTGAGCGCTCAAACCGGTTGGAAACATTTAGCCGGAGTTGGGAAACAGTTTTCCTGCCTATGCTGCAAATTCCAGGTCTGGTCCTTTTTTTTTCTTCTTCCTAAAATATAATTATTGCTCTTAAAGATGAACTCTTAATGTAAATATCTAAAAATATACACTTATAATACCGTGTCCTGGTACATGTTTTGCCTCTGTTTCACGCCATCTCACGTGCACTAGCACAACGTGCAACACGTGCACATTGCTGTGCGGCCGGTGCGCGTTGAAATGCAGGTAACCATGGCAACAGCACTGATGCTTCGGGCCCCCCCCCCCCGGCGAGTAAAAACTAACCTCCCCGTGTTTTAAAATGACTACAAAACACGGACTTTGATAATACATGTAAATACAGAAGAGGGTCGCCCCGGTACGGCGGACGTGGGGGAAGTGACGATGACGAATCGCACAACGGTCCTCCGGGAGACGAAGGTGGACGCGGCTCCTCACGGCTGTTTGACACGGAGATCCCTCGTCGGCGCCGCACCTGCTTCTGGGAAATATCCACACAGACGACGAGGAGGCGGCAGGATTGATGGTTGTGTCCATCTGAGAGTGTCCTTCTGACACACACACAGACTTACATAACGTGTGTGTGTGTGTGTGTGTGTGTGTGTGTGTGTGTGTGTGTGTGTGTGTGTGTGTGTGTGTGTGTGTGTGTGTGTGTGTGTGTGTGTGTGTGTGTGTGTGTGTGTGTGTGTGTGTGTGTGTGTGTGTGTGTGTGTGTGTGTGTGTGTGTGTGTGTGTGTGTGTGTGGCAACGTGTGTGAGAGACAAGAAGGTTTTGAGCAGCAGGACACAGCGTTTTCCTCAACACTGTTTAAAGAGGACGAGCTGCATGAAGGAGTCATGTCTCTGCATCATTTGCAGGGATCAAAAGTCATAAATAACTAAAACTCGAAGATTCAATTTGAATCTGTAATCTCATTCGATGGCTGAGAGTTTGTTTTATTGGTGGCCTAATTAATGGTGACAACCTGTAGTTGAAAAGAAGCTGAGCAGAGGACACGATGTCTGATGATGCGTGTGACGATACGTGTGATATGATACAAGTGATGATACGTGTGACGATATGATACATGTGATGATACGTGTGATGATATGTGTGACGATATGATACGTGTGATATGATACAAGTGATGATACGTGTGATGATACGTGTGATGATATGTGTGACGATATGATACGTGTGATGATATGATACATGTGATGATACGTGTGATATGATACGTGTGATGATATGTGTGACGATATGATACGTGTGATATGATACAAGTGATGATACGTGTGATGATATGTGTGACGATATGATACGTGTGATGATACGTGTGATGATACGTGTGATGATACGTGTGATGATACGTGTGATGATACGTGTGATGATATGTGTGACGATATGATACGTGTGATGATATGATACATGTGATGATACGTGTGATGATACATGTGATGATACAAGTGATGATACATGTGATTGTCATAGAGCAGCTTTTTACAGTCTCATTAAACTGGCTGTTTTTTAACCATATGAGTGTGAAAATTATCTACAGCTGATCAAATCTAATGAAGAAGAGTGATAGTTAGAGTCGACCTGACTGAGCCGAGTTCAGTCGTATCATAGCTCCACTCATGGGTGTTTTTAATAATTTCTTTACATTGTGTCGATCAACACAACCGGCGTGCTGCTGTTGTGTAGACCACATTTAAATGAAGTGGAAATCACAGCCATCTGACACAAACGCTGAGATCTGAACATGAACACGAGCAGAGAAATCAACAATTAAATCTCCAATAATAATAAAACCCAGAAGTCCCGTGATGCAGCTGTGTGGTGACAGATGTAATAAGGGTGCGGTCGCCTGCTGGCTCCTGCATTTACCGCCCATCGCCACAGGGGCCGCTAAAGAGAAGGAAACGGAGATTGTAACTTTATATATGAAGTATTAAACAGATTGCAGTAAACTGACTCCTGAGCAGCTGTGCATGTCAGAATGGTGTTTGTGCAGATTCTATAGTCGTGTGTGTGTGTGTCTTAGCCTGTGTGTTGTGTGCGTGTGTGTGTATTTAAAGATGGCAGCTTACTCTGCATCCGTCTGCATGTTAACAACTGATAAAGATGAGAGAATAAAGAGAGCGATGCTGCAGGAGAGAGAGAGAGAGAGAGATTTGTACCCACAAGCCTGCAGAACTAATGCACGGTTCATTATTTCATCACTGTCTAAACTGACATTTCTTTAAAATCTAGCCCCCTAAATCTATTCTAGTCTAAATCTGAGTCTCTGTGTTGCTTTTAATGTCTCATGTTGGTCATTGAAGACTGAACATATTGTCCTTTAGTTCATTTAACACTGATCTAATCAGGATGTTACAACTCATCACAAGCTGTAGGCAGGTGTTCTCACACCCTCCTTTACGTGTGTGTGTGTGTGTGTGTGTGTGTGTGTGTGTGTGTGCGTGTGCGTGTGCGTGTGCGTGCGCGTGCGCGTGCGTGTGTGTGATTTATTCAGAGAAAGGCATCGGTCAAAGTAGGAAGTGAGCGGATGGAGAGCCAACAGGAAGTGAGGGCTGGATGGTTTCCTCATGTTGTGTTGGCAACAGTCAGGATTTCAGTTCCCTGTGCTGCAACAGCCAACAGGTGCTGTCTGTGTGTGTGTGTGTGTGTCTTTTTAAGACGTGTTAAAGACACAGTTTCATGGAGGTGAAAATGACGTCTAAAGCTCTTCCTTTGCAGCATCACACCTCTGTTCGTATTCTGACTTCGCCTGGGAGCCGTTCATGTCGGTGCCCCAGGTGTTCACCAGGTAATTAGAGGCCGACCGGGATGCAGCCGGGCGGTTTGCTCAAAATCAATGTTTTATTGCGGCGGCGCCCTTTTACAGTCGGAGGAATTATCTCATTTGTATGAAATACAAAGTGAGGCTCATTAGGCTTCAGGGAGGCAGTGGAGCCGCATCACACGTCTAATGAGAGCCGGCTCCTCCACCCACAACACGGCGAGGGGTCCCTGACCGTCACCCACCCGTTAGCCGACACGCTCAGGGCCGCGTGCTGCGGTTCAGGGGCTTAACAAGCTAAACGGGCTGAAGCCACGCCTACTCGCCAGCTGCAGCGCTGTGTGTGTGTGTGTGTGTGTGTGTGTGTGTGTGTGTGTGTGTGTGTGTGTGTGTGTGTGTGTGTGTGTGTGTGTGTGTGTGTGTGTGTGTGTGTGTGTGTGTGTGTGTGTGTGTGTGTGTGTGTGTGTGTGTGTGTGTGTGTGTGTGTCAATGGGTATGAAGTCAGCAGTCACGTTCTAGCTGTGAACATAGCAATGTGTGTGTTCAGTGTAATGGTCTGTGAATGTTGAATGTGCTGTAACTCTGTTATGTTGATTCTGTACACATGACATCTATTGCTTCTGTCCATCCGGGGGGAGGGATCCTCCTCTGTTGCTCTCCCTCAGGTTTCTTCCCCTTGTTTTCTAGAGGGAGTTTTTCCTGATCCGATGTGAGGTTCCGGGACAGGGATGTCGTATGTGTACAGATTGTGAAGCCCTTAGAGGCAAATTTGTATTTGTGATTTTGGGCTATACAAAATAAACTGAATTGAATTGAATTGAATTGAATTAAATCAAGGCTCACTTAAGGTGGACCGACCTTAAGGTGGGCCGACCTTAAGGTGGACTGAACTTAAGGTGGACCAGCTGTTTTTCTTTTGTGATGAGCTCTTCCTTTGAGTTATGCTGTAGCTAAAACAAACCCAATATATTTTTTAACTGTTTAATGGCATATCTCTTGTTGGTCAAAATTCTTAACGGTTCATTTTTACCATTCCGAGGATCGGTCTGATTCAGCTGAAAAAGGTTGAAAATTTATTGATTGTTCACCAGTATTTCATCACTATTTCATCAGTGTGTCGCAGCATCAAAAATACATCAATAGACACATTTTGAGGAGCCAGTGGTTCGACCACATGGACGCGTAACCCAAGATCCGATCCGAACTCTGTGTCCAATTCAAGAGGGTGGTAAAATCTACGGGTGGCATCACAAACCTCGCGGCGCTCCACCAGCACAATGCATACCAAACCCCCGGCGCCTCCTTTAAGGAGACTGAAGCCATTCACTGTTTGGTTTCCAAGGACATTGTGTCCACACAACATTAGATGGATGATACTGACCATTCAGCATTGTGGGGGAAACAAGTTCCTCCTTGGAGACTGGTGGTTGAAGGAGAAGAAGTCTTTACTTCAGATAAGGAGGGAGCGTAAGGGAATATCCAGTTACGCCCAAGTGATGCAGTTTCAGTTATGACCTAGAAAAATGACTTCAAACTGCATCAGATCGTTTTGTATGACTAGTTTTTCCAAATGTTTCATACCACACGTGCTCCGTTGCTCTGCTGGTTGTTTTGGCTGCAGCCGTGGTTTCCTGCGTGTTTATGCCGGTCAAGAGAGATGAGTCAGGAGCCGGGTGGCTGAACAGTTTCACGGGGATTCCCTGCTGTGTGTGTGTGTGTGTGTGTGTGTGTGTGTGTGTGTGTGTGTGTGTGTGTGTGTGTGTGTGTGTGTGTGTGTGTGTGTGTGTGTGTGTGTGTGTGTGTGTGTGTGTGTGTGTGTGTGTGTGTGTGTGTGTGAGGTCCTCCGCTTCGGCCACGGTGACTGCACACAATCGGCACGCAGCTGTTCATCACAGCCGGCCTCACAGAAAACACACACACACACACGATCCCAACACACACTCTGCTGTCACAGCCGTGGCGCTCCGATCCGGGACAAGAGAAAATCTGTTAAAACATAAAACAAAAAAACATCAAGATCCTCTGCTGTTTAGGGGGAAGAGGAACAACCTTTATTGTCAGCTGTTCCACGTGAGGTTCCTGAACTCGGTGACATCAGATCTGGAGGGTTGTGGGTTGTTGTTCAGTCGCCCATCTTTCAGCTCCGTGGGATCATGTGCTCAACGAGGCTGGAGTGGCTTTTCATTTCAAAGTTCACACGGAAAAACAAACGAGAGGCAGAGGGAGGAGGAGAGGCACGTGAGAGCAGCGCGTGGTTCACACACACACACACACACACACACACACACACACACACACACACACACACACACACACACACACACACACACACACACACACACACACACACACACACACACACACACACACACACACACACACACACACACACACACACACACACACACACACACACATACACACACACACGATGCCATGACAGTTGTCTAGCTGTTGGCTTCTGCTTTCGATGGCATGAAGATGAAGAAACAATGGCTTTTTGTCTGAACAAAAATATTTTTGCAAATTGGTCCTGGAGCGAGACCCAGATGTGTCAATAGTGAACGGATTGTTCTTCTGGTGTTTGTGCACAAGTGGAAGCTGACGGAGGTCAAAGTGGTGCTCAGACAATAACCTTTTAATAATCAAACGTCAATGCTTCCTCCCCCGACGTGTAGAATCTGAAACCTAACTTTATTAAACTGTAACGGTGATGAAAACAACAGATTGGTGCTTTTTGCAGAGTCGTCAAAAAGCACCAATCAGCTGTGATAATTTGAGCTGATGCTGCACTCACACAGGAGGACGGCCTCTCATCACAGGCTTTACAACTTGTTTTAGAGGTCGTTAATAAGATGTACGGCTCCAAGCTGAGCTCCATTGCTCAGTCTGGTAGTAAAACGTGTCCATTCAAAGTTTCTGGATGCCCCCCCCCCCCCCCCCCCCAGCAAATGAACACCACACATTTCTTTTGTTTCTTTTTCTTTGTCCCATTTACTGTGTTGATCAAATGTTTACATATTTACATAATCTTCACCACTTCAAACTACAGCATCCTCAGGTTGGCTACCTGGAGGGGGGGGGGAGGGGGGGAGGGAGAGAGATGTTTCCTTCATCGCCTCCTCACGTCACATTCCTCCTCTGAATACGCCCCCTGTCGCCCTCAGCCGCGCTCTGATTGGACGCTGACATACAGCTCCTCCCATCCGGCCACATGAATGGCAGCTTGTGTCTCACAGTCATTCTTCATAAAACCCAGGAATGTGTGTGTCACAGGCAGCAGACTCTCAGTCCTCAGTCACATGATGCTGCTCCACCAGTCATCTGAGGCCGAGCAGCGCTCTCACCGCACAGGAAGTGGTATCTGAACCGCTCATCCTGCAGGAAGTTAACCTTTTAGAGCCACGTGGGTCTTTGGTCCCAGGTTCTCGTGTTTCCACGATACAAACAATCAGTGGGATGAAACAGCTGAAGCTGAGTCGATGGATCACGAGAGGGTTTCAAGCTGAGGAGCTGAGATCCTGCATGAAGGGACAGGTACATGGTGGCGCTCTGCCAACAGGAAGTCAGCGTAACGCCGGCCCACTAAAAATCCCCAAAGTTTAGTAAAAGTCATGTAAATGTGTTATATTCATGTGTTCATGTGGTTCATTTACGCTGAGTTTGAAATAATGAATATTCTTTTAAAAGAAAGACTCAAAATATAAGCAGGCATACGCTGAGTATATCTATAAATGTTTATTCTTTTAATCAAACTATTGTCTCTCATTCATTTGTGTCCTTTGAGGAATACTGTATGCTTTGGAATCCTCATTGTTAGTTTAAATACTACATTTTATCACTTTTTCATGGACACACCCAGATTTCACTAAATGTTTGGTCATGGAAATTTGGTTTAAAGTCCTGGAAAAGTCCTGGAAAAGTTATGGAAGTCCATTGGTCAACATGTGTGTGTGAACACTGAGTCATGTGTGTGTTGCTAACAGCTGAGTCATGTGTGTGTTGCTAACAGCTGATTCTAGATATTTGTTGCGGTGCATATTTGTCAGAATGTGACCAGGCTGGTGTTTTGTTGCGTTCCCGTGGTGGAGGAGGAGACATGAAGTGTGTTTGCTGTGAATCTCTCAGTTTGACTCCCGGACTGTGAGGACTTGAAACCACACGGCGTTCCAGAGGCCGTACCGGAATCAATCAACCGGACAGTGGGACTCTCCAGAGGCACCTCACTGATGCATTATGGGCCTCACAATGAGCTCCGATGTAGACCTGACCCAGACCAGTGTGTCGGCAAATGGCCGACACACTGCTGTTTGTTTCTCTCCTCATTGTGTGTGTGTGTGTGTGTGTGTGTGTGTGTGTGTGTGTGTGTCTCGTTAGATAACAGCGGCTGTCTGCAGCTCGTTGGTAAAGCGGGGCACACCGAGTGGGACGCGACCAGAAGAAGAAGAAGAAGAAGAAACTCTAAATATAACGGCAGCCGGGCTACAAAGAGACAAAACTTCCTCGGCATGTTTTAGATTTTAGGGAAGTCGGGATCGGGTGCCGACACGTGTCATGTGACGCCTCCGGCTGTAGAAACAGGCGCTCAGCTTGTGACATCACCAGGTGGAGCCTGCCGGCTGCAGGTAACCTGAACGCCTCCGTTTATTTTATTAAACTTGATCAAAGATGGCGTCTGCTTCAGCCTCAGGAGGGGAGCAAGAGGCTGCTTTTCTATTTAGTTCCTCACTAGTTTTTATTTTTATTATGAGGTGTGACATCGTGTGTGTGTGTGTGTGTGAGAGCCAGAAAAAGCCAGTAAGTGGTCCTTGAGTTGAGATGTTTTTAAAGGTGAGAGGCTCAAACAAACCAATGAGACGGTGCTCTGTCTTTTTAACTGGTGACCGCGACAGTAGTCATATTTTTATGAATTATTAATTCAGTTCTTTGATAAAATCTCTTTCCTGTGGTGAAAAAACCCAGTTTTACTTTAACTGCGGCTGCAGAAACACCAGCTTTGGTCACGTTGTCCTCATCTGACACTCCAACATGGAAACTATGCATAGGAGGCGTCAAAAGAAACCAAACGGCCAAGCGTCGCTGTGAGTAGTTAACTGGCTAACGGAGCAAAGCAGGGTGACACGTGATTGGTCGACGCTTCAGACAGTCATCTCTGACGCGTCGGGCTTCAGTTGGACAGCTGCTGTCGAGTCGGCCATTTCAAACAATAGATGTTCAGAACACACATGTTGGTTCAGGAAAAGCTAGTCGTTTGACTGGGAACACGCCCTCTCTGGCAGACAACCCCGAGGGCAAACTTCTCCCATGTGCGCTCGGCCTGAAAAGAGGCAGTTCCGGCCGTAACAACTGTGGTGATTCACAAACAGCTGTAGGAAGCAGCTCATCTCTGTGGAAGAGCATCCCTGTATGAGCCCGACCACATCCCCCTAAACGCATTCAAAGACCAGAAGCCTCCACTTCCACTGCACTGGGAGCACTGGGAACACTGGGAGCATTGGGAACACTGGGAGCACTGGGAGCACTGGGAGCAGCCAGCAGCTCCCTCTCCGTAAATCAGCAGTCGACTGCTTATCAAGAGGGAACCGTTGAGCTCGTCGGGCGGCAACCGGCCTCCTTTCCTCGCTCAGTCCCGCCTCTTTTTTTATGATCTGATATTTTATCACCGTGTGCACACGCAGGAAGTCCTACGAGCCCGGACGCGTAACCACAGAGACGGTATGTCACGGTGCTGACGCGGGTCATAAATGAGGCCTTTTTTTATTCCAAATGTAAACTACGGTGCCATATTCAGAATATAATGATCAGCTCGATTCTGTATTTCATTCCCTCTTTAAGCGGTTTGCTAACGGCATATGGAAGAAAAACTACTTTGCAGCCTCAGGAGGGTTTCTGGGTTCGGGGGTCTCTCTCTGTTAGTGTGCAGCTCAGAGGTCAGCGGCCTGCGACCCCAGGTGCTCTTCACCCGGGCCGTATGGGAGCTCGTTAGCCCCGCGGAGCTCATTAGCCCCCGGAGCTAATTGGGAGGGTCTTCACTGACGCACTTCAAAGGAGTTCCCCTTCAAAGAGCAGAGTGGGAACAGGAAGAGGAACATGAATATGTGCATACATTCATTTTGACTGCGAGGGTTCCCGCACACAGCAGAGGGTCGGGCTCGGAGAAAAGTGGCCAGTCACTGCTTCTTAATGTTGAATATTAATATTTAAAAAATATGTAGCGTTGATTTAATTCCTCTAAAACGCTGCAGAGCTTGCATCACGTTGCATGATCCCAAACTGTGCACAGCTCTTATTGTGAAAGGTCGAGAACAGAAGGCGTGGATCTGGTTGCCGCTGCCTTTTGTCAAAGGGTTGAAAGGAATAATACAATTTTCCGTCTCGGTGAGTTCAGACCTGAACACACCTGAGACCTGCTGACTCATCACAGTTTGTGCTTATTGTGGCGTTTCCTGTCTGGCCGAGTGTGTGTTTGGAAATGAGGCGAGGACTCACCACATGTCCTTAACCCGGGCCCCCGTTAAACTGAAACACATCAGTTTTAAGAGCTTTGAGTCTTTGCATCTCGTTGTGTGTTGCTGGGTTAACACAGCTTCATGTGTGTGTGCATCTAAATATTGTGTTCCTCGCTGAGAGCACAGATCTGGAAGACATCAGCCTAGTTTAGGTCACATGTGTGATCTGGTGGTTAATGACCTTTTGCACATTTTTCGTAGCTCAGCATTGTTTACAAACTCTAAAAGAGTAAAACAAATTAAAAAAATTGCCAAAAAGCGCCACCATGAAAGGGACAGCGCTCTAAATGTGTGCGCTTGCCTTCATCTGAGCAACAATGGAGGCTTTTCTCTGACTGATCCTGGTGCACAGCTGCACCTGGGGGCCGCTGCAGGTCCGTTTCACTGGGTTTGGGTTGTGATCAGATCAGACTGAGCTTCAGGCTGTTAACAGGATTATTAAATCTCTGGACGCTCTCCAGATGTTGCCTCTTCGGCTCGGTCTTCTCCCCGGTGCCGATCTTTGGATGAAGGATATTTGGTGTCCTTTTGTTCGTCTGGGTTTCGGTGTATCGTCTCTCATCATCAGGGTCCGGCCAACAGTCTGAAACTCAAAGACATTCAGTTTACTACCAAAGGAAACCGACACCAGCTACTTGAGACGCTACAACCAGCGACATTCTGGCATGTTTGCTGAAAACAAAGACTCAAAAGGACTTCAGGGATTCAGATGATCGGCTGTACCTTTTTGTACAATGGTGCATAACCATCGTTTCCTATGAATTCTTACTCTTTCTCCCTAAGTTTGACATTAGACTAACGAAAGTAGTATCAAAAAATACTCTCCTGATTCGGTGATAAACCCATTTTCTTAGAACTTCTTCACAATAAAAGTCCCCATTTATTTTGCCATTTGAAAGCTTTTATTTTGAAGCACGTTGGGTTTCATAGCTTGGGGTTGCTCTCCCCAGGAGAGGAGCTCCCGTGTGGGGAGGAGGATGAAGGAGGATGAAGGAGGCCTCCGCTGGAGGTTTGTGCCCACATGCCAATCTGATCCCAAAGCGAGCCCGACCCGGTCTCTGAGCGATCAGACCTGTGTTCTGGCTCGATCACAGGGCAGGAACCAGTGTAACCACAGCCGATGATGGTTTTCATAGAGGCTCCGGCAGAAATACAGGATCGGGCTCGGCTCGGGTTAAAGGACAATTAGGAAGAACGCTGACACAAGGAAGCAGATTCCAGAGTCTTGAGTCAGCTCTGAGTCTCTGGAGCACTCAGTCCTCACAGTGGTCCTGCTGGTGGCGGCTCATGGGGAGCATGGAGCGCTGGACGCCATCCAGATGGAACGCTGACAGATCCTCCATCGATCGGCTGCATCGGGGGCACGGGTCAGCCCGCCTGGTCATGGAGGTTGAGCGGACCATCACATGTGCAGGGGACCACGTTTAAGTAACGTGGACTCTCCTGGACTCTCCTGGACCTGGACCCTCCTTATGAATATGAGGTTTTAACGTTGGGGGATTCCAAATTTTGAGCCGACTCGGCGTGTAAAGGGTTAACATGTGGACACAAGGAACCTCTGTCAGTTCAGCTTTATCTCTATGTGCTCCTGCACACACACACACACACACACACAGCACAATAGACAGTGGGGCCTCAGGTTGTCTGAACTGTCCAGTCATCCAGCCGGTCACTCAGGAATCTCAGGGTGTGTGTGCGTGTGTGTGTGCGTGTGCGTGTGCGTGTGCGCGTGCGCGTGCGCGTGTGTGTGTGTTTAGCAAGTCAGTCTTTCAATCAGAAGATCGGTGGTTCGATCCCCGGCTCCACTAGTCCATGTCCTTGAGCAAGACACTTAACCCTAATTGCTCACCGTTGCTGTGTCTACGGTCTACTGTATATCATGTAAGTCTCTTTGGATAAAAGCGTCAGCGTAATGTAATGTGTGTGTGTCAAATTAAATCAAAGTTGAATGAAATGTTCTTCTGAGATCCGTGAGCATCTAAATCTCTGCTCGTCTTGGCTCCTCCCCTTTCTTCCTCTTACACATCCTTCAGTGTGTGTGCAGAACATCGGGTGGAGATGGATTTTTATTTTCATACAGCTGTTCCTGATCTCACGTTCATCACTCGTCCTGGTATCCGGTTTCCCAGCGAGAGCCTTTGAAGAAACATTGATCTGAGAGGAGAACCTTGAACAAACCTTCAGACTCTGGATGTCACTGATGGACGCTCTGTTACGTAACGCAGCCCAGATCCATCCCATTAAACCCAGCAGACGTTACCAGAACATCCAGAACCGGTTCTTCTCTCTGACCTTCCTATGAGCGCTTGATCACATGACGCCTCTAAGTGGGATTTAAGTGATAACTTCAGAGGCTTCTCTCCGAAGGACGGGGACTTTTATACAATCCTGATAAAGTGATTTCTGCTTTTGCATAATTTTTAGACACTTTTGTGTGAAGGATTGCAGAGTGATCCTCTAACTGTCCACACAATGGGCCTCACTGACGCACACTGAGACAAACGCAGTGTGTGTCTGTGGAAATGTTCCGGAAATTATGCAGAGATCGACTGGGATGTGAGTTCTGTGTGTGTGTGTGTGTGTGTGTGTGTGTGTGTGTGTGTGTGTGTGTGTGTGTGTGTGTGTGTGTGTGTGTGTGTGTGTGTGTGTGTGTGTGTGTGTGTGTGTGTGTGTGTGTGTGTGTGTGTGTGTGTGTGTGTGTGTGTGTGTGTGTGTGTGTGTGTGTGTGTGTGTGTGTGTGTGTGTGTGTGTGTGTGTTGCTCCACAGTGAGGCCACACCATTGCCTCTCTGCAGTGTGGGGATTTCCTTTTTCCACCCTGGTCACATGACTGCAGATATGGGTGTGGTCTCCTGCATTCCTGGCTTCTCTCGCTCTCTTGTTACTCTGTCTGGCATGCTGCGACACTCTCTCTCTCTCTCTCCCTCCCTCCCTCTCTCTCCCCCCCTCCCCTCTCTCTCCCCCCTCACTCACTCACACACACATCGTCGTCTAGACCAAACACACATATACAGGCTCAGTGTCGGCTGCTTGACGTGCTCTGCATGTAGAAATGGCCGTCTGAAGACTTGTGTCTCTCTCTCTCTGTGTGTGTGTGTGTGTGTGTGTGTGTGTGTGTGTGTGTGTGTGTGTGTGTGTGTGTGTGTGTGTGTGTGTGTGTGTGTGTGTGTGTGTGTGTGTGTGTGTGTGTGTGTGTGTGTGTGTGTGTGTGTGTGTGTGTGTGTGTGTGTGTGTGGTGCAGGCGGCTGCTTTAGTATGCAGAGCAGGTGTGTCTGCAGAGGCAGAGAGGAGGACGAGGAGGAAGGATAACGGCAGCTGAACAGAGGGGCCGCTCTGATGCAAGATAATGAAGAGTGGCAGGGGGCGTGTCCGGCCTTCTGTTTGCTCGTGTCCCAGTCTTATCACTGCGTGATGAAATAGTCCAAGAGGGGGAGGGGCTTAATGAGGGCCACTGAGTGACAGCTAAGTGTTTTGATGAATTTACAACTCTGTGGAAAAGCCTTCTAGACCAGCCGACTGGCGTGGTTTACGACTCGTTTACAGCTGCAACACAAACCTCACACACAACATGTGAAACTCTTTTTGGAATTCTCTGAGTAAACAAACTAAAACCTTTAGGAAAAACAAACAAACGTCTTCACGGCCCACTAGCTAGCCCGTTTCTTTTCCCAGAGCTTTTGACCACGACCTGCAGCCCTTTTGATGTGAAGTGAGGCTCTCCAGTCACATGATAAGCGGTGGTTGTTAATGGAGAGCGATGATAACGGCGTTCTTCATTGTGAGGCGCTCTCTGGCGTCGCATTAGGAGCGTTGGATTATTGATAGCTGCTTATTGCTTATATATATATAATTTATTTCAATATAATGATCTGGTTCCCTCGTGGCAACATGGCGGTGTGCTGTTACTCAGCGTGACTCATTCTGCTCCTCCGTTTTGTTTAGTTTATCTAAATGTGATCCTGACGTGCATCGAGCGCTCAGCCAAAACACACATCGCGTCCTCGCCGAGCCGGATTATTTCTGAAAACTGTTTACGTGAAACGGCGCGTGCACATTTTCAGGTGTTTATCAGTTTTCTGTCCCAGCAGAAACAAGAGTGCATCTCCTCTGCTGCGCATGAGGGAAACATGGTGGCAATAAACATCCACAAGTCATAAACATGGGAATCTTTCCATCTCCAAATGATATGAACACAGCATGCAACAGGATGCCTGCTGGTCTGTGTGGCAAAACAACGCTCGTGCACACGCACACTTTGAATCATTTCTGCAAAGACCCTGTGAAGGAACCCCCTCAGACAGACCAGACCAGGTCCAGGATTACCCCCCCCCCCTGCTGCTGCTGCTGCTGCTGCTGCACCCTCAAACATACAAATCTGTTCCGCTTGGCCTCTTTTATTGGTCACTTTCTATATAAACACACACACGCACGCACGCACGCTGAGTGGTTGGCAGCATGGTGGCGGCAGCATAATTTCATCTGGAGTCAATAACAAACCGATAAGATGGACAGAGAACAGACACATTGTCCCACACACACACACACACACACACACACACACACACACACTCTGCTTGCCTTATGGCGGCATAGATGCTCCATCTATATATAGAAAAGTCCTGACATCACTTCCTGTCTAGCCTTTGTAACTCAATTCAGTCTCTCGTTTCTTTTTATGACGAAGTGAAACTGTGGTTCATCCGGGAAGTCGTTCCACTTCCCGGATGAACCACGTTCTGTGTTAAGGTTCTGTTTGAACGTTCTGTGTTAACGTTCTGTGTTGAGGTTCTGCGTTAAGGTTCTGTGTTAAGGTTCTGCATTAACGTTCCGTGTTAAGGTTCTGTTAAGGTTCTGCATTGACGTTCTGTATTAAGGTTCCGCGTTAAAGTTCTGCGTTAAGGTTCCTTGTTAAGGTTCCGCTTTAACGTTCTGAACCGACCTGCTCTAACTAGTGATTCCCTGCAGCCAGGTTCCAACAGGAAACATGTTTAGAAATGACTCAGCAGGTAAATATTTTAGGAACGTGCAGCAACCGTCCAATCAAAAGCTGTGAAACAGGAAGTCACCGCATCCTGAGTCGGTCCGTAGTCGCTCTTCTTTTATTCCAACAGTGAAGTGAAACCGTGGAGGCTGGAGGCTGCATCCCTGTGGAAACAGGAAGTTGTTCCTCTTTAACTCTGCACGTTGTTGTGGTTGTAAAAAGCTCTTTCTGCAACGTGAACACATGGACCGGTCAGAAGTGGTCCAGTGGCACGAGAATACACCGCAGTGCACGTGATGGAAAGTAACCGCAGTCACATGATCAGCAAACGACTCGCTTTGCCTGCATTTCAAAATAAGAGCGCACTTAAATTAACACCCAGGATTTTAACAGTCAATCCTCAGACTGCTTTCAAGGAAGCACATCAGCTGGATGAGCATCAACAGGAATATGTTGGCCTGAGGTAGGAGTGACATCATCAACTTTTATTACAAACCCAGGTTGACTTACAGGGCGAGAGTTTAGGGATGAAAATGAGAAACCGTACAAACAGGAAGCAGTTAAATGTTCCTCTGTTGTCTTCGGTTCCTGTAGAACAATCGTACATCTGATGCTACGTGTCGAGCGAAGTGCTGAGGACATTGTGGCTGAGCTGGTGGAGCGTAAGTGTGTGTGTGTGTGTGTGTGTGTGTGTGTGTGTGTGTGTGTGTGTGTGTGTGTGTGTGTGTGTGTGTGTGTGTGTGTGTGTGTGTGTGTGTGTGTGTGTGTGTGTGTGTGTGTGTGTGTGTGTGTGTGTGTGTGTGTGTGTGTGTGTGTGTGTGTGTGTGTGTGTGTGTGTGTGTGTTATCAGTGTGTGTGCGTATTAGTCTGCGTTAATCAAGCACTTGCTCGTTAAAGCATGACAGACAAGACACACACACACACAAAGTCACATGAAGGTGTGTGTGCATGTGTGTCAGCAGGTGTGTCTACATGTATAAAGATAGGAATGCTCACCTTTAGACTGAAGTGGGTGTGGCGGTGCAGTTAACACACTCTAAAGGTGTGTGTTTGTGTAACTCCACCCAAAATGTGCCTGCAGTGTAATCTCACGTTGGTGAAATACTGCTATTAGTGCTTTAATACAGGGAGCTTTATTTTGAAGCCTGTTGATTGAGCTACACTGTACATGAACAGGCTGGTTGCTGTTATAGTTTAAGACAATAGTGACTTTAAAATCAGTTTAAATCTGCTTTGTTTTGTGCGTTAGAGGTTAAAGAAGCAGAAACCTTTGAGTTCAGCATCACTGCTGTGGACGTTGGTTTGTGGACGGCTGTTTTGAAGCCTCGGGTTCAGCAGTTTGGTCGTCGCCATCTTGGTTTTTTTGCAACCAGTGACCACATTATCGCTGCAGAGGACTAAGCACACCCTGCTTTATGGTTTGTTTGACTCTTAATGTCCATAATGTATTAAACAAACATCACGCTGAAGACTTGAAACTAGAGATTGAAACCATAAACTCATGTTTACGATGTTTACTGAGGGAATACATCGAGTCAGAGGAGTCGCCCCCTGGTGGTCAGGAGAGATACTGCAGGTTTTAAGATACTTCTGGCGGTTTATACTGTCGTAAAAATACCATCACGTCTTTAGTTCACGGTACACTTTACTGCCTCTTACACACATTTATTTCCACTGCTGACAAATCTATACAGCAAAGGTCATTTTTGGCAATTATTGACAGTATTTTAGCTTTTTGTTTTGTCTTATCAGTACTCAGTAGTACTCACAGTACCAGCAGAATATTTTTTATGTTTCTGGACGATGATGCATTCATGTTTTCATTATTTAAATGTTGCAGCTGGTGAAGGTGGAGAATATTTTAACTACTTTAAATACTTCAGTTAATAATGCATCATCGATTAATTGATTCTATGTTTTAATCAAAATCTCAATCTACAAAGAAACAAAAGATAAATGTCGTGGAGTAGAAATCACAATATTTGCTCCCAAAACGTTGTGCAATAGAGACTTAAAGTAATATTAATGTTGTGAAGAGTAAAAGGAGTTTTTTATCTTGGTCGCATATTGAAGAGCATCTGTAAAACTGTTGTATTTACTTTATGACATGAGATCAAGTGTCCGTTAAGCTTAAAGTGTAATTATTATTATCCACACGCCGTCATCATAAACCATAAACCATAAGCTAAACGATGCTTCAGTGAGAGGCCGGACCCTTCACGTGGAATTATGCACCTATTTGCTCCGTTTTAATGAAATGCTTGTTCCCCCCCTCTCCTCGGTGTCCGTATAATTAAACAATCTCGTAGTCTCTAATTAGCACGTTCCATCACGATGACATCACCAACTATTTGTGTAATAATGCAACAAACACGAGTCCAGAGACATCTGTGGGCCGTTTATGTCATTAAACTTCTCCGTTGTAATAATGACCCGATGAACAGACGGATAATTAGTGGAGGACACACACACACACACACACACACTCTGATTGCACCGTGTGAAACCGGATGTGAGGAACTTTAAGAAACATCTAAAAGACAGTTTGAGGTCAAAGGTCACAAACTGGGCTCCTTGTGGCAATTTTTCTTTCTTCTAAACTTTTTCATGCCCTGTAAATAAAGGACGACACAATAAATCTGTCCCAAAACAATAAATAAAAAGTGACATTAATAATCCTCCGCTGGTCTAATTTGAGCTGAATGCGTCTCGTTTATTGAGTCGACTTAATGAAGAGGTAATGAGTCCTGACTCATGGTTCCTGATCCGGTTCCGGGGTTTGGGCTCCCGAGGGACCAGCGGGGGGAGGGGAACCGTGCCACACACACACACACACACACACACACACACACACACACACACACACACACACACACACACAGAGGCACTAACGGATGCGGTGGAACCAGTAAATAATCATCAGTAATGCTGAGGGAAGTTCAGCAATGACATCACGTCACTGTTATGCAGCTTTTAAAACCAACACTTGTGAATTATTACAATATCTAAGACCATATCTAGCCTCATATCCTGATATCGATATGTTTCCCAGTTGGAGCTCTTCAAGGCTTCAATGGACCTGAAACTCAACTCTGACCCCTGAGGTCGACGTTGGCTCATTGGCGTCCCTAACAAAGTGGCCCCTCAGTTTAAAAATGCATCGTTAAGACTTTTCCTCTCAACTGCAGTGACGTCGCTCCAGCTGTGGGCCGAGTGCCAAATATTATACAATATTATTCTTTAAATATCGAGTGTGAAACACACAAAAAAGGCAATTATTGAAACTTTAAGGAGAAACAGCCGCGCTCGTTTGAGGACCACTGACCCAGTGTCACCAGTACCAACTGCAGGCTTTCCTCACAGGCTGTGATGCTGTGTGTGTGTCCGTGTGTGTGTGTGTGTGTGTGTCCATGACGTAACGCTAAACAGTGAAAAATGGAGGACAGCCTTTGAATTGCACTTACATAATCTATGGTGATGGGTTGGAATGCCACACTTTGGCCACACACACACACACACACACACACACACTGACCCCGTGGTATCCTCCCTTATCGTCCTCTGCTTGATGTTGATTGGCTCTCGGCGCTGCAGCGTGTCCCCCGCAGGACAAAGTAATCCGGATACTCATGTGTGTGTTCGGATCCATCCTGATGTCTCGTGTTTCTTTCTTTCTGATTTCTTATCACTTTAATTGCGTTTTGGATTGTAACAACAACAAAAAAAACTTCTTTTTCCTACAATTCTTCTTCTGTTTGTGTTATTTGCCACCTGTCCCATCAGATGAAGGGTTCTGTCTCTTCAAACTGATTGAAATCGATGTGTCGTTGTATTTTCCGGGTGATTCCCTCGTGAGGAACGGAGCATGTTTCTCTCTCCGAGTCATAACCTCAGCAGACGGTTCACGGAGGCCAGCAGATATTTACCGACCAATCAGGCGTCTCGGAGGAGCAGCGCGAACCGATAATCCGTTTACGTCCTAACGACCTCGGCGGTCCAGTGGACTCCTCTAATAATCTGAGATGAGAAGCCTCCTCTAATTGGCCCAGTTAGTCTCCCTGCTATTAATTAGTGAAAGTCTTGAGCTGCCCTCGCTTCCTGCCTGCATCTGGTTTTATTAACGCCTGTTTTCTGTTTGTTTCCTCCGCAGAGACCAGAACATGTTGACTCCCCTGTTTCCGTGGTAACCCGAGAGGAGCATGCACGGCCGGGTCGGGAGCTAACCTCAGCGCCGCGAGAACCGCACTACCCACAATCCCTGTGACCCGACGGCCCCCGTCTACCGCTCAGACACGAGTTTAAACCACGAAAAAAAAAAAAAAAAGACACTCGGAGGAATAAAGCGACTGAATAAAAACCTCGACCGACGCTGCTGCTGCTGCCACGAGGACCGACATGGCCAACAACACGGCGGACCACCCTCCGGGGAACTCGGTCGCAGAGGGCAACCACGACGGCGACTTTGGGGTCACGGTGATGGACCTGAGGGAGCTGATGGAGCTGCGCAGCGCCGAGGCCGTCAGCAAGATCCAGGACAAGCACGGAGACGTGCAGGGCATCTGCCGCCGCCTGAAGACGTCCCCCATCGAAGGTGAGCCGCCTCCGGCACCCCGAGACACGAGAAACGGTCCAAAAAGAAAAGAAATCAAACCGCCGGAAGTTTAAAACTCACTCATCCAGTGTTGGCCTTTTGTCTCCCATCAGAGCTCTGACTCCCCTGCTTCAGCTCAGGAGCAACTTCCTGTTGTGTGTGTGTGTGTGAGAGGCACAGTTTAGTATTCATAATTAGTCTAATTATAGCCTAATCATTATGTTTTTTTGAACCTAACCGGCCCTGTGCGGTTGCATTAATCAGTGCAGAAGTCAATGGTTCGAATCCCATTTGAATGTCATCCTGTCAGACGGGGGTCGGGGGGTCGAAGCCCACACGCTCACTGAGTGTCAGGCGCTGCAGCTGTTTGTAAATTAATTTGAACATTCGACCACGTGCATGTTTTTATAATCACGTGACGTCTATTGATTGGTGATGCGTTCAGGTGCACTATGAAGCATCTGGGTGGGGTTATTTTCTACTGTATAAACTACTGCGTAGTAACAGATCAATACAGTCTCATCTTAACCTATAATAATACAGAATAATTATTTATTTATTGATTTGCTTGAGGATATTTGTAATATTGATGTGAATCTGCAAAGTAACAGGCAGCTAAAGTTGTCAGATAAATGTAGTGGAGTAAAAAGTCCAACGTTTTCCTCAAATGTTGTGTAGTAGAAGTGTAAAGTATCATACAATGGAAGTACAATTACCTCAGTATTGTACTTTTGGATGTAGAATACTTGCTTCCTTTCCGCCACTGAAAATGCACCAGTAAGAATGATTAATATGTAAAACACACACACACATATCAGGAGGTGCCAGTGTGTGTCTGTGTGTGTGTGTGTGTGTGTGTGTGTGTGCACGCCATTAAACAGTCATAATACACATACACACACTCACACTCCTTTGTGGCGATCGATGATCCGTTTGGATTTCCGTCAGAGTTTCATGTGATGCCAGCAAATGGCCGACACACTGCTGTTTGTTTCTCTCCTCGTGTGTGTGTGTGTGTGTGTGTGTGTGTGTGTGTGTGTGTGTGTGTGTGTGTGTGTGTGTGTGTGTGTGTGTGTGGCCATCGGTCCATTCCAGGATTGAAATTAGTTCCAGCCCGTTCCCCTAATGGCTCCATAGATCATTGCTCTGTTCCATTTAGTAATCAGAGGACAGCTGTAGTCGCGTCCGTTAAAGTGAGTAATTTCTTGCGTGGCTCACTTTAATGAAGAAACTGTAATTATATTTTCACAGCATGGGGGGAGGAAGGGGGAGGGGCTTACATGTAAGGTTGAAGGCCAACACACACACTCATCCGCATCAATTCATTGAGTTCACTTTTATTTTATAGTTTTATACTTCCATGAATATAAAAGCGGATCAAAATGAAAAAAAGATAGAAAAATGACTGGATCCTACATTTCCCACAATGCAGCTGGGCTACTGCCTTTCACTGCCTTTGAAACTCCACACCTCCAGTTTGCGAGGCAGGCGTTCAGTTTAAAATGTGTCGCCTCGAAGCTCAAGCTCGGGCGACCCCGATGACATCACTATGACATCATCGGGGTTAGTTCTTCTTCACTCCAGCGCCGCAGGAGACTCATAAACCCACTTTGACGCGTGAAATCTGGGCAGCGGCCCTTTTTGTAAATTTGCATTTATTTATATGGACGCAGCACTTTAAGTGATTTATAGTTTAATGTCGGACGTAATTTACTGGCTGAAAGGGTCGTAGATTATCACACTGTGTCGCTCTGATGGAGAGATCCAGTAGATGTTAGGCTGTGTGTGTGCGCTTTGTGTACTTTTATGTTGAGGTATCGCATACGTTGTACTACAGGCGGATCGATGCAATATTATCAGTTTGGGTTCAGCTTTTTACAGCTTTCAACCGTATTATATACAGGGTTCATACGGTCATGGAAAACCTGGAAAAGTCATGGAATTTTAAAATGGTTATTTCCAGGCCTGGAAAAGTCCTTGAAAAAAATAAAATCCCCAAAGTTTAGTAAAAGTCATGTAAATGTGTTATATTCATGTGTTCATGTGGTTCATTTACGCTGAGTTTGAAATAATGAATATGCTTTTAAAAGAAAGACTCAAAATATAAGCAGGCATACGCTGAGTATATCTATAAATGTTTATTCTTTTAATCAAACTATTGTCTCTCATTCATTTGTGTCCTTTAAGGAATACTGTATGCTTTGGAATCCTCATTGTTAGTTTAAATACTACATTTTATCACTTTTTCATGGACACACCCAGATTTCACTAAATGTTTGGTCATGGGAATGTGGTTTAAAGTCCTGGAAACCCATTGGTCGACATGTGTATGAGCACTGTATATGGTCTTTATCAGGGAATTACGTTTTCCCAACCGTTAAAGTCGGTTGAAAGCTCCTGTAATGTGTGTTTTACCTCTACGAGCTGTGTTGGCCACTGGGGGCAGCAAACACTAAGCAACACATGCAACAGACGTGGAATAACTGGTGCATCTGTTTACAGTGCAGGGTTTGTTGTTTTAATGAAACAAACGGAAGTCAATAATTGGCCTTTGGCCTCTTTAATTGGCAGGACCGCATGCTGTGCGCAGCACGGGGAGAGGACTTGTTTACTCTGCTGATGTGTTGGAGGTATTTCTCAAAAGGAGTCCGTCGTCTGCTCTTCATCAAACGATTCGCTCTCAGCAGGTCATTAAAAATCACCCTCTGACACCAGCTCGGTTCCCTAGATGCAGTCGGCTGTGACCTCGCTTATTTTGACTGCCATTCCCAGTAAGAGCCACCCCATGGTCAACCAGTCCAACTGGTGCGGTGTGCAGCAGCATCAGCATGAGACGGAGGCTTTGCATTAGCAACAGTTTTCCAGCGCAATGGCGGTAGAAGAGGCGGACTCCGCCACTAACGACTCGAAGCTAGCACGCGGAGAGGTAATGACTCGTGTGCACCATATTAAGTGTTAAAAACAACAACACTGAGGGTGTGGCATCAGCACTGAGGGTGTGGCATCAGCACTGAGGGTGTGGCATCAGCACTAATGGTGTGGCGTCAGCACTGAGGGTGTGGCATCAGCACTAATGGTGTGGCGTCAGCACTGAGGGTGTGGCATCAGCACTGAGGGTGTGGCGTCAGCACTAATGGTGTGGCATCAGCACTGAGGGTGTGGCATCAGCACTGAGGGTGTGGCGTCAGCACTGAGGGTGTGGCGTCAGCACTGAGGGTGTGGCGTCAGCACTGAGGGTGTGGCGTCAGCACTGAGGGTGTGGCGTCAGCATTGAGGGTGTGGCGTCAGCACTGATGGTGTGGCGTCAGCACTGATGGTGTGGCGTCAGCACTGCATCTCTGGGACAGAAGTGAAACCCCGCCCGATGCCTCGCATCGATCTGCGCCCTTGTGGTCGTGTAAACATGGCCGCCGTGCGTCCAGAAACACCACCCCTCCCCCGCCCGCGTCCTGGAACGTGACAGTTGTTCACACACTTCACTTCCTCCGTGATCGCCGGTCGACTACGCCACGCCGACCCGATTAGCTCGGCAGCAGCAGCATTATGTTCTCAGTCAGCGACTTCACACGGTTATATTTAGCCGCCTTTCTGAATCGACGCTCTGTTCTGGCTCTGCTAATCACTCGCTTCCTCTTCAGCTGCTTTAACTTTCAGATACACACACGCACGCACGCACACACACACACACACACACACTCACACAAAGGCTCAGCTGCTGGTTAATGTGTATCGATGAATCCATCTGCTGCCTCTTCGGAGGTCATTGATCGTCCCGTTCATCATTTTATGAAATCTGTGCGCTTCACGTTGAGCCGCCTCTGGGCAGCAGCAACGCAGCCGGCTACAAAAACTTTATTCAAACGAGACCCGGGTGACAAAGAGCTGCACGAGGAGACGCACGGCCCTAAAAATAAACGTCTATTTCTGACTACGTCCTGTCACTGGAGAGACGACTTCTGTTGGTCTCTTTTATGCTTTTATTGTGAAGGAGTTTGCATCTTCAGACAAACGGAGGCCTGAGAGCTAAAAATGGATTTAAACACTCCGACTGTCATCAGATGTTAAGTTCCGATTTAGAAGCTCAGGGCGGACGCATCGAAACCATCAGGGTAAATAAACTGACGAGTCTCGAGACCAACAACCAGGCCAAATGACATAATGACATCAAATGAAATGTATTGATTTTAAAAGCTTCATAAAAGGTTCAATAACAACATGAAGCTAAAATAAAATGCATTGATTCATCAGAGCGCTGCACGATCAGATCAGATAAATTCTGAATTTATGTCAAGCAGACAGAGCTGTGTAGAACCAGCCGTCTGTGGCTCGCAGCTCGTTCTGTCTTTATTTCTTTATATATATTTTTCCGATAGATACATGAAGCTTTAGCGGCGTGATCAATACTTTTTGTCTCGTTTTGAGAAAAAACTGATAAAATTCAGGCTCTTGCGCTCCAACTGTCTTTGACCTGTCATCTCTCCCCATACGGCTCAGGAATCTAACTTTATTAACCCTTAAGCACTTTAGGTTTCATTCACAATATTCAACATTTGGGAGAAAGTGGAAGCTAGCTTAGCTTAGCTTAGCATAGCTTAGCTTTCTAACACGACTGGGTTAAAGTGTTCAGCGCTTTGAGTGGATGGAAGGCCCCAAAAGCGTCAGCAGCATCGTGTTTATCCTGTTTAAACACTTGTGTGTTCGTCCTGCATTATGAAAAATAGATTTTTTAGGTAATTTATGGAACAATTACGTTGTTTTAGAACCAAATGTAACGATGAGAAGTGGATCAGTCAGTTTGAGCCTTCGTGTCTCCGCTGTCACACTTTTTTTCTTCTTACGAGCAACAGACCACAAGAGGATTTAGTGATGTAACACAATTATAACTGATATTATTACACAGGGTTGAACCTGAGCTGTCAACCAGTTCTTAAACACACACACACACGCACGCACGCACACGCACACGCACACACACGCACACACACAGTGGTAGTGTGTGTAGGTTCAGAGGTTTCTCGGCCTGCTGGCGTGTCGGATCCCTTCGAGCTCCGTGGTGTGAGAAGTCGGCTACGAATCTGAGAGTCAGCTTGAGCTGCGTGACCCGAGTCTCACTCACTGTAACTAACACACACACACACACACACACACACACACACACACACAGAGCCCCAGGTCATCCATGTCTCTGCCAGTTCAAGTAGAAAGCTCCTCTCAGTGATCAGCAAGAGGGAGAAAAGCATCAAGACATGCAACGATCTCCGTCTCTCTTCTCTGTCTCTCACAGTGAACTCACAGAAGATATTATAGATCTTATCTGGAGTCGCTCTGAAACTCTCTCAACAGACTTTCCAGAAACCTGAAAAGAGCTGAGAAATAATAAAAAAAGACATCCATTAGCTAACCCCACTTCTCCTTGAGGGCCTGCTGACATTGGGCTGAGAGGCGGGGTCCGCCAGTCGCTTACAGAGCCTGAGCAGCTCATAACAAACATATGAGCATGTGTTGGGTAAATGAGGACCTCTGGATACTGAAGATGGAACAACTCCTCCCCGAGTTAAACTCTTCCTTTTGAATCTGATGTTCTTATTATTACTACGAGGAACCTTTAGCTGGTTGACGGTCTCACTGCGATACCGATGCCTCTCTGTGACCTTCATGAGTCACTGACTCTACAATGTTCTCAATGCTCACCATCGAGTCCTTTGCTGCCTCCTGCTACCTGCAGGTCAGGAGCAGAGCTTCACCTGGATGGGCACAGGTGACGATGATGACATCATCAGTGTCCCTGGTGTCTTTTGGGTGTTTCAGGCTTTGCAACAGACACCTGTCCAGCTGACCCATCGGTCCTCTTCAGGCAGAGCTTCCTCAATCATGTCAGCTTTTAAGGCCCATGAACCTTTGAGGAGATTAAAGAGCAGGTGTGTTTGTGCAGCATACAGGTGATTCTGGGTAAACGCTTTTCCCGTAACTTCAGCGTTAATACCGTGAGAGACGTCTGACTGCAGGCTGCAGATGAGCCGACGAACGGCGAATAATCCTTCAACCGAGGCGATTTATTTTGATAATCCAGAGGAAGTGGTTCGGTGATTTGCTTTTTTAAAATGTCTCAAGATCTTTGATGGACTTCAGGACTCATCCTGAGGAAGTATGAATTCATAATCCGCAGCTTGTGTGAATGCGTGTCTTTCCTTTTGCTCGTTGCTGTTTTCTTGTATTAACGTTACATTCGAGTCAAAGCTGAGCATCCTCTGAAAAGCTTTCCAATATTTAATATTTTCATACAAAACAATGTGTTTATATTTGGCTCGTGGTTTACATAACGGACGAGCGTATATATGTATGGTCTAGTTACATGGAGAGGAAATATGGTTGCAAATGGTGATAAATCTTATTTATGGTGCAGAGGACAGAATATCCAGATGGTAAAAAGAGTCTTTGGGGTTTGTTTGTGTTTTTCATGGTTATATTTGTTCACAATGTGATGCTCGGAGGCTAAAAGATATGTGACGTGTGTGTGTGTGTGTACACATAAATGTGCGTGCCTTATGTGTCACCGCACACCCTTGCGTGCTATTACGCCGCTTATCTTCATGCATTTTTAAACGGAGTGAAAGGGCTTCAGATGTCAGGACGACCAAAGGAGAAACATGACGAGTGCGGAAGAAGGAATCAGTGCAGAGCATTTTATTTAGGGGAACAGTTACCAGAATATTTCTGTTGGGTTTTTTTATATGCAGAACAAATTATAGACCGTTGCATAGATGGATTTATCCAAATTGTATGTACAATTTTCTTTTTTATGACCTTGAGTGATCCCAGAATCAGTTCTTTCTGTTCATGAATTTCAACCCATTAAGCTTCTTTTGGGCCAAAGTTTGAATCATTTCCATCTTGAACGGTTGCGTATTCTTCTTGCGTGACCCCCGCAGGCAAAACCTGCAACTGAAGCGCGTCCATTGCTCTGCCTCTGACATTTGCTTTGCGTCCTATCTCAGCGCATCTTCCCACTTGATACTTTTGCTTTCGGGCCTTGAAATTGATCCGACACAGCCGACGCCAAAGACATCATCCTCACTCGTGCCCGTGGCTGTTATAAGGCGACGGAAAGCGACGAAGATGGATGGACTGTAGAGATAATAAAGCAAACGGGAAGCCGGTCCCCCCGCGACACGGTCCTCTGTCTTTTGTGGTGGACAAACAATGAGAGTGGACATTAATCCCGGCTGCTGTGGCGTCAGAGGCGGAATGAATGGAGGCTAAAGCTCCGTGTTGGCTGATAAAAGCCGTGCATCGGAGGAGACCTCGTTTTGGACCAATGAAGTCCATTTCTGCTGGAAGCTGCGTTCCATAAACATCTGTGACAGGCGACTGCTGGAGCCTCATCGCAGAGCTTTAATCTGCATCTCCACGGGGACGTTCACAAACACAACGACAAACAGACTTTTATCGATCAAACCGCATGTAAAGGTGCTCTGTGGTTCTTCTTTATTTTAGCGTCGACGGGAGCTTTCAGCGTCAATCACTGGCTTCAGGATGATCAAACGCAACTTTGAAGTAAACCACGGTCGCGATGAAAGATGGCTGCTGATGAGTCTGACAACCGGTGTATTTTTAAAATGTGTGTTTGTGCTCCTGCGTGTCGTGTTTCTGCTTCTGCTGTAAACCAGAGGTACTCAGACGCGCTGCCGCTTCTACACACAAGTTTATTCAGGTACACTCGTCTGTGGTACTGATGCTGAGTAAATACTGACGATTATACGTTTCGGTTTGAAGAGTTTTATTTACTTCTCTCGTCTCAAATTACACGACGTCGCCGACGACGGCCTCAATTAAATATCCTCAACTCGCCTCTTTTAATCTCATTTCATACCACCACACCTCATCTTGCATCCTATCACCACTTCATCTCCTCTCACTACATCCTATCACCCCTTCAACTCCTCACTGCATCCTATCACCCCTTCACCTCCTCTCACTACATCCTATCACCACTTCACCTCCTCTCACTACATCCTATCACCACTTCACCTCCTCTCACTACATCCTATCACCACTTCACCTCCTCTCACTACATCCTATCACCACTTCACCTCCTCTCACTACATCCTATCACCACTTCACCTCCTCTCACTACATCCTATCACCACTTCACCTTCTCTCACTACATCCTATCACCACTTCACCTCCTCTCACTACATCCTATCACCACTTCACCTCCTCTCACTACATCCTATCACCACTTCACCTTCTCTCACTACATCCTATCACCACTTCACCTCCTCTCACTACATCCTATCACCCCTTCACCTCCTCTCACTACATCCTATCACCACTTCACCTTCTCTCACTACATCCTATCACCACTTCACCTCCTCTCACTACATCCTATCACCACTTCACCTTCTCTCACCTCATCTTGGTTAATCTCACATCAGCTCGTTTAAACCCTCCTAATTTAATCTGGCCTAAAATGGCCTCATTTAATCTCACTTCATCTCACCTCCAGCCATCTCATTTAAACTCATCTCACTTCCTCTCCTTTCACACCACCTCGTCTTCTTTCATCTCATCTGACGATCTCAACACCTCACCTGAGACCAGCTCATCACCTCAAGTCCTTTCACATCACTTCCACTACTCTCATCTTATCTCACCCCGATTCATCTTTGTCTTTAAGGTAAAGGATTATTTTAATTAAGATGACATGACGAGGCCTATTGCTGAAAATGGCAGAAGCTACTATCAAGCATATTTACCTGCGTCCAAAGAAAAGAGAGACGGATTATTGAGGAAGAGGAGGAGAGACGTGTTGGAGGAAGGAACGAGACGCCATTGTTAAAGCACACGGAGGCAGAAACATGTTCACTTCCTCCTCCATGAGAGATGCTGGCGGTCTGTTGGCACTCTGATCACGTTCCACTGCACATCTCCCAACTCCACCAAGAATCCACGGCAGCCATGTTGCTGCCCACACAGCCATGCAGGGGAAGTTACAGATCTTCAGGTTTTTACTGAAAAACACCCAGATTGATTTTTAAGAAGAAGAAAAAAGAAAAAGAAGCGGTGAGACGAGTTCTGGTCCCTGAGCTCCCAGAAGTTGCTGCAAATAAACACCGTGTGCTGAATTTAAAGTTAACGAGGTCCTCGGAAAACCCTGCGTTCATAGAGAGCGAAGATAAACTCGCCCGGTTGATTATTTATTAAGCGATAATCAAGAAACTGCAAATGGGGTTTTAAGATTAGCTTTATTAATAATAATAATGATGATTACAGAGCTCTCCAGACAAAGCCCTCCTTGGTGAGCATCCGGGTCGACGGATCTTTTTGTTGTCGCCGTCTTCACGGGAGGGTGAACCAGCAGTCGGACATGAGTCACTGCTGGAAAATGACAGTCACAGCTCTGGAATCAATAACTCACAGATGATGTTTTGTCTTCGGAGGGCGGCCGATTGAAAGAGAAACGTCTGCAGAGCGACGGGAAGACGAAGGCAGACTCGCTCATTAATTAGTTGTAGACATCTTGGGATATTTAAAGAGGTTTGTCTGAGAGAATACTGCAGCGCATGCCCCGTTTGATTTATTTAAACATGCTTATTCTACTTGTATTGTTTATTCATTTAGTTTCATCTATTTATACATAAAAACATAAAGTTTTAGTTTCTGGCTTTTTTTCAAATATTTTCTTTCTTATGTAATTAAATTATGATCGTAGATTGTGGAGAAATGGAGCTGGTGTTATTTTTAACTGGGAACCACTCTGGAGGCGACATACAGGGATCAGTGGGAAACCTCATCTTTACCATCCGTGTGGCTGCACCTGAACGCACCATTTGCCCAACTTTTTTTTTTTCTTTTGGTGCATTTAATTTTTTAACTGGATCTCCAGACAGAAAGGAGGAAACGGGGAATAAGGAAATGCATAATTTCTTTGGGTGGAACAAATCTGCGCCCAAATAAATACTGCATATGGAAACACTGCAGCCTTTCATGGAAACAGAAGTAGGTCATGTTGCAAAACTACTGTTTATGGGACTCTGTGAAATCTTTTCATAACCATAGAGCGGAGGTGCAAATCTACTGTTTACAGGGAGCTGGATGCAGTTTGAACCACACATGTAATGAGTCATTAGATAAGGGAGAAGTCAGGAAGCAGAGGAAACGCGCACACACACACACACACACACACACACACACACACACACACACACACAAATCCAAGGATTGTACATTTTTCATTGAATCAGCAGGTTGGAGTCATTTATTTTTGAGTAGTTATACTATGAACATACACACTCTTAGCTTTTATCCACACCAGAAAATAACTTTATTTTGTTCTTCTACCTTTTTGTTCAAAATGCATTTCCACTTTTTGTTCATAAAGCAAAGACCCTCTCGTTAGTTTTCCACATTGATGTGATTATCAATGCGTCTGCAGGTCTGTCTGGGAACCCCGTGGATCTGGAGAAACGTCACGCGGCCTTCGGCCAGAACTTCATCCCCCCCAAGAAGGCCAAGACGTTCCTGCAGCTGGTGTGGGAGGCGCTGCAGGACGTCACGCTCATCATTCTGGAAATCGCCGCCATCATCTCGCTGGGCCTGTCCTTCTACCATCCACCAGGGGGCGACAGTGAAGGTCGGTACAGTCGGAGCTAAAAGATGCGACCGGAGATGCTAGTGTGTTATATATTTGTGTGCGTGGGTCGACTTTTAGACTTATGTAACCTGTGGGATTTTATATTCTAATATTAAAACACATGATGGGTATTTATCTTAAGTTGAGTGTTTTAGACCAATAACATTATAGACTAATTAGACCTTCATGTTGGAGAAATATAATTTCTTTGAATCTATTATTATTATGTATTTTACTTTTAATTACATTTTAAAATTTGAATTACATTTTTATATATAGATTTTTGTATTCATTTGTTTATATTAATTTGATTTAATTTACTCTTATCACTCTAAATATTTAATTATTTTATATATAAATATTTTTTCTTTTTACCTATCATTATTATAATTTTACCTGTGCCTGTTTTCCATGTTCAAGAACCAACAGAAAATAGATAAATATTGGCATGTCTTTTATCAACAAATGTTCATAATTTGCATAAAATAAAATTTTATAATTATGCTATAAAATAATTTATGCTATAATATTAAAAATGATTATTATTAAAATGTAAGATAATAGCATACAATAATAATTAGCATAAAATGAATAATCTATGCTAAAATAAAAACAATTAGCATAATATGAAAGTATAAAAATGCACATTAAAAGGTTTGTGCATTGTGTTCTACTATCACAAGCTGCTCAGTCTGTTTGGACTGAGCACATATTTATTTACACATGATATTCATCAACACGCCCCCGTCCTCTCGCAGCATGTGGCGAGGTCGCCGGTGGCGTGGAGGACGAGGGCGAGTCCCAGGCCGGCTGGATCGAGGGCGCCGCCATCCTGTTCTCGGTCATCATCGTCGTCCTGGTGACGGCCTTCAACGACTGGTCCAAGGAGAAGCAGTTCCGCGGGCTGCAGAGTCGCATCGAGCAGGAGCAAAAGTTTACCGTCATCCGCAAAGGCCAGGTCATCCAGATCCCTGTGGCCGAGCTCGTGGTGGGAGACATCGCTCAGATCAAATATGGTACGAGACCACAGACGCCAGACTGGAATATCGAGTCTGTGATGTCTGTAACTGGATGGTACTTTAAGCTCTCTCTACTGCTAGTTGCACAGCTTTAGTTGGACAAAGACTAAAGGTACACTAAGATATATGGACAGGGCTGTCTCGTATGGCTGATAGGAAATACATTGAAAGTGATGCTTTATAATTACCTGTTTAAGAGAGAGGAAAGAAAATATTTAAAGCTTTGGTCTGAAGCCTCAACCCTACATGAGCGTGGTTCTGGATTTCCTGGATGTGTAATACTGCTCAATACCGATAAGTCTGTTTTTAGGTGCTCAGCCTTCATCAGAGTATGAGAGCTCTGCAGCAAAGAGCGAGCATGTGTTTCCACTGCAGCTGTTTGGATAAAAGAGTGAAGCTCACCCTCTGACCTTTGACCTCTGCCCCTGCAGGAGACTTGCTGCCTGCTGACGGGATCCTGATCCAAGGCAACGACCTGAAGATTGACGAGAGCTCTCTCACCGGAGAGTCCGATCAAGTCCGAAAGTCTATGGAGAAGGACCCCATGCTGCTGTCCGGTGAGTGCCTGCTCAGTCTCATGACCTGGACAAACACTGATGATTCTCTGTTGATTCTGCTGGTATTCATGACCCTTAAACAAACACATATTCACTGACTGTTTGGATTCTTCAATCCTCTGAAGTAGGACGTGGAATCAGGTCTCATAACTAATCAATATCCATATCAGAGGGGACCAGTTGTTAGGATAAGTGGTATTGGTTATTGCAACTCAGGTAGCTGTCAAGCTAATAATAAGACAGTACAAATTAAAAGAGTTGGAGACTCATGTGTATGGGGAGAAAAAAGGTATCCCATAACTTAAATATATTTAACCTGTTATTATGTTTGATTTAAGGGCAAAATCCCTGAAGCCCCCTTCCCAATGGTCACTAACATCAAACATCAAACTAACATCTGGCATTTTCCTAGCGTTGACGTGACCCACCAGACAAAATCCAAGAAAGGCAGACCTGGCAATGGGAAAGCATGTTTTCTCATGTTTAAAAAACCTCTATATACATGCTAATTTAATGTTTTTTTGTTGCACAATTCAATCTCAACAGATGCAAAACTATAAGAGCTAAGCGAAAGGTTCAAAAGTCAACATTCATGACTTTGGAGAGTTCTTTGTGTTTGTGTCTCAGTAATGTCGCCTCTATAATGTTTAACGGCCAGTCTAGTGAGACATTCAGACATTAGAGGTAACATTTTAGCTTTATGTTTATTCAAGGATCGGCTCTATTATTCAAAGTTTGTTTGGACGAGGTGAGACAGAATCTTTAAGCTGTTCACCACAGTCAAAAGCATGACATTTGACCACCCTTGTTTCTCTCTCTGAGAGTCAGAATTTATAATTAATCTAGCTAAATATGGTTCATCTTTGTTGAGCTGTAAAATGTTTTGTCACATCCTGGCTCTAAATGCCATATATTTAAAGACCAACCATTGAATCAGTGGAGAATATGTGTCATTTAGCAACATAAAGTGGTGGGTCATCAGCATAGAAATAAACATGTGTGTCATCAGCATAGAAATAAACATGTGTGTCATCAGCATAGGAATAAACATGTCTGTCATCAACATAGAAATAAACATGTCTGTCATCAACATAGAAAGATGTGTCATCAGCATAGAAATAAACATGTGTGTCATCAGCATAGAAATAAACATGTGTGTCATCAGCATAGAAATAAACATGTGTGTCATCAGCATAAAATTAAACATGTTTTTCATCAGCATAGAAAGAAAGACGTGTGTCATCACCATAGAAGATGTGCCATGTCTCCTTATAACCTACAAAGAAGTAACCAGGGTTCATACAGTCATGGAAAACCTGGAAAAGTTAAAATGATTATTTCCAGGCCTGGAAAAGTCCTTGAAAAAAACAAAATCCCAAAAGTTTTGGAAAAGTCATGGAAATGTGTTATATTCATTTGTGTCCTTTAAGGAATACTGTATGCTTTGGAATCCTCATTGTTAGTTTAAATACTACATTTTATCACTTTTTCATGTTCACACCCAGATTTCACTAAATGTTTGGTCATGGGAATTTGGTTTAAAGTCCTGGAAAAGTCCTGGAAATCCATTGGTAAAATGTGTATGAACCCTAAATAACATACTATAAGATTAAAAAGTAGTGGCCCTAAGATGGATCCTTGGAACTCCACATGTTAATAATATAAGCAATACTAAAGTACTACAACAATGTTGACCGTGGTCTTTAAGTATTAAAATATGCATCTGGAGAAAAGATAAATCTAAACGTGGTCATGAGGTGAAAACAAAGACCCAGTTGTGACTCCTCCCCTTGGACTCTCTCCTCAGGGACCCACGTCATGGAGGGATCGGGCAGGATGGTGGTGTCGGCCGTCGGCCTCAACTCTCAGACCGGCATCATCTTCACTCTGCTGGGCGCCAGCGAGAGCGACGAAGAGAAGAAGGTCAAGAAAAGTAAGACACGAGACAAAGCCGAGCCCACTCGCCGCCGAAGTGTTGACGGTCATTACGAGTACACTAAGTGTGTGAAGTGTGTGGAGAAAAAGAAAGACAACCACCATCGTGTCAGCTTCCGAATATTTCTACTCTACTGTTTGAACAGTGCAGATTGGAAATATTTGCACGTTTTTTTTGTGTGTATCAGCTGGTGTTGATTTGACGTTTCTCGAGCCGGTAGAGTTCATCCAGTGCGAGCCGATAACAGCAGCGCTGCTTGAAGGGTCCGATACAGCATTTCAACATTAGTGAGCTTCAACGGGTCACTAAAGTGAATAAATGAGACCACGGGTGAGTTCACCGGTAGTGGTCAAATCTGCTGACAGCACCTTTTTTTTTTTTTTTAATTGGCCGATCATTAAACCCCGCCCCTTTTAACAGCGATTGTCCAATCGTAGCTCAGGCGGCGTAACGAGGCCCAGCAGGCCGGTCCAGGGTCTGGATCTCTTCACATGGTGAAGTGGTGTGAATGTGGTTTGTAGTACGCTCTGCATCCATAGTGTGGCGTCGGTCATCAATACTGTGAGCGGCTGAAGAGACGAGCTTATACCTCCACACATCTGCTCACATGTACATATTACAGGATGCCGAATTATCCCAATATGCATTTAACATTTAACAATAAACACAGTGTATGTGACCATTAAGTTCTCATTTAATTGACTTATTATTGAGTTATTTTATACGGTACTTTTATGTATTTTAGAGTCAGTTGTAAACTGGAGATCGAGTCAAATGTGAGTTTTTTCGTCTAAAATCAAGGACTTTTAATAACTATTAATAATTTTGAGGGTTAATCTTCCATTGTTGTTGTTCTAAACAGAATAATTGATCAATGGGAAGCTTTCCTGTAATCGATCTAGATGTTTATCGTACCATTGTGAACGTTTCCGTCCACACAGAACAAACTGATCAGCCTGGTCGGCCACCTGAAAGAAACACTCCGTCCTGGTCTCATTTATTCACGGCCGCTGTACCGAGGTATTGATTTGGCCGTATTGATTTGGCCGTGACGTAACGTAGAAACGTCCCTCTGTGGACACACGGAGGCTTTTTGAAGTAGAACCCTTCAAAAAGTCCCGACGAGCCTCCAGCCATCACGAGCAGTTTGACGTAACCAGGCTTCTGCAGTCGGTCTCTATTGCTTTTGATTTGCTTGTGATCACGCTAACCCCCTTTTTTACTCATGTTTTTCTTTTTTTCTTTCTTTTTTTAGTTTAGTTTTTGTCTGATCATTTGTTTTACTGGCTACAGTTTGAGTTTGTCGGGCATTCATTGTGAGCCGGCTGAATGCACCAGCTCAGCGGAGAGAGAGACGCTCGGGTTACATTTCGGCCTCCGAGTCACTCACTTAAAAAAAAAAAAAAGATCACGAGACTTAAAGATTTGACTCCAATTAAACTGAAAATGAGCAGAAGAAGAGCTCCTTTGTGTCAGCGTCTCACACCAACATGTGACCGGATGCATAATCATCAAACCTGAACCCTGAACGCTTCCCAAAATATTCCTAATTTTCAAGAAATATGTCCTCACTTAATATTTTCCACGCCCGGCCTGAAACTTGAATTAGTCCTCACAAAGATAGAAGAACAAGAACACACACTGTTGTGTGTCTGTGGTAACAGCAGACAGACAACGCACTTTACTGTCACGCATGGCTGCATCGGCCCACTTAACACACAGGAATACACATTAAAACACACACACACACACACACACACATCCATGTACTCATGTGAAGTCCAACCTCTGGTTATCTGAGATGTGTGTGTGTGTGTGTGTGTGTGTGTGTGTATATCTGTACAAACACACTTGCAGCAGTTCAGTCTTTGTCATCAATCACATACTGCAAGCTGAATAACAAAGAGGTGTGTGTGTGTGTGTGTGTGTGTGTGTGTGTGTGTGTGTGTGTGTGTGTGTGTGTGTGTGTGTGTGTGTGTGTGTGTGTGTGTGTGTGTGTGTGTGTGTGTGTGTGTGTGTGTGTGTGTGTGTGTGTGTGTGTGTGTGTGTGTGTGTGTGTGTGTGTGTGTGTGTGTGTGTGTGTGTGTGTGTTTGACCTTGCCAAACCTCCTTTCACAATAAAAGCAGAGAGCTCCATATTAGGGCAACAGGAAGTTATTGCCCCTGCAAGAGGAAAACCCTCCTGGCCTCCTGCTGTCATTTATCTGATCAATACATGACAGCTGACAGCGATACCGATCAGAGTTCAGATTTATGCAGAGAAGGAAGTAAACCGAATCCATCAAAGTCTCTTCCACAAGTAAACCCAACCTGAAGCAGCACACACACCGTTTGAGAGAGTGTGCAGCTGTGTCCAAAGCGTTCCACGATGAGTGGGAAAGTGGGAAGAAAAAGTGTTGATCAATGCGTTTTTATAGAGAGACGACAGGTAATTAATGAGAGAGAGAGAGAGACTGCTGCACCTGCCAGACCGGACCCAGGGACGAGTCTGATCCATGTGAGAACCTTAAAGGAATAGTTCACCCAAAAACAAGAAAAGGTTCATTCTCATTATCTGCTCTCCTTCACATTATTCCAAAGAGCTTGTCTTGGGGCCATGGAGAGCCACTGTGGCTCAGTGGTTAGCAGGTCTGTCTTTCAATCAGAGGATCGGTGGTTCGATCCCCGGCTCCACTAGTCCATGTCAATGTGTCCTTGAGCAAGACACTTAACCCTCATTGCTCACCGTTGCTGTGTCTACTGTCTACTGTATAGCATGTAAGTCGCTTTGGATAAAAGCCTCAGATAAATGAAATATAATAATAATGAGTACTATGCACAATTTATATTATTTTTGGGTGAACTTCTCCTTTAACCACCGGGGCGACACCAATGTGACCGTTTGTTAAACCTCCAGCCAATGGCTGTAGAGGATAGCGTCGCCATGCTTCCCTCCACAAAAGGTCTCATCAACGGGGTCCTTCTAATCGGTTGCAGAATATACAAAAATATATTATATTGATGATATATTATATGCACGAACGTCTTGTTACAAATGAAAATCCATCCAATAGCAGTTGAGATGTTTCAGTCGAATCCAAAATGGCGGACAACGTTTTTTTTCTTTTTGTTTTTTTTTAAACCGCTAAATTGTTTAGTGCTGCGACAATCACAACAAATCTGATTTAGAAACATACGAGTATGTTGAATTGGATTATTGATCAATGAAATTCAAGGTGATGAAGTTTAGCGTCTTACAAGAAAGAACAAGTTATGAGTTATGAAGATGAAAGAACCATCATAAAAACAACTGAACACCGATGGTTGTCGCTTCGAGCCACACAGTGTGTATTAAACCGATGTACAAGTACACACAGTGTGTATTAAACCGATGTACAAGTACACACAGTGTGTATCAAACCGATGTACAAGTACACACAGTGTGTATTAAACCGATGTACACACAACGTTGTGGTGAATCGATAACCGACAATATTAGTTTTAACGTTTATTCATCGCTCTGCAGCAGAAAGTGCCGTGTCTCTCTCCTCTGATTGGTCCATTCCTGCCCACCACACACACACACACACACACACACACACACACACACACACACACACACACACACACACGGGTTTCTCTCAGTTTGAACTTTGTGTTCTCCCTCAGTTTGAGTTGATCTTCTTTTTCTTTTGAGCCATCTTATCAGCATTCCGCCCTCTCTCTCTGTCCGAACAGGTAAAAAACAAGGACCCCCCGAAAATCGCAACAAAGGTAACCCCTCCATTCATCCACCTGTCCTCTCTGTCCTCTCTGTCCTCATCCTTCCTGTTGCTCACCCCCTCCTCACCTCCACTCAGCGGCAGGAGGGGAGTGTCCAGTCTCTCTCTCTCTCTCTCTCTAAAGGGGGACGTTCTCTCGCCTTGCTTTACCTGTAAAAGGGTGCAACTCTCAACCTTCAGGTCTTTGACAGCCAATCACAGCGCTCCTGACCGTCACGGGGGTGGTAACGGGTTCGTGTCCCCGGCTTAAACTCCGAGCGCGTCCCGGGACGGTTTGAGCACAATTTTAATTTTATTCAGTGGAGGAGTTGTGCGAGACTGATTTAATTTGAGGGCAGTAAAGTGTGTTTTGCTCAATAAGTGTTTCATATTATTCACGTTGGCACACAAATATCTCTCTCTCTTTTAGCCATTTGCTGTCTTATTAAACCAACTTGTTTTGATTGACAGCTGAGCTGCCAAATAAAGTCATTGATGTAGTTAAAAGAAAATAACTTTGACTCTGAATTTGAGTCCTGGAAATTATTATTCTGTCCCTTTTTATTTAATTTTGAAATACGGTGATTTAGAGGTGAACTGATTTGTCAGTTGATTCGAAATTAATCATTTAATTAATCAATTAATATTATTACCATTTCATTGTCAGTAGTGTTTGAAGCTAATGTGCCAAAACTTCTCAAATGTGAATATTTCACATTTATATTTCTTCTATGATTCTAACTAACAACAAGCAACGTTTATATACATATTATTAATGTCATGTTGGGTTTTTGGACATTTTGATTTAAATTTTCTGATTTTATATACCATTATTAATCACTAAAATAATCGTAAAATAAATTGATAATGAAAATAATCGTTACCTGGTGTGGCTGATAGTATTTAGTAATAAATATTATTATGTTATTTCAAAATAATTACCTTAATAAAAATATTCTCTCTGATCTGCTGTGGTGGAGGCAGTACAACCGGGTGAGAGAGGTCATAGTTGTGTGCTGAGGTTGTTCATATCTAACACAACGTGTATTTATTGAGCACAATATAACATTTTGTTGGCACAAATGAAATCATCCTCGGGGAATCATTTCTCTACAAAATGTAACTGATGTCCTTGCATGAAACCCAAATGTCCCACCGCGCTCTGAGAATTGAGACACGAGTGCAGCGTCGGTCTGACCTCCACGCCGTCCTTCATGGGCGCCGCCGTGTAGAAATCAAGCGCTCCCTCGGTGCTTCCCCTCTACCGTTAGCGTTGGACTGCTGTGTGTTTGTGTCGATGACGTCATCGCTCCAACCTCCAAAACCCGTCCTCAATGTCCCGTGTGATCCAACACATGTCCAACTTCCTCTGCAAGCTGTCCCGACACACACACACACACACACACACACACACACACCGCTCCCCTCCTCCTGACCTCCCACGGTTCGAGCATCTGCTGTGGACAGAATGCTTCTTGATGTACACAGAAAACACACACACACACACACACACACACACACACACACACACACACACACACACACACACACCCAGCTCTTGGAGGCTCATCACACTTTCGCACACAGATAACTGGCATGGCCGCGGTCACAGATGACCTCCACTCCGAACACACACCTCCAGTCAGATTGATGACTGGAGGAGGTTCAGGTCGTTCCCTGGAACAGAAACTAGACTCAAAGTGTTTCACGTCTTCAATCAAAACACAACACACACCTTATATTCCCGTTTATTCACTTACATTGAAGCTACTAATTCCCCATATTCACTGGTTTCCACTGGAAAAGCTGCTTTGGGGGTCTAGCTGCTCTTTAAGTAAAGGTGCTCATACCTACGAGTCCTGCAGTCACCACCTCACCTAATTAAGTATGATCATTTAATTAGAGTGAAATGTAAAAGTATTGGTGTGCGGTAATGTTCCCTGTCAGGATTTTACTATTATATATCATGTTTCTGGATTTACTGCTGCATTAATGTGTTTTTATGTTACATTTTGTAGTTTAATCTATAATATTATTATGTTTGTATTCAAATCAGATGAGGAAAACAGCCCCGCTGAGCAAAGAGGGTTTTTATGAATAGTTTATGTATCTCAAGAGGTCGGATCGTTTTCTCAACCCATAAAGGAACGCCTTATTGAATTTAATACAAAATCACCACATCTGGAGTGACTGGACGAGGTTCTCACTGCACGGGAAGGGGATTAATATAAAATATAGATAAATGTAGAGGAATAAAAGGTCAAATATTTCTACAGAAGTATAAAGTTGCATAAAATCTAAATGCTCAAACTCTAACGTAGGTGCAGTATTTGGTGGTTTTAGATTTCTCACCTCTGTTGAGCTCATTCGCCACTTTAACTTTAAGTTTTGGTTTGTTTTTAAGTTTCAATGTTTCCATCATCAGCTGTTTTTTTTTTTTTACGCTTCAATGAGTTGTTTATTACTTTGTTTCCTGCTGGATGTAGAAGCAGACTTCATATTATGTTTCTATCAGTTTCCAGTGGAGGTCCACTGCCCCCTAGTGGCCAAAAAACAATGAATGCAGCTTTAAATCTCACCCTCACAGTTAATTAATAAAGCTTCTACGTCTACTAGGAAAAGGGGAGAATTAGGGCTCTAACTCAGGATTATTTTCATTCACTATTAATCCGTCACACTTTCCTAAAGGCCCAATTCAACATCTCAAAATAAAAAATTCGACAAACACACTCAGATATTCTGTTTACAAAAATCAACAAAGCCTCACGAACAAAAGCTGGCACGAGCTAGAAACACGATTTTAAAACCATTAATCATTCATCAAAATGGTTGCCAGTGAAGTTTCCATAAATGTGCCGGTTTATAAATCAACTAATTGTCTGCGTTTTGCCCTTTGAGCTCCCGAGCAGCTTCACAGGGAGGCGGTAGAAACAACATCAGCGTGGAAGCAACCGAAAACAACAACCGTGTTAAGAGTGATGCGAGCAGCAGAGTGGTGACATTTGAGCGTTTGTGTGAACGACGAGTTAAAGAAGAGCCAATCAGAGCGCGGGGAAGCTTCTCAAAACCGATTGGCCCAGCAGAGTCGCGTCATTCCACCACTCTGCTGCTTCTCCTGCAACACCAACACTGTGTCCATCCCCTCAAGTCACCTCTTTGTTGCCTTGTTTCACTTTTTATTTTTATTTTGTTTACAGTTAAATTAGCATTAATGAAACTTCCTGCAGATGTTTCACATTAAAAGCCTTCCAGGAGAGCTGAAGGAAGGCTTTTAATTTGAAACATCTGTGCAGGAGGTGTTTCAAGAAAGCAAAAAAGAGTGAGTGTAGGATTTAAATATGTTTCCTCCGTCACACACTCGTGTGTCTACTCTGGTGAATGTGCCCCGCCTGAACCCAAACAGCCGCGTGGTTTCTCTGGCTGTCGGTGTGTGTGTGGGAGTTGCACCCTTGCAGTGTTAGTGGGCTGTGGGCTGTCGTCTGCTCCGTCTGTGTTCCCTTTTTCTTTTCGGCCTTTTGGTTCCTCTCCGTTCTCCTTGCAGGGTGTTGCTCAGGACTCCATGTTGTCTCGTCCTCACTGTTTGACTCTCTCTCTCCCTCCTGTCTGGCTGACGTCTGCTGCAGCCTCCACAGCTCTGCAGCCTCCTCTAGCTCCACCTGTCCTCCTCTAGCTCCACCTGTCCTCCTCTAGCTCCACCTGTCCTCCTCTCTGTCGTGGTTATGCATCGCTGTCCTTTTTTCTTTTCCTTTTTTTCCCCCGGGGTGATCCTTTGAGTTCGTCTTCTGTTTGTTGACTTGCTTTCTCTTTCTTTCTTTTTTATTTTGAATTTTATTTTTTTTGACTGTCAAGACACTCCCCTCTGCCCGCCGTGCGCTCTCCCATGGTCCAGTGCTGCGCCTGTTCTCAGTTCTGTGGTTGGTCCGTGGGTCTGAGTCCTGTCCGTGTGGCACTGTGTCAGTTAGTTCTATGTTGTGGCTTGTTTCCAGCGCGGGCCGTGTGCATAAAGCTCCACAGCTTCCTGGTTTGACGGCAACTCATCCGCACACTCGGCGTCCAAAACACCGAGGTCATGAAACGACCTTCCTTATTTATTTTTAGGAAAAATGGGAAACAACTGATGAAACTCTGAGGCGGTGGCCGTGATAGAGTTTTGGGAATCAAGGTGTCCAAAAAAAACCCGTTAAAGATACAGTTCCTGCTTCCCCAAACTCCCGTTCATGTCTTCACCAGAACATGAGCTGTGAGGACATGATGGGATGAGCCCCATGCAAGAACACTTCCTGTCTCTCTCTCCATCGCTCGTCCTGGCTGTGGATCCTTGATGGAGACCACCTGCTCCATGCGATCTGGTCGTCAGACTAATCGCTGCCCCCCCCCCCCCCCCCCCCCCCCCCCCCAAAGTCTCCGCTCGGCTGCGTCCGTCGACAAGTTCGCTTTACAGAAATGAAACGCCCCCCGAGAGCGAGAAGGAGAACTTCACGCTTCAAGTCATAAATTAGCAGACCAAAAAAAACACCACAAATTTAGCATTTTAATTAATTCACAAACTTGCGACGCGAGCTGTGGAAATCATAAAATCATAAATCACGAGGACGCCACATAACTGTGAGTGGAGTCTTAAATGGGACTTCAGTTCATAATGCACCAGCTTTATTACATCAATCATTAAGGACGATGGCGTTCCCTCAGTGGTTCCTTCATTAGGCACACCTGTAATATTTAATGCAGCCCATAACAATAACACAGCTCTGTCATAAAGTTTACTTTTATGATGCCTTTAATGTTCAGGTTTTCTGTCCTGTATGTAAATGCATCACCCGGTGCAACGCCACTTTAACCATAACTGTACTATTTTATAGTTCGACCCAACCCAGAATGCACTCTGTTGTGCAGGCCGATCTGTTTGTGAGGCAGCGAGAGGCCGTTCAAAGAGCTCTGCATGAGACGAGATCAAAAGACACAAACACGTTGGATTTAAAGGGATTAAAACAAAGTAATTGGCCACTGAGCGAAGGCTCCCATGTCCCCTTAACACGTTATTATAATAATAAAAACATACTCGCTAACACGCAAAATACATCTCCATATAAAAACTATCGCCCTAATACCATTGAAGCCTCACAGCCGTCTCCCTGAACATGAATTAAACAACTAAAATCCTTCATAGTTTGTTCTTGCATGAGGTCCATCAGTCTGAAGCTCAGCTCACGGCTGAAAGCTCTGAAGAAACGGCACCAAAGAAAATATGATTATTAAGCAGATTATTGATATTTATCAATTCATTTGCTTTTGGCCGCTTCCAGTGAAGGTTTCTTCAGCAGAAAACCCCCAAAAATGAAACCGGCTTCCTTCCGTGACACCTCACTAGCTAATAAAGATGTCTGCCTCATCTTTTTACAATTTCTATTTGAACTTTATTCAAATTCCCCGGTTAGATTTCAATAAATCAGCTCGTCATCCAGGAATCTGACCCGGCTTTATGTCCATGATCTGTCTGTACTGTTGGTTCCAGGAGTGCCGACAGGGTTCAGAAAGGGAACATTCCCGTGTTTAATGTCGAGCAACGCTCCCAGTGTCAGTCGGCGTTGTCGGCTCGGTTGTTCTGGAGGACCGTCGGCACACCGGAGCGCCGCTCCGCTCCGTTTACAGCTGTTTGGTGTGCAGATGTGAAGCTGCAGCTGGATGCAGCGTACGCTCGCCTCCAGAGATCAAACGTTACAGCAGCACAGTCCAGCAGGATCAGCTGAGGAAGGGAAACGCAAATACGCAGTTTGTTTATGCAAATGAGGAGCGAAAACCAGACGTGTGTGTGTGTGTGTGTGTGTGTGTGTGTGTGTGTGTGTGTGTGTGTGTGTGTGTGTGTGTGTGTGTGTGTGGTCACGTCGACTCTTTGCGCTCAGCCGAAGGGTCGCCATGGTAATCGAAGATGCTAAAAGCTGGAGGTCTTGTCTGATCCCGCCTCCGGACGTTTTCCAGCTTTCCCCTCCGACTGAATCTGTAACGTTTTCTCTGCCTCTCTGCCCTTCATCCCCAAACCACTCCTGCTCCCCCCTTCTTTTTGGTTTGTAATTTATTATTATTTATCGGTTCGATTCATTCACCTTTTGCCGACCCCGCCTTCCTTCCCTCCCTCGCCCTCTGCTCCCCGAACACATCCCTCTCTCCCATCGTCATTCTTTAAAACCGCACCCGTCTGCCTCTTTCACAACCTTTCATCACCCTCTCCCTCCTTCATCTTCACCTTCCTCTTCATCACAAACCTTCTCCTGACCTCTCCTAAACCACCGCCTCCTCCTCCTCCTCATCTCTTTTTTACTCCCCCCGGTCCCACCTTCCTCCTCCTTTTTACCCCGACCCTCCCCCCCTCCTCCCCCCTACCACCCCACCACCTTATCAACCCCCCCTCCCCCTTCCAGCCAAAACCCAGGACGGCATCGCCCTGGAGATCCAGCCGCTGAAGAGCGAGGACGCCGTCGAGTCGGAGGAGAAGGAGGAGGTCAAGCCGGTGAAGAAGGTCAACGTGACCAAGAAGGAGAAGTCGGTGCTGCAGGGCAAACTGACCAAGCTGGCTGTGCAGATCGGGAAGGCTGGTGAGGAACACACACACACACACACGCACACACACACACACACACACACACACACACACACACACACACACACACACACACACACACACACACACATGCACACACACACACACACACACATCATATCAGTTTGCACAGAGACTGGAAGAAGGGACTCTGTTGCCTTGTCTACCATGTAAAGGGGAAAATCCACCTTCCAACAACTTGAAAGTGAATTTAATTATAGAGCACATTTAAAAACAATATTGATTCCTCAAGATGCTTTCAGATTCAGACGACTCTATTGTCCATTAGATATGCATTAAATGGAAATGTGTCACAACAATCACGCATCTTTTAAAGTGGCAGTAATAAAAAGGGATGAGGGGTTTGTTCTTCCACGAGCATTTCCATCACAACATCACAACAGGGCGCCATACCAGCAGTATTTAACAATAAATAAATAAATAAATGCACATTAAAGGGATTGTGTTGGTTCAGAATGAACTAAAAGACGTACGCCCTGAACATCTGCCAGAAATGTATTTTGGTGGAGCTATAGGCTAGCGGTTAGCTAAGCTAGGCTAGCGGTTAGCTAAGCTAGGCTTTCGGTTAGCTAAGCTAGGCTAACGGTTAGCTAAGCTAGGCTAACGGTTAGCTAAGCTAGACTAGTGGTTAGCTAAGCTAGTCTAGCGGTTAGCTAGGCTAGTGGTTAGCAAAGCTAGGCTAGCGGTTAGCTAAGCTAGGCTAACGGCTCCGTACTCAACGCACAAAGATGGACCCGATCTTCTCATCCGGCTCTGGGGGAAGACGCAGGACAAGAGGCTTCCCAGAACCACGGCACTGATCCTTTAATGGCTCACAAAGCCAAGAAGCCGAGGGTCTTAATGCACTCAGTTTTATTGGATGTTTCATTGGGAGCACGATTCATCCCGGAATTGAGGGTGTTTTTTCTGTGCCATTTCAATTGACCTTAATACACTCAGGGGCTTTCAGGACAGGTGTCAGTTATGAACTACGGAAATAGAATTTGGGTCATAACACAGAAGGTGAGTGACGGGAGAGGTGAAGCAGAAAGACACAGCAGTGGAGTCTGGTTCCACCTGGTCTCACCTGGGGGGGTCTGACTGATGGGCAAATATTTATGACACTCTAAAACTTTTTTTGTATTGTTAAAGAAAAAGTGTGTGGCATTGAGAGGGATCTAGAGGAAGAAATGGAATATTATATCAATCATTTTATTTAGTGAATAATCACCTGAAAATAAGGATTTACCTTAGATTCTACCTTAGAATAACCTTAGAATGAGCCTTTTTTAAATCTTACAGAGTAGTTCCTCTTCAGGGAGCCCGGCCATGTTTCTACAGTAGCCCAGAGCGGACAAACCAAACACTGCCTTTCTAGATCGTTGGCTTTTTCATGTTTTGGCGTTAGCTGCCATTTCATTTGGTTGATGTCGCCAAATCCAACACGCCGCACCTTTAAGTACCGAGGCTTCCTGTTAATATTTGGTGTAATACTTTTCTAATATTGCTTCCTTTATTTTGCATCCAGACCTCGCCGCCTTTCTAAAATATAAACCGATCGTACTTGTTTGCCTTTTGGTTTACAAGCATTATATATGCAAATGTTTCAAAGTGCATTCAGTCAAGTCAAACAGTAAAAGATAAATGCATTCACAAACATGAAAGCCTGCAAACTTCATTTATAGATAATTATTATGCCTTTAATTGATAATTGACAGGAAAAGACAGAATGAAAACAGAGAGAGAGTAAAAGGCATGGAATTCAAAATTGAACCAATTGTGATTACTTTGTTTTATTTATTTGGATTGTCCCTGAATGCACCACAACAAAAACAGGCTAATTGCTGTAATGATACCTCCAGTGTGTAATTCATATTTCTCACCACTAGGACGTGTGCTTGTGTTTGAACTCCTTCTAACCAGGTCTGATCATGTCGGCTGTGACCGTCATCATCCTCATCCTCTTCTTCGTGATCGACAACTTCGGGATCCAGGGTCGTTCCTGGGTGTCCGAGTGCACCCCCATCTACATCCAGTACTTCGTCAAGTTCTTCATCATCGGCGTGACGGTGCTGGTGGTGGCCGTTCCTGAGGGGCTGCCGCTCGCCGTCACCATCTCTCTGGCCTACTCCGTCAAGGTGAGCAGGATGGGGAACAAAGGGGATTGTGGGAAAATATGCATCCCTTGCACTCGTTTACATGTTTACTTCAAGGCCGAGTCACGTAGTTCACTGAACTCTGAACTCAAACCTTCTTCTGCCCTCCCCGTTGTAGAAAATGATGAAGGACAACAACCTGGTGCGCCACCTGGACGCCTGCGAGACCATGGGCAACGCCACGGCCATCTGCTCGGACAAGACGGGCACGCTGACCATGAACCGCATGACGGTGGTGCAGGCCTATGTCGGCGACACGCACTACCGAAAGGTCCCCGAACCCGACGCCATCAAACCAGAGACCCTGGAGGTTTTGGTCAACAGCATCTCCATCAACTCGGCGTACACCACCAAGATCCTGGTGAGGACCGCCGACAGCCTGAAGCAAACCTCTCGTTCTGGTCCGATGCCGATCGGTTCCTCTTAACCGACCTTTTTGTTCCTCCTCAGCCTCCGGAGAAAGAGGGCGGCCTGCCTCGCCACGTGGGCAACAAGACGGAGTGCGCCCTGCTGGGCTTGGTGCTGGAGCTGAAGAGGGACTACCAGCCCATCCGAGAGGAGATCCCCGAAGAGAAGCTCTACAAGGTTTACACCTTCAACTCCTCCCGCAAGTCCATGAGCACGGTGCTGAAGAACGCTGACGGAGGTTACCGCATGTACAGCAAAGGAGCGTCGGAGATCGTCCTGCGAAAGTAAGACGGGAGGTCAAGTACACTGAAAAGGAGTCATCCGCCGGAGGGAAGGAGGATGACGTGTCTCATTTTCTCTCTCCAGATGCTCCAGCATCTTGGACGCCAAGGGTCAGGCCCGCGTGTTCAAGCCCAAGGACCGCGACGAGATGGTGCTCAAGGTGATCGAGCCGATGGCGTGCGAGGGTCTGAGGACCATCTGCGTGGCCTACAGGGACTTCCCCGCCGAGGCCGGCGAGCCCAACTGGGAAAACGAGAACGATATCCTGAACGAGCTCACCTGCATCGTGGTGGTCGGCATCGAGGACCCCGTCAGACCCGAGGTAAGGAGGACGTTTAGCCCCGCCCACTCCTACATCCGTTCCAAAGCACTTCCTGTAACCAACACCTGACGCTGGTTGTAGTAGATATTAAAGGAGCATCATCGTACTTTATCAATGGTTCAAATGTGTGTCCAGCAGACATGTTTGTTTAATTTGAGTACCACTGGATGCCCCATCTGGGTATTTTATTTTGAACCAACACTGATATGTCGGTCAGTACCTCATTGAGGTTTTTACTGGTGTAGAACTGGTCCCAGTAAAGTAAAAACAGGGTTCAAAAGCTCTAAAATATGGTCTTTCTTTCTCTTTCAATGTTTTTTTCCTGTATATTAAGATTCCCAAATATTCTTTGCATGAATTGAAATGCATCGTTAGTATATTTTTTGCACGAAAAACCAACATCTGCGGCGTATTTTGAACACAGAGTATATTTAATACATCGGTGCACGTAATCTGCTTTCGCTGCTGCAGAACGAGTTCGGATAAGTTTGAGATGTGCCGCACGTTCCGTCGGCACGAAGCAGTTTGTTCCCGGAAGAACGCGGAGAACAAAGAGAACACGGAGCTCAAGAGGGCGACGGATCTGACAGGCTGCTCATAATTATATTAAAGGGAGAATGTTGGGGTGAAAAAACATTCAATAGTCCATGACGGAGTTGAGATAAAGGAACAATGCGAACCGAGGAGGGAGTCGCTGTTAAACGAAGCCTGTAATGAAGCTCAGGCGGCATCGGTGCAGCGGCCTGCTGCTTTAATGTTGGAGCACAAAGAACACGGACCGGATGGGAAATAACCGGAGAGCAGCAGGCGTCAGGTTATCGCTACACGACCTGTGACGTGACGGACAAAAACCCTGCTGAATATTTGAGCTGCGAGGCATTCGAATTCATAAACGCCTCCCTAGTCGCTGGTGCCATCCGCCCGGCAGCTTTCCATAAATCTTAAAAAGACAGATCTTCCGTTGTAAACCGGGATATTATGCTGGAGCGCCGTGGCTGAGGCTAACAGGTCCCGGGTCAGCGCTCCCCTCCGAGTCAATCAAAGACGAGATGTGTGTTTGTATTTGTAAGCAAACACACAGCGCCTGTCGCTCTGCCTCAAATGCCAGTTTGAGCCACCTGCTGAGCCCAGGAAGTAGCCAGCCGCTCTGTGATTGCTCACAGATGTCCGCCGGCATCTCTTTTTGTTCCCTCTGTTATCCGAGAGGAGGGAGGGATGAAGAGAACCTGCTGCTGCTGCTGGCTGAGTCTCGCCCAACATGTTTGAAGACGAGTGACAGGGCTCGTACGGTCATGGAAAATCTGGAAAAGTCATGGAATTTTAAAATGGTTATTTCCAGGCCTGGAAAAGTCCTTTAAAAAAAGAAAAAGTTTAGTAAAAGTCATGTAAATGTGTTCATGTGATTCATTTACGCTGAGTTTGAAATAATGAATATGCTTTTAAAAGAAAGACTCAAAATATAAGCAGGCATACGCTGAGTATATCTATAAATGTTTATTCTTTTAATCAAACTATTGTCTCTCATTCATTTGTGTCCTTTAAGGAATACTGTATGCTTTGGAATCCTCATTGTTAGTTTAAATACTACATTTTATCACTTTTTCATGGACACACCCAGATTTCACTAAATGTTTGGTCATGGGAATTTGGTTTAAAGTCCTGGAAAAGTTATGGAAAAGTCCTGGAACTCACTGGTCAACATGTGTGTGAACCCTGATGAGCTTCCTTGAAGAAGCTCCTCCGACCTCCTGAACGCCTGTACGAGCTCGTCCCTCAGGTTCCTCGTGACGTTCCTTGTGACGTTCCTCGTGACGTTCCTCGTGACGTTCCTCTCTCTTCCAGGTTCCCGAGGCTATCTCTAAGTGCCAGCGTGCGGGCATCACCGTACGCATGGTCACCGGGGACAACATCAACACCGCCCGCGCCATCGCTACCAAGTGCGGCATCCTGCTGCCCGGCGAGGACTTCCTGTGTCTGGAGGGCAAAGAGTTCAACCAGCTGATCAGAAACGACCAGGGAGAGGTGAGACTATGATGAGGTCATGATTTTAATGTTGGGACTGAGCCGTGAGCTCGTCTGGTCGAGTCTCCAACATGTGCACATGGTTGTGATGGTTGTTGTGATGGTTGTGGTGGTGGTTGTGGTGGTTGTTGTGATTGTGATTGTGATGGTTGTGGTTGTTGTGGTGATGGTTGTTGTGATGGTGGTTGTGATGGTTGTGATGGTTGTGGTGATGGTTGTGGTGGTTGTGGTGGTGGTTGTGATGGTTGTTGTGATGGTTGTGGTGGTGGTTGTGATGGTTGTTGTGATGGTTGTGGTGGTGGTTGTGATGGTTGTTGTGATGGTTGTGGTGGTGGTTGTGATGGTGATGGTTGTTGTGATTGTGATTGTGATGGTTGTGGTGGTGGTTGTGGTTGTTGTGGTTGTTGTGGTGATGGTTGTTGTGATGGTGGTGGTGGTTGTGATGATTGTGGTTGTTGTGGTGATGGTGGTGGTGGTTGTGATGGTTGTGGTTGTTGTGGTGATGGTGGTGGTGGTTGTGATGGTTGTGGTTGTTGTGGTGATGGTGGTGGTGGTTGTGGTTGTTGTGGTGGTGGTGGTGGTTGTGATGGTTGTTGTGATGGTGGTGGTGGTGGTTGTGATGGTTGTTGTGGTGGTGGTTGTGATGATGGTTGTGGTGGTGGTTGTGATGATTGTGGTTGTTGTGGTGATGGTGGTGGTGGTTGTGATGATTGTGGTTGTTGTGGTGATGGTGGTGGTGGTTGTGATGGTTGTGGTTGTTGTGGTGATGGTGGTGGTGGTTGTGGTTGTTGTGGTGGTGGTGGTGGTTGTGATGGTTGTTGTGATGGTGGTGGTGGTGGTTGTGATGGTTGTTGTGGTGGTTGTTGTGATGATGGTTGTGGTGGTGGTTGTGATGATTGTGGTTGTTGTGGTGATGGTGGTGGTGGTTGTGATGGTTGTTGTGATGGTGGTGGTGGTTGTGATGGTTGTTGTGATGGTGGTTGTGATGATTGTGGTGTTGTTGTGGTGGTTTATAATGGTTGTGATGTCACAGTATTGTGTCCTTAATGCTGCTCTACTTTTCTCTACGTTCTCCAGGTGGAACAAGAGCGTCTGGACAAAGTTTGGCCTAAACTCCGCGTCCTGGCTCGTTCGTCTCCGACAGACAAACACACGCTGGTGAAAGGTTTGTGTGTTGTGTAGCTCTACAGCCACAACAAGCCACGCCTCGCATTGTTGACCTCTTATTGATGTCTTTAATGAACTCGTTAAAGAACTGTGTTGTTGTTGTTGATCAGGTATCATCGACAGCACGGTGCTGGAGACCCGGCAGGTTGTGGCGGTGACGGGCGACGGCACCAACGACGGCCCGGCTCTCAAGAAGGCTGACGTCGGCTTCGCCATGGTAACCGCCTCTTTTTCTTCTTCACCTGTTTCCTTTCCTTGCTCTTCAGTGTTTCACTCATCGTGACCAAAGAAGAGAAATAGCTTTTGAGTTAAATTACATGTCTGATGCAGCCGTGAAAACTGGTGCCGTCTCTAAACGTCTTCAGTTTTAATGCCACGGATTCGTTATGAGACGGCTGTGAAATGGAAAAATAAATCAATAAACGAGGAGCGAGGACGCTCACCGGTCCCTGTGCTTATCCTCCAGAGGGAGAGTTATGGTTTTATGGTTTTATTGTTTATCTTCGTGTCAGACATGAGACGATTATCAAGGCCACATGATAACGATTCCCAATATTATCCCAAAATTCATCAAAATGGGCTTCAGGCTCTTAAAATTAAAACATAAGCACTTTACTTTATGTTTAGTTAAGAGGCGAATATTTCATCACAGATATGACACAAAACGCATAATAAGGTCACAAATCATCCCCTGCTTGAATCAGGAAATACAATAAAATAGCATTATTGGTCTGTTCTTATGAAAAAGCGTTTTTTTTTTGCATAGTTTTTAAGAGAAATAAATCACATTGTTCTCTTCTGTAATATGATCGTGAGCTAGAAAACTTTATCAAGTCACTCATGTGACGATATTCACGATTAACCCGATAATTGAAATTCATTGTGATTTACCGATATTGTCCAATCACCAATATACAGTAAATAATCTCAGTCTCACGCCTTTTAAATATTAAAATATTAGGGAGTTTTATCCTATTTAGTCATACATTTTTTAGACATTTGGATGTAGTTTTCTTTCTATTTATTAATGTACATTTTGGTGTTTTCTTTATTTTCTTTCTATTTATTAATGTACATTTTGGTGTTTTCTTTATTTTCTTTCTATTTATTAATGTACATTATGGTGTTTCCTTTCTCATAAAAACTGTCCCAGAACATAAAGTACTCTCGTGCCAAATAACGCCCAACATTAAAATATGAATAATAATATATGACCTGCCCGTCTAAGACAATTAAAAAGGGCTTGAATTCAGTTGTAAAGCAGCAGCGTTTGGTTTCACCGTTCAAAAGGAGACAACAGAAACCTGAACCTGAAGTTGATTGTTCACAACAATGAGCGTGTCAGCTGCTCATCCTCAAACATTCGGTTCCTCTCCGCCGAGCACGACCGGTTCCCCCGAACAAAAGGATCAGCTGATGTTCTGCCCATTCGGATACACTAGAGGCGCAGTGAACTGCCTGTGGAGGAGCTGGGTGGCATCAGCTGTGTGTTGTTGTGACCTTTTGTTTACTGAGGAAAGTCGTCCGGACGCCAAGCAGCTGCTGCGCCGTCCGACAGCCCAATGGCGGCGGTCACGGTTCCTGAACGCACCGCGGAGGCGTTTTCCAGACCGGTGACCTTTCAGTCCTAATGTGTCCCGTTTGGGAAATATCTTCAGTTCACACCCCGAGTGGCCCAGCTCAATTATCACCTGGTGGGCCGGAAAGCAGGGCGACCCACCTCCGTCTGTCTGAGAGCTCTGCAGAGGAACGCAGCATAAACATTATATTCATATATATATATTTATACATATATTTATATTTAAGCGGCAGCTGGTCTTCCCTTCTCCTCTTCCTCGTACTCGTCTTTGCAGGAGAAGAAGAACACTGTCAGTCAAATTAAACTAAATAATAATCAGAGAAATCATGAGACTCCAGCTGGGTGTTGATGCTGGTGCAGCGCCCTCTGGTGGGCCGTCCCTGAACGGCGCTCCCCTCCCAGATCTGTGTTGCAGGAAAGAATATTTGAAGTTTCTTCACTACCTTTAAAGACCATCTCCCCCCCTCAGGTGTATCTTGCTTGAGATCGGTGGAACAGATGATTCTCCAATCAGATAAAACACGCATTTCATTTTATTTTTAGCTTTCGAGCAGCAGGAGCTGTTTGATGTTTGACCTCCGTGTGATTCAGCGATGCTCGTTGGATATCAAAGACGCTGCATCTCATGCCCTGGTTCCTCCGTTCAGATTCATCCCGACGTCCCACAATGCATCAGTTGGAGGACCAGTGCGGCTTTTGTTAGTGTTCTTTCCTCGCCGTGAACAAATCTCATTAAAAACATTACGTCTCCTCTCAGCCACAAACGCATCGGTTCCAGCTGGAGACGTAAATCTTTTAAACAGCTCATGAAATGTGGTTTTGTTTCTAAAGAAGGATCTTCCTAAAACAGCTGTTCACTGTAGTTTGTCAAGCGGTGGATTAAATCACGCCCCAATTCCCAATAGATCTTATTTATACGTCTTGAGAAGAGGGAATTTATGCGTACATGATTTTTATTTCTTCCTCAAACTAAATTATCTTGATCCGTTTTATAAATCGTGACTTTTATTTGTTTTTATTTTATGACTTTTGCCTCTCGTCCGTTAAACAAACAGATTGTACGCCAGATGTGTGCTGCAGTAATCAGAAGTATACGAACATTCAGGCTCCCCCTTGTGGCTGTAAGACGTACTGCAGATACAAAAGTTAAATAAAAGATGGAAGAATTCCTGCACATGTATTTGGTATTTGTAGCAGCAGCACGATGCATGTGAGTGTGTTCAAGGAGCATCAGTTTAAAACTGATCCAGGATCTGATCCTCCTCCTCGATCCTTTGCAGGGAATCGCCGGCACAGACGTGGCCAAGGAGGCGTCCGACATCATCCTGACCGACGACAACTTCACCAGCATCGTGAAGGCCGTCATGTGGGGGAGGAACGTCTACGACAGCATCTCCAAGTTCCTGCAGTTCCAGCTGACCGTCAACGTGGTGGCCGTGATCGTGGCGTTCACCGGCGCCTGCATCACACAGGTAGGCCGAGGGCCCGGTACCCGCTCACCGTCTGCTGTTAAGGGGTTGAAACCAGCAACTCCTTCATATGGGCTAACTGAACATGACAATGTCCTCATGAAATCATTCAAAATGCATTCATTTTAATTTAGTTGCCCTTATGTGTGAACACCATTTATGATAAAAGACAGCTTTTTTTTAATCAAATTTTTTTACTTCATATTTGCGTAATTATCTTAAAAAATACACTTATTTTTACATAACCCTTTTTTCTGATAACGAACAGACGTGGTTTTATTAGGACAGAACTCAAATCAGACCAGAATTTAAAAGAAATGTATGTAGAAGTCGAATTTTACAGTTTTCTTTTACAATCTTCTTAAGTTCAAGCTTCACATTTTGAAACCATCAATTCAATGACATCATCACAATGTACATTTTCATCTTCAGAGTGCACAGAGAGTCAGGAGAGTTTCTATTTAATTCTTATTTTAAATTGTAATGTTTGTAATTAAGTTTATTTCATTTTAATACTGGCAGCTCTGACTCCATCAGGTCCATTAACCGGGTCGTCACAGCATTTAGCTCAAAGCTCTCCGGACACATTTAAAAACAACTGTGTGTACTTCTTAGAGAACGAGGAGATCGGTGGTATCTGGTGATGAGCCTCTGGAAGTGGAACTCACTCTGACTCTGTTGGGATAAAAAGACGTTAAGCTTTAATATGAGCCGGTTTAAAATGCAGCTGATTCCTCAGGATGCTGCTGAGCTCCTCTGTGGTCTTAATGCTTCATTGTGTCGCATCCTGTAAATGTCTTGATCAAATCTCCACAAAAACAAGAAAAGGCGAGTCACCGTCTGAGCGCTTTGCGGAGGCGAGGAAGCTGTCACTTTTTTTTCCCTTTTTTTTTCATAATGTGCCTCTAATCAGGAAACTAAACTCCTGACACAATAAAAGAAGCAAAGTTACCGGCGGCTGTGCATTAATTGAAAGGCTCACAGCTGGCAGGACCGATAACTAACTCACAGCACAAAGTAGGCTAAGATGCAGCCCGAAACCATGGCAACACGTCGCCATCATAATCCCATAATGTACCGGGGGCTCAGCGGGTCCGCGCTCTCCGTGCCGTGTTTACACTCACTGATCATCCAGCCGCTCGGCCACCGCCACGCCGGCGCGCATCATTAAAAGATGGTAAACCGGTGTGTGTGTCTTTATTGTGCGGCCGGAGCGGCGGTCTGGGCTCAGACGTGTTGAGACAACGAGATGTGTGCGACGCTTCGAGTCGGTCCAGCACACAACACACAGCACACAGCACACAACACACAACACACAACACACAGCACACAACACACAGCACACAACACACAGCACACAGCACACAACACACAACACACAACACACAGCACACAACACACAGCACACAACACACAGCACACAACACACAGCACACAACACACAGCACACAGCACACAGCACACAACACACAACACACAACACACAGCACACAACACACAGCACACAGCACACAACACACAGCACACAACACACAACACACAGCACACAACACACAGCACACAACACACAGCACACAACACACAGCACACAACACACAACACACAGCACACAACACACAGCACACAACACACAACACACAGCACACAACACACAGCACACAGCACACAACACACAGCACACAACACACAGCACACAACACACAGCACACAGCACACAGCACACAACACACAACACACAACACACAGCACACAACACACAGCACACAGCACACAACACACAGCACACAGCACACAGCACACAACACACAGCACACAGCACACAGCACACAGCACACAGCACACAACACACAACACACAGCACACAGCACACAACACACAGCACACAGCACACAACACACAGCACACAGCACACAACACACAACACACAGCACACAACACACAGCACACAGCACACAACACACAACACACAGCACACAACACACAGCACACAACACACAGCACACAGCACAGCACAGCACACAACACACAACACACAACACACAGCACACAACACACAGCACACAGCACACAACACACAACACACAGCACACAACACACAGCACACAACACACAGCACACAGCACACAGCACAGCACAGCACACAACACACAACACACAGCACACAGCACACAACACACAACACACAACACACAGCACACAGCACACAGAACACAACACACAGCACACAGCACACAACACACAGCACACAACACACAACACACAACACACAACACACAGCACACAACACACAGCACACAACACACAACACACAGCACACAACACACAGCACACAACACACAGCACACAACACACAACACACAACGACGTAATCGCTTATTATTATGGAACATAACATATTGTGAGCAACAGGAGATCTATTTTTACTCTTTTTATTAAAAAGACAGAAAGAAAAGGTAATACAATTGTCAAATCATATTTCAGTGTTTGTTTACTTTGAAGCTTTACGTTTCTCACGAGGGAGCTGCGAAGTCTGATTCACTTGACTCGAGTGATGTCACGTGAGTCAGTGTTGATTGGGGCTGAAGACTACGCATTAAAAAAGGAGTGAGTTTACCAGTAGCTGCTGTTTGCACACATCCAGGTGCATCGTGGGTAATGTAGGTGCCAGGCTTTGACAAGGAGGAAAAGACATTCATTTTTGTATCGCCTGGAAATAAGAAGTGTTAAAATGAGCCGTTTACATCCACCATGTTTCTACAGAAGCCCAGAATGGACAAACCCAACACTGGCTCTTGACACAGGGGAGATGTCAGTTGCAATCTGCAGCCTCACCACTAGGGGCCACTACAGCTGGCCCTTTAATTTAAGAAGGAAAAGTGCAGATATGGACTATTTGGTTGTTGCTCATATTATCTGTTTGCGTACTCAGATTTCTATTTCTCTTCCTCCTCCTCCTCCTCCTCCTCCTGCAGGACTCCCCTCTGAAGGCCGTCCAGATGCTCTGGGTCAACCTCATCATGGACACCCTGGCGTCCCTCGCTCTGGCCACCGAGCCGCCCACCGAGTCGCTGCTCCTACGCCGACCGTACGGCCGCAACAAGCCTCTGATCTCCAGGACCATGATGAAGAACATCCTGGGCCACGCCGTGTACCAGCTCGTCATCATCTTCACTCTGCTCTTCGCTGGTGAGTCAGTTACCCTTCGGACCGGAGACACCAGACGAGTGGCCCTCAGTGGAGGCGTGTGCGCGTGCGTGTGCGTGTGTGCGTGTGTGTGTGTGCGTGTGCGTGTGTGTGTGTGAACTATCTGTTTGTGCCTCAGGCGAGTCGATTTTCAACATCGACAACGGACGCAACAGCCCGCTGCACTCCCCGCCCTCGGAGCACTACACCATCGTGTTCAACGTCTTCGTCATGATGCAGCTCTTCAACGAGATCAACGCCAGGAAGATCCACGGGGAGAGGAACGTGTTCGAGGGCATCTACAGGAACCCCATCTTCTGCAGCGTGGTGCTGGGGACCTTCGCCCTGCAGGTAACTCCTCATCATCATCATCATCACCTCACCCTCTCATACCGTCATGCAGGGTTCACACGCTCATGGAAAACATGGAAAAGTCCTTGAAAAAATCAAATCCCCAAAGTTTAGTAAAAGTCATGTAAATGTGTTATATTCATGTGTTCATGTGGTTCATTTACGCTGAGTTTGAAATAATGAATATAAAAAGAAAGACTCAAAATATAAGCAGGCATACGCTGAGTATATCTATAAATGTTTATTCTTTTACTCAAACTATTGTCTCTCATTCATTTGTGTCCTTTAAGGAATACTGTATGCTTTGGAATCCTCATTGTTAGTTTAAATACTACATTGTATCACTTTTTCATGGAGTCCTGGCCTGAGCTGGGAAACAGAGGGAGGAGATGTATCCGACTTTGGATGCAAACACAATACTTGTTTGTGGATCCATTAGTTGTTGTTTTTGGTTGACGAGTGGGGATTTGTTGACAAACAAATCCAGAAGCCTGATCCTGGAGCTCCATGTGGTTCTTTCCCTCCCAGATCGTCATCGTGCAGTTCGGAGGGAAGCCGTTCTCCTGCACGGCGCTGACCATCGACCAATGGCTGTGGTGCGTCTTCATCGGCGTGGGAGAGCTGCTGTGGGGACAGGTGAGACCAGGACCAGGACCACAGGAGTCCTGGTCTGAGCAAAAGGCATCAGAGCCGGGAAAAAAAAATCATGTTGATCTCCGGGAATAAACATGATGTACCGAGATGAGGATGAGGATGAAGATGAGGTCTGAGGCAAACTGTTGCTGTCACACTCGCTGCTGCAGCGTTGCCATCCCGACCATCGCCATGGTAATGAGCGTGCGGCACATGAAAGCAGCGCGACTCCTGTTTACGAGCAACGAGGGAAAACAAACCCAGCGTGTCGGTCCCTCTGGAAACACACAGCATCAAACACACGGTTCTGTTAGCATGCAACCCCACGCACATGCACACAGACACACACACACACACACACACACACACGGCATCAAACACACGGTTCTGTTAGCATGCAACCCCACGCACATGCACACACACACACACACACACACACACACGGCATCAAACACACGGTTCTGTTAGCATGCAACCCCACGCACATGCACACAGACACACACACACACACACACACACGGCATCAAACACACGGTTCTGTTAGCATGCAACCCCACGCACATGCACACAGACACACACACACACACACACACACACGGCATCAAACACACGGTTCTGTTAGCATGCAACCCCACGCACATGCACACAGACACACACACACACACACACACACACACGGCATCAAACACACGGTTCTGTTAGCATGCAACCCCACGCACATGCACACACACACACACACACACACACACACGGCATCAAACACACGGTTCTGTTAGCATGCAACCCCACGCACATGCACACAGACACACACACACACACACACACACGGCATCAAACACACGGTTCTGTTAGCATGCAACCCCACGCACATGCACACAGACACACACACACACACACACACACACGGCATCAAACACACGGTTCTGTTAGCATGCAACCCCACGCACATGCACACAGACACACACACACACACACACACACACCACACACACACACAGACACACATACACGCACACACACACAGACACACACACACACATGCACACACACACATGCACGCACGCAGAGAGACGCTGACAGAAACAGATCTGAGGTCTGTGATTTATTTAGTTTATAAAAAGCTGATGTGCAGCTGGAGGCTCTGCGTGTGATTAAGGATAAAATAACATGCTCATAATACAACGTAATAACAGCGATGGCAGTTAATGAACAGATGTAAATAGAACTAAATAGTTTTCATTAGTTGTATTTGAGGGTTGTTAAAAAATAAATGAATTCACTTCAGTTTAAGATGATTTCCATTCTAATCGACGTTGCTCCTTCGGGAATCTTATCAAAAAGCAGAGTTAAACTTTCCCTGAAACTCAGAATGAACTTTCATGTTTATTGCAGTTATTAAAGTGACCCCAGCGATATGAGGAGCCTTTAATGGGCTCAGCCGAGCAGAGGGAAGCTTCATTCATAACGCTGGAGTGCTGCGCAGCTTCTTGTGTATCTTCTCTTTTTGCGTGTCTGTTCATTCTGTGTATTAAACCTGTTTCTGCAGAGCTGCAGATAAAGATTAGGCTTCAGTAATCAGTGTTTGCCTTTAATCGTTGTGCAGCGGTGCCTCGCACGATCATTACTGTCCTCGGCTCCGGGGCTTCCCTCGGCCTCGCCACACTCACACCCGTGAAGACCACGTTGTCGGTACCGGTTCAAACCGGCTAGTACTTAGTATTGTACTGTTTGTATGAATACACTCCAGCGGTTCAGACTTGTGTGATGCAAAGCAATAACTCCAGATCATTGAAAAGTCAAAAAGCTTCTTCTTCAATCCATATTTGTTGTTGTTTAGCCTTTCAAAAACTTAAAACAGTGCCACAGACGAGCTATATTCACTAAATGAAGTAACTTATTTAATCCTAGTAATTGCTTTATTCAAATTTAGGATTTTAGGTACTTTTTTCTCTTCTGGGTGAATATATTGTGAAACCAGTAAACTGAACTTTACGTGTGAAACCAGTAAACTGAACTTTACGTGTTAAACCAATAAACTGAGCTTTACGTGTTAAACCAGTAAACTGAGCTTTACGTGTTAAACCAGTAAACTGAGCTTTACGTGTTAAACCAGTAAACTGAGCTTTACGTGTTAAACCAGTAAACTGAGCTTTACGTGTTAAACCAGTAAACTGAGCTTTACGTGTTAAACCAGTAAACTGAGCTTTACGTGTTAAACCAGTAAACTGAACTTTACGTGTTAAACCAGTAAACTGAACTTTACGTGTGAAACCAGTAAACTGAGCTTTACGTGTTAAACCAGTAAACTGAGCTTTACGTGTGAAACCAGTAAACTTTACGTGTGAAACCAGTGAAACCAGTAACGTTTCCCTCATCCCCCAGCTGATCTCGGCCATCCCCACCCACCACCTGAAGTTCCTGAAGGAGGCCGGCCACGGCACCACGAAGGAGGACATCCACGAGGAGGAGATGACGGAGGGCGCCGACGAGATCGACCACGCGGAGATGGAGCTGCGGCGAGGCCAGATCCTCTGGTTCCGAGGGCTGAACCGGATCCAGACCCAGGTACGGGTCTACTTCCTTTTAAGGGTTTCCTGCCGTCCGGGTCCGAGGTGGTGACTCAGAGGTCTGGGGTGTCAGGGGAGCTGCAGAGAGCACCAGTTGCCACGGTGACGCAGGAGGCTGCGGAAGAAAAATTAGACTCGTTTTTTATTTTTATTTTTTGTTTGTTTTGCCGTCTCAGTGGTGAGTTGTTCAAACCTCGGAGGCTGTCCTCCTCCTCTTCCTCGCCTTCATCTTCCCAAAAATCAAACGAACGTCCCAGAAACAACGAGAGGATTTAAATCAGACGGTTCATTTATAAAAGCTTCAGATTGAAAACAGCTGTAAGAAGAGTTTAGGTAATTAATTAAAACTACAGAGAAAAGTGAAGCGTTTATTGAAGCGGATAAACACAATGCTTTGATAATAAATGTTATTAAATGTTATTAAAAAGGCACAAAAACATTTTTTTTATACAAACTCAACAATAGCAGAAGAAAGATTGATTTAGTTGATAAATATTGACTTTAAAGTAGAATTGTAAAGATTTTTTTCCCAGTTACTTTTTCTTTCTGAAACAAGACGCACAACAAAACATCTCAAAAAAATATGAAAAATGTTAATTCCTCAAATGGGACTTTGGAGCTTTAAAATCCTTTTTATTTGAGTGCATTAACGAGCTGTAACTGAAGTTAATCTCCTCTCGCTCGGTGACTGAGGAGTTAAACTGACCCTGGATCTGCTCTAAACCTGAGAAGAGAGGAAGAGCCTCCTCCTCCTCCTCCTCCTCGCCTCCTGCTGCACACGCCGCCTGGTATTGATCTCCGAGTGGTTTTAAGGTGGAACGAGCAGGATTACGTCTGTACCGAGCACAGACATGATGGTCTGTTGCACAATGGCTTACCTTTCCTCCAGAGCCAAGGAAACAACATTAATCTTTATACATAAACCGCTCTAAGCCGCTGATAAAATGTCTCCACTCAGAATGAAAAGTTTTCAGATGTAGAGTTACAGTCGAGTGTGGATTCATGCTGAACGCACCTCTCTGCTTGTGCACCGAGTATATTTATGTGGGAATGAAAGCGATGAACTCTTTTATTATATTTAATAACACGCGCAGCACTTGTTGTCCTGTTAATTTCACACTCGGCTGCAGAGCTCCAGCGCAGGAATTAAAGACGGCATGCAGCGTGGGACAAAAAGCTTTTCGGGTATTTTTATTCCTCACTCAGTCGGTGTTGGAGCTAAACAGCAGCACCTTCACAGCGGCGTCTTCCCGTGTGTGTGTGTGTGTGTGTGTGTGTGTGTGTGTGTGTGTGTGTGTGTGTGTGTGTGTGTGTGTGTGTGTGTGTGTGTGTGTGTGTGTGTGTGTGTGTGTGTGTGTGTGTGTGTGTGTGTGTGTGTGTGTGTGTGTGTGTGTGTGTGTGTGTGTGTGTGTGTGTGTGTGTGTGTGTGTGTGTGTGTGTGTGTGATCCTCCTACTGGATACATCTACACTCACTGCGCATTAGCATGTCCACAGGCGGTCCTATTCAGTCCCTGTGGGGTTCATTGGCCTCGATGCTAACACCCACCTACAGTAACAGTCACACACACACACACACACACACACACACACACACACAGGCCAGGTGTTTGCCTCTCAACAGTGGGACTAACTTGTACTTATCGTGGCTGCGGAATAAACACTCTGAATTAATAATAACTGATTTCTTCTTCTGAAAAGACTGAAATTAACAAACTCGTTAGTCGTTCTAAATTAACCCTTTCCATAAACGACCACCCGTATCTTAACAGTAACTATATGTGTTCATAGTGATGAATACACTGAGCATCATCGCCTCAATCTGCTGCTCGGTGGAGCTTTACAGAGCTCTATCGTGAGTTTGAGCTCTTAAGCTGCAACTTTACTGGTCCGGTTCCCCAGAATGCATCTGTTTTCTGAGAGAAAAAGCTGTAAACGCCCACGTTCAGCGCGCTGCTCACGACCTGCTCAGCAGACGGGCGGCGCGAGAAACCAACTGGTGAACATGGAGGAGCGCTTAGCTGCTAAATGAACCAAAATCCATCGTTATCATAGTCGGAGGAGACCAAAAGCAGAGCTAAAAGAGAGTAAAAAAGAAACCGTTAGCACAAACTTGCATAGCAACTAAAATATGACCTCTTTTTATTTTTTTATTCATTTAAAATGAATTCTTGACCTGGAAACAGTAGTTGATAAAACACTATGTATAGTAGCTGCTATCTATCCATCTGCAACTCCAGCTGCTGATTAGGATCGTGTGATGCGATCAGAAGCTGGATGACCTTCACCTGACCTCCGAGGAAGCAGGAAATGATGCGAGGAGGAAAACGGAAACGCATCTCCTCCGCCTCTCCGACCATCAGACGCTGGAGAGGAAAGAGGGAGCACTCTCTTTCCTCTCCACATCTGTGTATCTGTAATATCAGTCAGTCATCCTCCTGGGATGGGAGGATGGGGGGATGGAGGGGGAGGCAACCAAAAGGCTGCAAGCTAATTAGGTTCTTATCTCTCCACGCTCCTCTTCCCGTCCTCCTCCTCTCTAATCCTGGTGGGCAGCGTTGTGCGCTCCACGCCTCGACAGTCGCACACAGAGGAGGAATAATTGGTACAAGCGGCACCTCGCCGGCGAAACTTTTATCAGTCGCTCCGCGACACGTTTCCTCCTCTTCCTCCTCTTCCTCGCCTCCTTCCTCCTCCCAGAGCGCTTTCAGTCGGAGTCCAAAGCTCCTTACTCATTGTTGCGGTTCCTTTCCTCATCCCTTCGTTCTATCTGAGCTTCTTCCCATTTTGTCTTCCTCTGACTAAACCACAGCTCTCTCTCTCTCTCTCTCTCTCTCTCTCTTTGTGTCTCTTTATACCTCTTTCTTCTCTCTCAAACTTTCCTGATCCCTCGACCACTTAGTCTCATGTTCTTCTGTCCATCATCTTGATGAGCAACGTCTTCCTGTACTGTATGTTATCCCACAGGAAGCCGGGTACCACTTCTTCTTCTTCTGTCTGTTTGTGCTGCCTGAGATATGATGACTGCCTCTTCAACCCTCTGTAGTCTTCTCCTCCCTCGTCTCCTCTCTCCTCTGCCCTCTCTCTTCTGCCCTCTCTCCTCCCTCGTCTCCTCCCTCCTCTGCCCTCTCTCCTCTGCCCTCTCTCTTCTGCCCTCTCTCCTCCCTCGTCTCCTCCCTCCTCTGCCCTCTCTCCTCTGCCCTCTCTCTTCTGCCCTCTCTCCTCCCTCGTCTCCTCTCTCCTCTGCCCTCTCTCTTCTGCCCTCTCTCCTCCCTCGTCTCCTCCCTCCTCTGCCCTCTCTCTTCTGCCCTCTCTCCTCCCTCGTCTCCTCCCTCCTCTGCCCTCTCTCCTCTGCCCTCTCTCCTCCCTCCTCTGCCCTCTCTCTTCTGCCCTCTCTCTTCTGCCCTCTCTCCTCCCTCGTCTCCTCCCTCCTCTGCCCTCTCTCTTCTGCCCTCTCTCCTCCCTCGTCTCCTCTCTCCTCTGCCCTCCCTCCTCCCTCCTCTGCCCTCCCTCCTCTGCCCTCTCTCCTCTGCCATCCGTCTCCTCCCTCCTCCCTCTCTCCTCCCTCCTCTGCCCTCTCTCCTCTGCCCTCCCTCGTCTCCTCCCTCCTCTGCCCTCTCTCCTCTGCCCTCTCTCCTCTGCCCTCTCTCCTCCCTCCTCTGCCCTCCCTCCTCTGCCCTCCCTCCTCCCTCCTCTGCCCTCCCTCCTCTGCCCTCTCTCCTCTGCCCTCTCTCCTCCCTCGTCTCCTCTCTCCTCTGCCCTCCCTCCTCTGCCCTCCCTCCTCTGCCCTCTCTCCTCTGCCCTCTCTCCTCCCTCCTCTGCCCTCCCTCCTCTGCCCTCTCTCCTCCCTCATCTCCTCCCTCATCTGCCCTCTCTCCTCTCTCGTCTCCTCCCGTCTCCTCTGCCCTCCGTCTCCTCCCTCCTCCCTCTCTCCTCCCTCCGTCTCCTCCCTCTCTCCTCCTCCTCCCTCCTTCTCCTCCCTCCTCGCCTGTGTTCTCTCTAACGGTGTGTTGCTGCTGTCCTTCCTTCAGATGGATGTGGTCTATACCTTCCAGACGGGCCAGGCTCCGGTGCCCGGCGCCCTGCGCCGCCAGCCGTCCGTCGTCAGCCAGCACAATGACGCCACTGCCGCCAAAACTCTCTCTAGCCCCACCCACGTAGGGCTTAGCTCCTCCTCCTCTCTCACCAACTCGGCCGGGGCCCCGCCCCCTGCTGCTGCCGCTGCTTCCTCCTCCACTGCAGGCAGTGAGTCGGTGACCGGAGGCCAGCTAACACCTCGCTTCACCCGCTGGACTCTCCTCTCTCCTTCTGCATGACTCACCATCACTAAAACACTCATCAGCCTGTCTGCACATCCTGATCGGACATATCTGAACGATTATCTCTGCTAATGTTATCAAGAACCGTCATGATGTGACTGATGTGTCCGAGTTGTATAATAACAGGAAGTGTAGGCGCGCTCGAGGTTGTTTTAAGAAGAGCTGAAACCTCTGATTAGTAAAACTAGCATCATATTAGGATGTCATCATGACATCATTTCAGTTTTATTGTTTTAATTTGGTAATTTGCAGGTCAAAAGACGTTTGGTAGTATTTTTCCTACAGTGGGAACCAAGCAAAGCTGGATATCTGAAACACGTCACACGTTATTGTTTAAAAATAGCACACCTAAAGCTGCACCAATCTTCTGGTTTCATTTATATTCTCTGCAGCTGCTTCACAATAAAAGCCTCACAAAAGGGCTTTTCCAGCGGAACGCGTTTAATGTGAAGCACGAAATGCTCAGTTTGCATTTTCAGTGATTAAAACAGAAAGTCAACCTCTGAAACAGCTGTAGGGAAATCAATAATTAAGCAGTAATACGACCCCAAGAGATTCAGCTTGAAGATACCGAGTCCTGACAGCTGTACGTGGAATGATGTTCAAAGGAAGCTCCACATGTTCTGTGAGATAAGGAGATGGATATGAATTTCACATGTGTGCGTCTGGTGCGTACCAGACGCACACATGTGAAATTCATATCCAGCTGTGGTCGTGCACTTGGTTAGCCTAGCTTAGCTTAGCCTAGCTTAGCATAGCGACTGAAAGCAGGGGGAAACTGCTAGCCGAGCTCAAAGTAAAAACATATGCATAGCAAAGCTCATAATTAACTTTAATTAAATGTGTTGTGTTTTTTCTGTACAAAACTACAAATGTAAAAAAAAATGCATCAACACATCGTTGGTTTTTAGTCTTTTTGTGGATATTGTTAACAAATCTAGAATTTGTTAATCAAATCGAAGAAAAATCTAGAATCCAGTTTTATTCTGTAAAGCATCTGAAACCGCTGACGGTGAGCAGACAGCCTGGTCACATGACCCGTGTTTCCATCTCTGAACTCCACCCTGCTTCCTACTTCACCTTCCTCCTGCTGCTGTGGCTTTCATCTTCATCTTCCTCTCCTTTTCTTTTGATGCTCTGCCGTCACTTCCCTCTCCTCCTGCATGTTGTGGAGATTTAAACTCTTGAACATGCGTCTGTTAACCCTGACCTGATCACAACTGTTGGCCCCCGAGAAGAGAAAGAAGCTTAAAAAAAAAAAATCTTCTTCTTCTTCTTCTCTGAGGCGACAGCCTGGGCACCAAGATAATATTATGGGTTAATCCTGAGCAGGGTTAAATCTGTCAGGCTCAGCAAGCGTCTCATGGTTTAACAGCCAAGAGCTTTTTAACGTGCGTGTGTGTGTGTGTGCGTACATGTGTGTGTGCGCATGTGTGTGCGTACGTGTGTGTGTGTGTACGTGTGTGTGCGTACATGTGTGCATGTGTGTGCGTACATGTGTGTGTGTGCGTACATGTGTGTGTGCGTACATGTGTGTGTGCATACATATGTGTGTGCGTACATGTGTGTGTGCGTACATGTGTGTGTGCGTACATGTGTGTGTGCGTACATGTGTGTGTGCGTACATGTGTGTGTGCGTACATGTGTGTGTGCGTACATATGTGTGGGTACATGTGTGTGTGTGCATACATGTGTGTGTGCGTACATGTGTGTGCGTACATGTGTGTGTGCGTACATATGTGTGTGCATACATGTGTGTGTGCGTACATGTGTGTGTGCATACATGTGTGTGTGCGTACATGTGTGTGTGCGTACATGTGTGTGTGCGTACATGTGTGTGTGCGTACATGTGTGTGTGCGTACATATGTGTGGGTACATGTGTGTGTGTGTGCATACATGTGTGTGTGCGTACATGTGTGTGCGTACATGTGTGTGTGCGTACATGTGTGTGTGCGTACATGTGTGTGTGCGTACATGTGTGTGTGCGTACATATGTGTGGGTACATGTGTGTGTGTGCATACATGTGTGTGTGCGTACATGTGTGTGCGTACATGTGTGTGTGCGTACATATGTGTGTGCATACATGTGTGTGTGCGTACATGTGTGTGTGCATACATGTGTGTGTGCGTACATGTGTGTGTGCGTACATGTGTGTGTGCGTACATGTGTGTGTGCGTACATGTGTGTGTGCGTACATATGTGTGGGTACATGTGTGTGTGTGTGCATACATGTGTGTGTGCGTACATGTGTGTGCGTACATGTGTGTGTGCGTACATATGTGCATGTGTGCGTCCGTGACGGTTGCCTGCATGCTCTAAGCTGCAGCGCTCAGCCTGCAGCTCTCCTGTGGTTCAGTAATAGAGAGCTTTGAACTGCAGGGTTATTAATTATGATGAAGAGTGTCTGCTGGTGCGTATGAATCAGTGTGATCAGCTGCAGCCTCTGTGGATTCATGACAGAGGAAACGACTTAAGGCTGAGAGGAGAGAGCAGCCAGAGGACAAAATGATTCTGGCTGCGAGTGTGATTATAAATACTTAACAGTGTGCATGTGTGTGTTGTTTTTCCCAAGTGTGTGTGTGTGTGTGTGTGTGTGTGTGTGTGTGTGTGCGTGCGTGTTGTTTACTGGGGACGGTTGAAAGTGTGTGACACCATCAAGGCTGAATTATTAGCTGCCAAAACGAGCCTCAGACCTCAGAGGCCCCACAAGTCAGTTTCCTTGCATGCAAATTAGCTGTTGGTATTTATACGTATTTATATATGCATCAAAATAAAAATTTGATTAATTGAAAATATGTTGGTGATATTGCACATTGCAAATCCACCTTTGCTCACCAGCCACTGTGGCTTGTAGTGTTTTTAGCTGCTGCTAAATTATGTTTAATTTGATTAAAGTTGACTGCAGTGTGATGAGATAGATATTAAAAGGTTAACGAGCACTTTAATAAACACCCTGAACAACAATCAGTGATCACATGTTCAGCTCTGTGATCGGCTCCTTCTGCCTGAGCAAGGCATCAAAAAAGAGCTTATTTCTGAAGTGAGTCATCTCGTCTTCATTCTCATCTTTGTTGAGCGTTGTCATGAAAGACAATGAGAGAGAGAGAGAGAGAGAGAGAGAGAGAATACATAGATAATAATCCATGTGAACAGGCAGATTATGGGTTTAAATCAATAAAGTCCGTTTAACAACTGACTTTAATGGTTTAAACCCAGGTGTGTGTGTGTTAGCCGTTGTAGTTGGATGCTCCTCCACATTCATCCGCCTGCTGGTTTTTCCGTTGCGGTTTGTTTTCCTGCATTGTTTATTAATTTCTCCCTCGTTGTTCTCGTGTTCTCGTGTTGTGTTTTTGTGGTTTTGCACCCCAGATTCAGACCCTCGACCACCGCTGCCTGCCTGACCATCACACACTCATCGCAGCCTGTAGCGCTTGATTTGCCCGCCCTCCCCCCCCTGACGTGTGTTTCTTCTTGGTTGCAGATTAAGGTGGTGAACGCGTTCCGTAGCTCCTTGTACCCGCTGGAGAGCCCAGAGTCCCGTAGCTCCATCCACAGCTTCATGGCCCATCCCGAGTTCGTCCCCCAGTCCGAGGAGGAGGCTCGCATCCCCATCATCGAGGAGACCGGAGACGAGATCGACCCCCTCCCCAGCTCCTCCTCCTCCGCCGGGGCGGAGGGAGGAGGAGGAGGAGGAGGAGGAGGAGGGGAGCCGCCCAGCGCCTTCCCACGCCGCTGCGAGTCATCCATCTAGGCTCCGCCCTCCTCCGCCTCCTCCCTCCTCTTTATCAGCATCATCTGTCATCCCACCAACTGAACTGTCGCACTGAGGAGGAAAGTCTCTCTGCATCCCGTCATTCTCCACACACACACACACACACACACACACACGCTTCACATTGGCTCCACCCCCCTCAGTCATTCCCGCCACGTTTTGTGTGTCTTTCATACCGACTGTGGCGTCGTTCAGCCTGTAAGTTTGTTCCTCCACCATCATCATCATCACACACACACACACACACACACACACACACACACACACACACACGTATGAGAGGGCGGAGTCAGAGTCTCCGCTGTGGAAGACCCATTTTTTCTGTCCTTCCGTGTATATTTTTTAACTCGCTGATCCTTTTAAACGTGGTTGTGTTGGACTCGCAGCAGCATGCCGTTCCTCCGCACAGAACTTCTCAAAGAGTGCAGTGACTCATGTACATACGCTTCTCCTCTACACCGCCATCAGCCGGGGGGGGGAGAGGGGGGATTTTTAGGCAAATGCAACAATGTAACCTTTTTTGGGGGGGGGTTGTTTCTTTCTTTTGTTTAAAAAAAAAACAACTAACGAATGTTAATTGATGGTTGATTCAAACAGAATGTCTTGTGCGTGCGACACTACAGTGTTCGAGGTTCAGCTGTTTAAAGAAATGTTTTTCCCTTTATCGTGTCTGATATGTGTTGCTTTTTCTTTTCGTCCGCTGTGTTGCATGTGGAAGGACAGAATGTTTACTACCCCGATAAAAATATATATATATCTCTAACACGGCGGCGTCCAGAGAGGGCTGGCTCTCTGCTCGGCGGGGGTCCGACCTCATCTCATCCAGCCAGGGTCCTGGTCCTCTAAGCCCCTCCCCCCACTGCGTCCACCGTGTAGTAGGATGCATGTCGTTTCATTCGTGTTGAGTCGCATGATAATTTAGGAATTAATATTCGGGGTTCTGTTTTCGACGACCATGTGTGTGTTAATCTGCAACAGCGTCCGTTCAGAGCGACGTTAACTTCCTGTCTGTAGGACTGAACTTCCTGTCTGTAGGACTGAACTTCCTGTCTGTAGGACTGAACTTCCTGTCTGTAGGACTGAACTTCCTGTCTGTAGGACTGAACTTCCTGTTGCCACAACAGGACAGCGGACTCGGTACTCGCATACACACCGTGCAGGCTCTCGTCGGCCTGCAGGGCTGTTCTTGCTGTTGTCACAGCAGACCTACGTTTGTGAGGCCGCAACACACAAACAACAACAACAACAACAACAACAAAGGATGCAGCTCAACTAGAACCTGGATGATCGTTGGTTCAGTTCATGTAGGAGAAACATGTCTGAACTCTCTTATCTCCTCCTCCTCCCCTCTGACAGGCACGTATTAGCTAAGGCCCGCCCACTTGGAGTGTGACAACCAATTAAAAGTGACAACCTGTGACCGTGACACTGTGAGGGCCCCCCTCTTCCCCCCTTCGCTAAACACTGCCCCACTGTGCCGCTAACTGTATTTCGGGTCAGAGTCGATCTAGCTGACATCTTTCCTGTTTTGGACTCCAAACTACTGCCATTCGTCCCTTTGTCCCCTTCAAAATAAAAGCCCTCCTTTTTAATCCTAGAGTTCAATCCTTTTTGCTGCTGCTTGTTTAGATCTGTGTTGATGGAGACCCTTGAAAAAACAAATCTGACTTGTAATCCATCAAGTGATGCGTTTGTGTCCGGTGTGTAACTGGCAATGTGTGTGTGCGACACTAAGAAAGGTCCCCAGGCTTAGTTTGACTTCTCCCAGACTCTTGAAGCTCTTCCTGGTGGACCCCTCGGCCCCAGTTGGGACGTATAATCCTCTTTGTGCGTTCTGGACCGCCTCCAGCATCCATGGCTCTGTTTAGGGGTCCCAGCGCCGGACGTTCAGTCCGAACAGACAGGAAGTTGACGGATCTCTGAACCGAGTCTGGACCCTCTGTCCGCGTTCGAGACCCCATCTTAGCGCCAGTTCTCGTTTTTTTAAATCGGTGACGTCACAAAGCCAGCAGCAGAGAAGATGTCTGATCGTCATCGCGGGCTGTGTTTGATTGACAGGCGTCACCTGGTAGACTGATGATGTCACCAGTTAGCCCGTGGAGTGAGACCCACTGTTTGTCTCCACCGCTCAGTACTTCCTGCCCGTCTGTTAAAAGAGGAAGGCGTCATCTCCCGATCATGAGCGGCGATGTGTGTAACCCCCTCTTAGTCTGACGAGCAGCCATCAACCTGTGTGCTACTACTGCCATATATCCAACTTCCTGTCACGACTAGGTTCTTCCTCTCCCCTCTGATGAGCTTTTTCTATGTAACTCAGAGCCATATTTTATAGGTTGTCTGTATTGTTTTCTATCTCATTGTTATCGAGGTTTCCTTTGGACTTTCTCATCCCCTTGACCCCTGACCCCTCCCCCGGCCCTTTACTCCAAACACGACCAAAAAGCAAGAAGAAAATCTTCAGTCGTCACTGCCGAACCAAGTTTAAAGGACCTCTACAATGTTTACATGAAAAGCAAGAGGGCGGCAGTCCGCCCGCCCTTCTCCCATTCGACCACTTCCCTTTCATTCCCTTGCTTTCCTGAATCTTAGAGTTACTATTTAACTGAATGGGGAATCTTTCTTGCATGGTTTTCATATAAAATTCAATGTTTTTCTCATTTTTTACAACTCTTCTGTATTTTTATATTAAGTACTTTTTAATATTTTGGAGATATATGAATATATATGTATAGGCTGAAGAGTTTGGTGACAGTACAGTACATGAATGAGATGAATCTGACTCTTTTTACAGCTCTAATATTTATGCCACGTGTGTCGTCTTGGTCAGCTGACGTTAGGGCTCAGAAACCTGCAGTGACTTGTTTACTTCCTGTCGGCCGCTCAATTGGAATCTCAACGGCCTCTCGATAGTCTCATCAGCCCCCTTTTCCATGAGTATATTCACTTTATCTAAGATGTTGTGACACACTACACGCTATGTGAGGGCAGCCGATGCAACGTGAATACAGCTAACTGTATCAAACATTAAATGGAAGTGTATAATTATTTATCCAACCTCTGGGTTTCTTTGTTTCTGTACTTTGAAGCCACCGCGACTTGATTTCTTTAAATGAGTGGACTGACGCTGTTTTCCAACCGGCTGGCAGCTTTTAAAAGAGTAGGACGGCTGTGTCCCTCTTCAGGCCCCGCCTCTTATTGAAAAGGGGGGCGTGGCCTGTGCCAAAACTGCTCAGATCCCCTCGAGGTCTTTTGAAGTGGACCCATTAAAAAAAACTGAACCCAACGTAAATAATTCTTATTGTTTGGCCTGGTCCCGGTTTTCCAACAGCATCTTAGTCCCATCGCAGGTCTAAGGGCTCTGATCCAAAACCCCCAAAAAGGGACTTAAGGACCGTTGGGGCGCTTTCTCAAGCCAACATGAAGTCTGTTTTAATCAACCGGTACCAATCCAGTCCAACGGCGGTGAAGTGAACTAAATTATGAAAAGCAGGCTGTCTGCACAGGTCGGCCCGAGTGGGACTCGGACTTCTGCAGGAGTCCAATGTTTCTTTGACATCGGAGCCGAGAGAACATGCAAAATGTGCAGAACATGCAGAACATGCAGAACGTGCAGAACATGCAGAACGTGCAGAACATGCTGGGTTTGAGGAGGTTTCAGCTCACAGTAGATCAGAGGTCCCCAGACTAAACGGACCAAAAGCAAAATAAACGTAATTCAGATTCGGACCAGCCGGACAGACGGACTTGTGAAAGCGCCCTTAGACCCGGTCTGAAGTGGTCCGACACCAGCAGGGCCCTACTGGACCCGATTTAGACTTTGTCCTGGGTCCAGTCTCGGTTGCTAGAAACCAGTTGGACCCATGAGAACCTTCACCAACAAGCCCCTCCCCCCCAAAAGAAATGTGGACTCTATTTGAGTTCCTCTGTCGACGTCATTTCACAATTTAAAGACTCTATTAATTACTGTGACCAGCAGCTGTAATACCGTTACCTCTACGTTTTTGGGGTTGCCGTGACGAAATCATGTTGGAAGTTTTTATTTGGGTATGATTGTTTTTTCTTTTTATGCATTTCACACTCAAACCGTTTTTAATTCATTTAATTGTGTGTCTTTTGTCACGGTTACTGCTGTACATGTCATAATGAGAGGCCCCTAGTCTAATCCAGACTGGGGCCCCCAAACAGGCTCGAGGCGGCCCTGGACGGCCCTGGACCTCAGGTTGAGTCGTCTAAATTCAGGCCAAAGAACAAGAGGACGCCATTTTTCTTTTTTTTTTTTTTTTATTTGGTCGTGAAATTTGGACATTTGAAGGAGGCGGAGCCTGTGGCGGGACACAGCTGCAATCACAGACGTCATTGCCATTTTTACACCACCACCGACGTCGGAAACATTTCTCGGGAAGAGAGCGGAGGACTCGTGACATCACTTCCTCTTCCTGCCGCTCTAAACGAGACACTCCTTCAGTCAGTACAATGTAAATATTGTCATATAAGGGGAGGGAGGGCACCTGCTGACCAGTCGGTTGACAGGAAATGGGAGGGGGAGGGGCTGGGGTTGGGGTGGAGGGGAGGGGGGGGGGGTTCAGCCAATCATCCAGCAAAGCTTTAAGGATGTTCTGCCAAAGTCGTTTCTTTTCTTCTTCTGCACAAGTTTGTTTTTCAGAAAGTTTGCAGTCACATGACCTCCCCCGCCCCCTGCCCCTCCCCCCTCCATACCACCTGGATAGGATTGTCCCTCTGCTCTTGCCATGGCCTTTCTGTGGCCGTGGTACTGGTGGTACTGGTTGCCCTCATGTCTCACGCCCGGTGCACAGTGCCGGCCCGCCATCGGAGACGCAGCTCAGATCTCCAACCGGACTTCTGCTGGGAAAAGGAAGTCTCCTCTTCCCGCTCAGCGTTGCATTTTGACTGCTTCCTCCTCAGAGCGCCGCCTTTCCTCAGAACAGCTTCCTGTTGTCGGATCTTAAGGAATTCTTTGGGGAACCTTCACATCCACTCCAACAATCACAAAAAAATGTTTCAACAAACTGGAATATCACAGTTGGAAAAGTCATAACCACTCAACGTATATATCTATATATTTATATATTATCTCTATATATTTATATCTAGTACATATACACGTGTGTGTGTGTGTGTATATATTGGATACAAATACATGGATATGTATATGTATATGGTTTCTCAGTTGAACTTCACTGCAAAAAAGACTGAAAAAGTTTTCTGTAATTACTATGATACGCAGTAATAGGCTGTTGGTGTTATTTTTGTATAAACATAATATCATCTATGTGGCATGCATGACATATATACAAAAACTTGGTGGTTTAAAGCAATATGTCCAACCTGGTGCGATTGGTTCTGTCGTGTTCTGTGTAGCCTAAAGCCACTCTGTGCGAAAAGAGATATATATCTATATATATATAGATATATATATAAATATATCTATATATAAAAAACAAAAAGAGAAACTGCATTTGGATAAAACTAACTGTTCAGTATACGTGTTCAATGTTCTGTGTTCTGCATGTTTTAGTATGGAATGAAACATCCCAGAAATGTTGACTTGTTTTTACCAGATTAATCTCAAATACACGCCCCCAAACACATGCAACATTACACACACATGCAGACAGTCACACACACACACACACACACACACACACACACACACACCTGTATTTGCACTGTGAGGTGAAACACATGGAGGAAATTAAAACTGTGTGACTTCTGATGGATGGATTGATGAAAGATGGAAGATTCTTCTTCTCTTATTTTTTGTTTCCATCGTCTCATTTTTCCAGAAACTGATTTAACTTGTCGGCTCATCCGTCACCGTTTCATCCCCCCACACACACACAAACACTGAGATTTACAGATCCCCCCTGAACGCATCACCCACCCATCTGTGCAGTGAGAGGAGGAGGGAGGCGGTCGCCAGGCCAGAGGCGTTCAGGTGTCGTCATCTCACCGATCACATCCATCCCATGATGCATTATCCTCCCGCCCCTCTCGGCTGCTTCAGGTTCTGGGAGGAAAACGGGAGATAATGGTGTTTGTTGCTCACCTGAAAGAAATGTCTGATCGGGTTATGGCTCACGGATAAATCAATAGATGGATCAATACGTCGGCTGAGAGGCAATTTTCCTTTAGAAGTTTATGCGTCAACTGCTGAATGTTTGGCTGCAACTTGGAATTAATTTTAATATTGATTATTCTTTAGATTCCTCTTTGGATTTATCAATATGTAGTTCTGTCTAAAATGTGTTCAAAACCCAAAGATATTCAGTTTGTCTTCATATGTGACGAATGAAAGCAGCAAATCCTCGTGTTGGAGTCAAAGGATGTTTGACATTGATTATCAAAATAGTTGCAGATGAATTGATTGACAGACAATTTTGACTTATTGATTTAGTGTTTAGTGAAAATATCCCACTTATTACAATTCTTTAAAAGCCCAATTTACGTGATCTTTCCTTATTCAAGTGCTCTAGTTCACATCTGTCTGAACTCTGTGTTTACATTTTAAATCTGATTATTCACTGCCATAAAAATGTTTCAATAGAATAAAAGTCCTCTGGGTTTTAATCTCGTCGGTGTAGAGCCGGCATGTTGGGATTCGGGTTGTTGGAGTAGATCCTCTGGAGCTACGCTAGCAGTTTCCCTCCGCTTCCAGTCTTTGTGCTAAGCTACGCTAAACATGACCATATCTCTGTACCGGACACAGAACCAGAGGATTTAATGAAAATGTCATAAATAGATTTAAGTTTGTATCCATCAGATAAAACATATGCTAATAATCTAGCATATGTTTTATCTGTTGGATCTAAACTCAAATCTGGCCGCCAGGAAACACCTTGAATCCAAGTGTTTTATTTCCCCAGCTATTGGTTCATTAATAGAACATGTTTACTATGTTTACTCAACGACTATCTGACGGATTGTCATTAAACTTCATAAAGACGTTGGCGTTCCCCGGAGCATGAATCCCTCCGACGTCGGTGATTCCGACTTTTCCTTTCACGTCATCACGAGGTTCTCGGCCTCCGTGTCTTCTCGTGAGCCTCGCGGTGATTTGTTTGGGAGACAAAATAAAACTTCCTGTGTGTGTATACATGTGTGTGTGTCACTCATCCTGTCCGTTTCAATCAAACATCCTCCTGTTGGCTTCAATCTATGCAACAGAATCCTCCAGTTTGGCTCCAGTGCTTCATCTGGTTTCTCTCCTCACTCTCACTGTCCACTCGTCTCGTCTCTTTATCAGATTTTTATTTTGCAGTTCTTTCGACGAACAGAACCACGAAACCTGTGTATGTATGTATGCGTGTGTGTGCGTGTGTGTGTGTGTGTGTGTGTGTGTGTGTCATGTTTTCTTTACTCTTGTAAGATATGATCATGTGGAATGCCTTGGTCTTAGTGTCATGTCGTTTGAACTTAAGCTGAACAAAAGATGATAATCAAGCAACTGAGTAAAAGTTGTGACATAAGTATATATATAATATATATAAATATATATAAATATATACAAATCTATATACATAAAATAAAGCCATTGGAATTTGAAATAAATCAGTGTCAATTTGTGATTTATTTATATAAGATTTATTTTGAATTTACTTGTCTATATATTTTATCCTTCTACGTATGAATGAATGACCTTCTGGGAGAAGAAAGATCGTAACGCCTCATACATTATTATTAAAATTGCACTTTGACCTGGAAATCCCAGAATGCTTTAGTCAACTGTTTATATACAGTTTATAGAGCAGCTTTAAGATATTATAATAAAGCATTAAAGGGGACATATTGTGCTTCATGCTTGTATTCTGGGTTTCTACCTGAACATGTTCACGTGCTTTAATGTAAACAAAACATTAAACTCATACTGTCTGTCTGAATTTACCTTTTTTCACCTTCTACCTGAAACGCGCTGTCTTAGCGCCTGTCTCTTTAAGACACACCCCTTAAAAAGCTCAGTCTGCTCTGATTGGCTCACGATATAAATATGCCTCAAATTGTGGCGTATAAAGACGAGCCGGTTCTAACTGACTTGTTGAGACAATCAGGGTTTTCTTAATTGTATATATATGTATGTATATGTGTATATATGTATATGTACGTGTGTATATATATATATATATATACATATATATATATATATATATATACATACATATATAGGTGATTAAAAGAGGTTAACAAGTTGGATGTGAGAGCGAATCTCTTTACGGCTGTAAAAGTTATTAAAATAAAATATGTGGAGGGAGCATCGCTGTTGGGTTTAATGACAGATGACTTATGCAACCTTTTGATGAAAGGTCATGAAGGTCTGGTGAACGCGGTCCAAAGACAAAGAGGTCGGTCACATTAATAAGAAGATGGCCATTGTTTGGGCCACACTTGGTGCTTTTCAAGGCAAAATGAATTAATGTGTCAGATAATATAAATATATATATATTTTTTAATATAAAATATCTGAGGAAAGTGAGATTCAATCAAAACAGACTCGAGGATGAATGGACCCGATTAAAAAGAAACAGGCCTCATTAGACTAAATATCATTCAGACCTGGTCTGATCCTGGTTCAGGGTCAGGCCTCGGTGTCGAGGCATCAATTGGACCTTTACATGTTAATCAAATCAAATCAAATCAAATCAAATCAAATCAAATGAACTTTATTGTCCCGCTCAGGGAAATTTGTCTTGGACTCTGCGGTGCGTCATGAATGCCTTTAACAGTCACAATGATAACAACAATACATCCTCAGCCATAACAGCATCAACAATTACATAACAGTATTACACATATCCCATAACATAACACATACAAACACCTCATAATAATACATGCTAAAAGATCACCGTAATAAAGGCACTATAAAATTGATTACATAGACTTCAGCCTCAAGCAGCATTGTTAAGAAGTTTAATGGAAGTTGGAACAAATGAGTTTTTAAAACGGTTGAGCTTTTAATGACCCCGTGACCTTTCCTTTGAGCCATTGTCGGGGCAAACGGGTCATCTTAATCTCTGATCCTGGTACAGCTCTTTGAAAGTAGTGTCTGTAATGAACACTTCCACCTCTGGGGGGCGCTGCCTGTCAGACAACACACCAGACAAATGTGACATCAGACAGATGCCCTGTGCAACACTGCCACCACGTGGACACCAGCGGCTTTACACCACAACAACATTTATAAATCACAGACGATGAACAGGAAGTCATCATTTGATTGATGGGATCAAAGAGTACAGATGACCCCGACCCCAAAGACCAGGGGGGTCCCCTGTAAAGGTGTATGATGACCGGGTGGCACGGACAATACTAGTTATATATATATAACTAGTATTGTCCGTGCCACATATGTATATATATATATATATATATATATATATATATATATGATAAATAATGATTCTTAACACACATTTCAACATTAATCTTTCAGAATCAGAATCAGAACCATTTATTGCCATGTATGTTTACACATACAAGGAATTTGTCCTGGCGGGAAGGTGCATACATTTAACATTTAACAATACACATTTAACAGTTAACGCAGTGCAATAAATGAGGATGAATGGATGAATGAATATTTACATTGAAACAGTAGCATATCAAAATACCAAAAATAAGATAAAGTGCATGGAATGTGCATGAGTGTAAGTGTTGTGTGAAAGTGGCAAGTGTATTTAAGTATTCCACGATGTTAATGAGATGTAAAGCGAGCTGCAGCCCGACGACTCGACAAAGAGAAGCCAGCGAGCAGAGAGAAGTATTTAAAGTATTTAAATCTGAGAGAAGAGTATCACATGAAACCAGAAGACCTGGTGCTTAGAAAATATTAACACAATGTTATTAAAAGTCATAAAAAACATCATCAAACAAACACTGTTTAAACTGCAAATGCATTGATATGAAATATTAAGAATGAGATGCATATATATATATACAAATATATATGCATATATATAATATATATTTATGATTTATATATAGAAGTAAAAGTATAAATACAGGCCTTATATATATATGTATATATATATATAACATATAGAAGTAGAAGTACAAATGCACGCCCTGCTAGCTGCTGACTAGTTTCTTCTCTCTTTCTTTTCTTTCTCACCACTTCTCCCTCTCTCTCCCTCTCTCCCTCTTTCTCTCTCCCTCTTCCTCTCTCTCTCCCTCTCTCTCTCCCTCTCTCCCTCCCTCTCTATCCCCCTCTTTCTCTCTCTCTCCCTCTCTCTCTCTCTCTCCCTCTCTCCCTCCCTCTCTATCCCCCTCTTTCTCTCTCTCTCCCTCTCTCTCTCTCTCTCCCTCTCTCCCGCTCTCTCTCTCTCTCTCCCTCTCTCTCTCTCTCCCCCCTCTCTTTCTCTCTCTCTCCCTCTCTCTCTCTCTCCCCCCCTCTCTCCCTCTCTTTCTCTCTCTCTCCCTCTCTCTCTCTCTCCCTCTCTCCCGCTCTCTCTCCCTCTCTCCCTCTCTCCCTCTCTCCCTCTCTCTCTCTCTCTCTCTCTCTCTCTCCCTCTCTCTCTCTCCCGCTCTCTCTCTCCCTCTCTCCCTCTCTCCCTCTCTCCCTCTCTTTCTCTCTCTCTCCCTCTCTCTCTCTCTCCCTCCCCCCCACTCTCTTTCTCTCTCTCTCCCTCTCTCTCTCTCTCCCTCCCCCCCGCTCTCTCCCTCTCTCTCTCTCTCTCTCTCTCTCTCTCTCTCTCTCTCCCCTCTCTCTCTCTCTCCCCCCTCTCTTTCTCTCTCTCTCCCTCTCTCTCTCTCTCCCCCCCTCTCTCCCTCTCTTTCTCTCTCTCTCCCTCTCTCTCTCTCTCCCTCTCTCCCGCTCTCTCTCCCTCTCTCCCTCTCTCCCTCTCTCTCTCTCTCTCTCTCTCTCTCCCTCTCTCTCTCTCCCGCTCTCTCTCTCCCTCTCTCCCTCTCTCCCTCTCTCCCTCTCTCCCTCTCTCCCTCTCTCCCTCTCTCCCTCTCTTTATCTCTCTCTCCCTCTCTCTCTCTCTCCCTCCCCCCCGCTCTCTCCCTCTCTCTCTCTCTCTCTCTCTCTCTCCCCTCTCTCTCTCCCTCCCTCCCTCTCTTTCTTCACGTGCTCCCTAATGGATGACTCTCGTCCTCGCGCTTCCTCCTCCCACGAGCCTCCGGGTCCTGGAAGGGGTTGTCAAGACGACGTCGTTCCTCACGCGCACTGTGGCGCACCGGGCGACCGAGACCCGGTAACCGGAGCCGCTTCATTAGAGGAGCTCCCGGCATCAGGCATGTCCGCCACACAAAAGTTTGTTCACACTTTTCAATGACGTCACTGTCTACGATGCATTATGAACGCACTGCCTTATGATCTGCTCAGTTATAATCATAGTTATGAGCACTCCTAAGTATTAACAATGCGTTATATCAATACTCATAACTCGTTGATAACATTTTATAATCTATAAGGTCAAGTATCATCAAACTTTGATTGCTGGTCACTCTGCCAGCAAGTATAGTTAATTATAATTTTAATTGTTGTAATATTATATATGATTTTTTATAATGCTTAATAATCACGTTATGATGCATTATACTGTGATTAAGAGTTGTACAATTAATGTTTACTTCACTTAAACCAAACAATGAGCTCTTAGTAACTTGTAACCACATTATAATGCATCACAGCGTGGTTATAATGCATCATAATGTTGTTATAATGCATCATAATGTGGTTATAATGCATCATAATGTTGTTATAATGCATCATAATGTGGTTATAATGCATCACAATGTGGTTATAATGCATCATAATGTTGTTATAATGCATCATAATGTGGTTATAATGCATCACAATGTGGTTATAATGCATCATAATGTTGTTATAATGCATCATAATGTGGTTATAATGCATCACAATGTGGTTATAATGCATCACAATGTGGTTATAATGCATCACAGCGTGGTTATAATGCATCATAATGTTGTTATAATGCATCATAATGTGGTTATAATGCATCACAGCGTGGTTATAGTGCATCATAATGTGGTTATAATGCATCACAATGTGGTTATAATGCATCACAATGTGGTTATAATGCATCACAGCGTGGTTATAATGCATCACAATGTGGTTATAATGCATCACAATGTGGTTAAAATATATATTTTATATTATAATATATAAAAATGATTATAAGTAACACAAAACGTTGTCAAATTAATGTTTATTTAAAGCGAGTGACCACTTATGGAGTAACTTGTGATCATTATAATTAATTATAGCAGTGATCATAATTAATTGATGATTGATTATAATGCATTACAACTATGACCAGAAATTGTAAAATATTATGATTATTGATCAAAATGTTTTACAATGAGTTATGCATTATGGATATGTATGATTGCTTACAGCTATAATCATACAATGTAATGCATTCAATATAATCATAACACAGAAATGACTCCCAAAAGTTGAACCCGGCAGTTTGCTGACGTTCAGTGTTTCCTCTCTGACTCATGCCGCGTGTCTGAACCCTCAAACATCAGTAAAAACATTTTAATAAATTCCTCTTTGTCATACACATGAATCTCTCCGAGAGGAACCGGGCGGATTAGACCAGAAAATACAAAAAATTATAATCCATGAATTGAATTTCATCCTCCTTTTCAAAAACACCTGATTATGTAAAGAGTGTGTCTGCGAGTGTGTAACCCTGCTGTCACCTGTTGGGATGGCGGTGCTGACGCTTGTGAGGCTTAAACCTGTGTGTGTGTGTGTGTGTGTGTGTGTGTGTGTGTGTGTGTGTGTGTGTGTGTGTGTGTGTGTGTGTGTGTGTGTCAGGGGGCTTTATAAAAAGGTCTGGAGGTCGAACCTGAAGGCAGTTTAGAGTCTGATCATTAGAGGAGCTGCTGTCACCTACAAGGGCAACGACGTAAGTAGAGAAACCATCACTTAACCAAGTGTGTGTGTGTGTGTGTGTGCATGTGTGTGTGTGTGTGTGTGTGTGTGTGTGTGTGTGTGTGTGTGTGTGTGTGTGTGTGTGTGTGTGTGTGTGTGTGATTGTGATTTACTGCTGTTTTGTTACACTTAAGAGTTTAGAGGTACTTCTGTAAATACGGTGTGTCAGGCAGCATGTTTCACGTTAAAGTTAAAGATGCTTTTCTGCTTTCAATCAGTTTGCTCGACGCTCAGATCCATTTACCCACAATACCTTTCTCTGTGTGACCCGCAGAGACGCTTATCTTTAATTTGGTTTGGATCAAAAATCTAACTTTTGAGTATCAAACCCTTGAAAGAAGTTTGTGTTGCTTTTCACAGAAAGCAGCAGCTGAGTGCTCCCCCATCGTACGATATATTAAGATCACGTGCGATATAAATTCAAGAAGGAGGAAAAGTATTTCAATGGCGGATTAAAGATCCTAAAATATTTAACGTCCACAGAAACACACACATGTTAAACATCTGATTCGCAGGTTTTATCGCTGTGGGAGGAACACAAATGTGTGGGTGGCTTTTTTTGTTGCAGATTCATTATATTTACATCCACTGGAGGATATTCATCCTTTCATAGGCGTTAAATATACAAGTTGTGTTTGTCATTGTCACGAAAGGACAACACTGAGGTTTTGTGTTGAGAAATTTAAAGAAATGGATGAAAACCTGAGCCAAGAAATTTGTAAGGAGCTCATTTTTTTTACAAGCACTTACTTATAAATGCATATTTATTTTCCTGACTTTTCTCAAATCTTTGTTTTTTTGGGGCTCTATTTTAGATGCGAGGGTCAAAGGACAGAAGATGTCGTATGCTGTAAAGCCCTCTGAGGCAAATGTGTGATCGTGGGCTGTAAAAAAAAAAAAAAGTAATAAGAAAGTCATTCAAATACAACCGATGACGAGGAGTCGTAATCGATCGAGTGTCTTTGCTGTTTTTCCCTCCAGAAGATGCAGATGTCCCTCCGGCCTGTGCAGTGGCTCGCTGTCATGCTTCTCGTTGTCTTTGCAACGAGCCAGTGTCAACAAAACGAGAGGTGAGACGCCCGCTCCGCCTTATTTTAGCATTTTTACATTTTTACAGAACCAAAATGTGATTTCACTTCATAAAAGTAACAGTGGGGAAATGTTTGATAGTAAATAGTATTATTATTATCATCATATATCATGAATTCTGCAGTATTTCTTTTTTTGTTGTGCTTTTTGTACATGTGTTGTGACTCTATCTGGATAAAATGTGTGATTTAATCTGTACTGAGCGCACCGGTCTCTCTCCTCCCTGCAGCCGCCGAGCTGTGACCGAACACCAGCTGATGCACGACCGCGGCCGAAACATCCAGAGTCTCAAGAGACTCATCTGGCTGTCGAGCGCCATCGAGGGTCTCCACACCGCCGAGGCTCGGTCTGCTGAGTTCAACCCAACAAAGGTCCTGAACCTGGCTCTGAATCCAGCGCTGGTCCCCGCGGCGGGGAACCCCCAGCCCGCCCGGGTGCAGAGCCTCCTGAGAGACTTCTTTAATCCCTACCTGACTCAACAGCAAGACAGGGAGGCCTAGCAGTGCTTTAATGCACCACATGAAACCTCTGTATATATAATAATAATAATAAAAAATGAGTATTTGCGTCCATCAATTGTCTTTAGACGACCTGTCAGCTGCAGACGTGTCCAAATGTCTCCAAGAGTTCACAATCAGATCCGTTGTAAAGAAAAGTCTTTGAGCTTGAGCTGCCTGGAGGTGGTTCATGTATGATCAGGGCTTTTAACGTTGAGGGCTGGGCGATAACAGAAATAAAAATGCAACACTAGAACCCGAGTATAACATCATATTCTTGACCGTATAGGCAACCGTAGGGCAGCTTAACCAACGGCACCCTTGATGCAAAAAATGCAAGAAGAATGGTTGAAGTGACAAATGCCAAATGACCTCTTTTACAGCCATCGGCAGTCAGTGGTTTGTTATTTGTGGTAGTTCAACCCGCCCTGCTCCGCCTCTGATTGGCTACGCTTTGCCTTCTTAGCAGAATTTGTAATGTTTATTGCTGACGAACCAGATTGGTGGAAGTTTGATAGGTCAATGATTAAAACTCAGATGTGGATGTTTCATGAGACAGCAGCCTTCTTGTTCAGTGCTTTCATCAGTCATTACAGTGTCTTGATTTATTCGAGAAACATGTCTTGATTTTCATGTTGCACGAGGCCTACATGAATGTAATAAAAATACAGATCCGTTGGAGATTTAAGATTTGATGTGGTGTCATACTTGTTGGGTTTTAACCTCAGTGTTGATATGACACACTGATGACAATAACATTAGAAAATGGCAATAATGCAAAGTAATCCCTTATAATGGGAAACCAAGTTTCACCTTTATTCAAGATGTACTAAATACCGTTACAGGTAGTCTCACGCTCAGCAACATACTCTCGCGAGATCTGGCGACTTGCATTCGCGAATGCCTAAGCTACTCAAACGATATTAACTGTGTAAATATATAATGCCACTTTAAAAAAAAAAGAAAGTACAGCATGTGAAAAGTAAAACATAAAAACGTACGCAGTTTGAAACGCAGCTCGTGCCTTTTTCCATCCTAACCCGGGAGACTTGAAGCAAACCGTCGTCTCCGCCGAAACAACGCGAGACTTCCGCGATGGCTAACGTAAACGAACGTGAACTAGCTCGCTGTGACAACGACGGTGACAGTCACCGGTCGCGGTGATCCACCTCCAGCTGCGAACGTCCCCCCCGGTGGTCTCCCTGTCATAGAGAGCGACTCTAAAGCCTACCCACCCACAGAGGGGTCCCGTCCGCCGGCTTGAAGCGTCATCACCGCCTTCCGGAGCGTCCGCGGCTCTCGTCCTTTAACCGGCCAGGTCAGTTAAGCTAGCTGTCACCAGGGTTAGCTAGCTAATCAAGCTTAACTTAAACATCATTCACTGCCAGGTGAGGCGGCGATAAAACACTCTGACTCCATCAATACATTGAATAGACAACGGGGTTTTATTCGGCATGTGAATAAAGAAGATGTGACAACGGGGTGTCTTGAAACTTCCCCCCTGACAAAGTCTTCCGTAGCGACCGGCTAGCTAGCAGCGGGCTGGAGGCAGCGGGCTGCAGGCTGGTTGTTGTTTTGCTGTCGTCAGGAGCTCGTGTGTCGCTGACAGCCATCGTGTGTGTGTGTGTGTGTGTGTGTGTGTGTGTGTGTTCTTGTTCCTCTATTCCGGTGGGGACCTTGACCTGAGTGCACACAGACCCATGGGGACTCGTGTCACCGTGGGGACCTAAAACGAGGTCCCCACGGGCAAACCCCTCCCATTGGCTTCAGAACAGTGTCTAGATACGCCCCATGCTTTTTTCTAGGAAGTCCCCATGAAACCCTTTTCAAGACAAAAATCTGTGTGACTGTGTATGAAGGCGCCCCTAGAGTATACACAGGGTACTGCAGTCCCCACGAGGTCGGTTGTTCTTGAAGTGTGCATCGCTGTTTGTTCACTCTCTTTCGCCCCCTATTGGTCAAAAGTAGTATTTAAGTTTGGCAATTCATTTAAAACTTTATCTTGATTTGTAAATATAAATACACAAATACATATATAAATAAATACTAAATATATATGAATATTGATATTACTATAGTTGCTATTAATATTTAACTTTTGTATAGTATTTAATTATTATTAATGATCTCATCATTGATATTAATAACAGCAATAATAATAATAGATCTAAAACTATATTTGATTTCTTATGCCATGTCAGTGGTGTAACATGAATTAATACGGATATTAATAAGGTCTTGTTTTGTTGCACTGTAACTCTGTATTATCGGGCTGCTCTGCTGGGTCTCTCAGGTCTCTACAGTTGATCCAGAATGCTGCAGCCTGCTCCTAAAATCTAAATAAATATCAGTCAGGATGGTTGTACATATTACGCAGCAGGATAAAGAGTAACTCTGAATTTCTTCATTAAATAAAAGATACTAGGACATTTTGGGTTTTACATATTTTTCTGGAAATGATAGCCCTGTAAAATTGTACTGCTGATTAAACATGGTGCAAAACCACTGTAACTGCACTATTATAAATTGCCTTCACAAAAAACTAATATAGAGGAGGTAGAAAAGGGTAGCTGCAGCTTGTGAGAACTGCTGGCACGGAAAAGAAATTACGGTACATGAAAGAGTGAAATGTAGAAGGGCCCACTTTGAGCACTAGCCTGATGAGTAACAACTTTGTTTGGCTAAGTTTCTGTAATTAGTGAAGCATTTTACTGCTGTTTAAGCAAGGTGCAAAAACACTGGAGCAGCACAGTTATGAATTGCCATCACGAGAAACTGATACAGAGGGGGCAGAAAAGGGTACCTGCAGCTTATGTGATCTGCTGGCGCAGAAAAGAAATTACGGTACACGAAAAAGTGAAATGTAGAAGGGCCTACTTTGAGCACTAGCCTGATGAGTAACAACTTTGTTTGGATAAGTTTCTGTAATTAGTGAAGCATTTTACTGCTGTTTAAGCAAGGTGCAAAAACACTGGAGCAGCACAGTTATGAATTGCCATCACGAGAAACTGATACAGAGGGGGCAGAAAAGGGTACCTGCAGCTTGTGAGAACTGCTGGCGCAGAAAAGAAATTACGGTACACGAAAGAGTGAAATGTAGAAGGGCCTACTTTGAGCACTAGCCTGATGAGTAACAACTTTGTATAGCTAATTTTCTGTAACTAGTAAAGCATTTAAGCAGAGTAAAATTAGCAAACTATATAGTATACTAGCAGATAATCGCTAGTTTACTAATTCTACTCTGCTTAAATGTTACGAAAGATGGTCGCAACGGCAAGCTTGTGGCCAGCAGCAGCGCTCGATGTAACGGTCCCTCGGCCTAACTCCCTGTCTGCTCAGGAGAAAGATAAGCTAGCTAGCTCAGTAGCTAGTCTTCTGGCTGAGCTAAGTCTGCTCTCTTCCCAGTAAGCTGCAACAACACTTAACAGCCCCACACACATGTGTATGACAACATAAAATATGTACTAGCATTAGCTCTTCAGCTAACAATATCACACCAAAAAAGAGGTCATAGTGGAAAACTAATCATCACTAAATAGAAGTGTTAGCACTGGTAGTCCTGTTAGAAGTGCAGCTAGAACAGCCAAAAGAAAAAGCCGAAATACTAACAGCATCATAATGAGTATAGTCTGGGCTTCCTCAAGGTAATTTGGCACAACAAGAAACTATAGACAATAAGGCCCAGTCTAGAGCATCTGTCTGAGGCCTGATGGACTTGCAGTGATGCTAGGCATTAGTGACAACGAGCTCCTTACAATCATTACACAGTTGTATGTGTGTGTATATATATATATACATATATATATATAGGGAAAAGACTTAATATCCTCTCTCCGACTACTGATGAAGATATATACGCACACAGTATAATGTGTATGTATTTACACAAATGCCACCAGAGAAGGACTCAGCGGCTCACGGTTAACTGGACCAATGGTTCTGGCATTCCAGAATGAAGAAAAACAGCACTATGATTTATTTATGTATCCATGTATTCCGTTCATCGTCTTTAAGATAATTTTTTTGTCAAACCTTTCTATGCCTTTTCCATCTCCAGGACATTACATGCATTTATATGCAAGAGCATCTGTATAATACAGTGCATCCATAAAGTATTCACAGCGCTTTACTCTTTCAACATTTTGTTATGTTACAGCCTTATTCTAAATGGATTAAATTAATTTTTTCCCTCAAAATTCTACACACAATACCCGATAATGACAAAGTGAAAAAAGCTTTTTTCAAATGTATTAAAAATAAAGAACGAAAATATAACACGTACATAAGTATTCACAGCCTTTGCTCAATACGTTGTTGAAGCACCTTTGGCAGCAATTACAGCCTCAAGTCTTCTTGAGTACGATGCTACAAGCTCGGCACACCTATTTCTGGGCAGGTTCTCCCATTATTTTTTTGCAGAACCTCTCAAGTTCCATCAGTTAGATGGAGAGCGTCGGTGCACAGCGATTTTCAGATCTCTCCAGAGATGTTCAGTCGGGTTCAAGTCAGGGCTCTGGGCCCCTCAAGGACATTCACATAGTTGTCTTGAAGCCACTCCTTTGTGGTCTGGGCTGTGTGCTTTGGGTCGCTGTCCTCTTGGAAGAGGAACCGTCGCCCCAGTCTGAGGTCCAGAGCTCTGGAGCAGGTTTCATCCAGGAGGTCTCTGTACATGCTGCATTCATCTTTCCCTCAATCCTGACTTGTCTTCTAGTTCCTCCCGCTAGAAAACATCCCCAGAGCATGATGCTGCCACCACCATGCTTCACTGTAGGGATGCTGTTGGCCAGGTGATGAGCAGGGCCTGGTTTCCTCCAAACAGGACGCTTGGCATTCAGGCCAAAGAGTTCAATCTTTGTTTCATCAGAGAATGTTGTTTCTCATGGTCTGAGAGTCCTTCAGGTGCCTTTTGGCAAACTCCTTTATAGAGCAACGCTGGAGCTCTGTCAGAGTGACCATCGGGTTCTTGGTCATCCCCCTGCCTAAGACCCTTCACCCCGATCGCTCAGTTTGGCTGGGCGGCCAACTCTAGGAAGAGTCCTGGTGGCTTCCATTTCCGGATGATGGAGGCCACTGTGCTCATTGGGACCTTCAATGCTGCAGACATGTTTCTGGACCCTTCTCCAGATCTGTGCCTCCATACAATTCTGTCTCGGAGGTCTACAGACAATTCCTTGGACTTCATGGCTTGGTTTGTGCTCTGACATGCACTGTCAACTGTGGGACCTGATATAGACAGATGTGTGCCTTTCTAAATCATGTCTGATCACCTGAACATAGCAGGGTGGACTCCGGTCAAGGTGTAGAAACATCTCAAGGATGATCAGTGGAAACAGGATGAACCTGAGGTCAATTTTGAGTGTCATGGCAAAGGCTGTGAATACTTACATGTGAATACATGTACATGTTATATTTTTGTTCTTTATTTTTTAATAGATTTTCAAAAATGTCTCAAGAACCTTTTTCACTTTGTCATTATGGGGTGTTGTGTGTAGAATTGTGAGGAAACATATTAATTTAATCCATTTTGGAATAAGGCTGTAACATAACAATGTGGAAAAAGTGAAGCGCTGTGAATACTTTCCGGATGCACTGTACATTCTAATATCAAGAAAAGTTTCTTGCACTTTGACCTAATTGAAATTTAAAGATACATCATGTAAAACCTGCGAAGCATTTAAGCAAGGGAAATTAGCAAGATAGCTAGCAAACTAGCAGACAACCCACTAGTTAGCTAGCTTGCTAATTCTACTCTGCTTAAATGCTTTACTAGTTACAGACGATGATCAGCTGGTGGCCAACAGCAGTGCTCGGTGTAACGGTCGCTCTGTCTAACTACTGAGGCCTACTCAGGAGAAAGATAAGCTAGCTTGCTCAGTAGCTAGCCATCTGGCTGAGCTAAGTCGGCTCTCTTCCCAGTGAGCTGCAACAACACTTAACAGCCCCACAGACATGTGTTATCATTATGACAATGGAAAACCGCTGAATGTCCTATTCTATATCTATGGTTGCATCCCTTGTAGCTAGCAACGCTCATTGTTTGGTAGATTATTACATTACATTTCATCCAGCTGACGCTTTTATCCAAAGCGACTTACAATAAGTGCATTCCACGGTTACAAACAAGAATCAGAACAACAAGAATCAAGAAGGTACAATTTCATCAAAAAGTTCAACTACAAAGTGCTATCAGTAAGAGCCATTCCAGTGCTACTAAAGTGCTACTTTCTTTATTCCAGGTATAGTCGAAAAAGATGAGTTTTTAGTTTGCGACGGAAGATGTAGAGACTTTCTGCTGTTCTGATGTCAATGGGGAGCTCATTCCACCATCGAGGAGCCAGGACAGAGAACAGTCGAGACTTTGTTGAGTGTTTAGCTCGCAGTGACGGAGCTACAAGCCTATATTGTTGTAACAATTGACTGTATGGTGGATACAGGAACATATGAAAGAAGGAGCAGGCTTTGCTCTTTGCTTATCCACTTGGGCTTCATATCGAGATTTGGAGACTTGTAGTGCACCCACTGACCAATCATGTCGTTGGCACAATCATTTTGACTATGTCTATAAGGATGGTGCCAGTGCAGCTCATCTTCTGGCAGAGTGCAACAAATCCTGAGTCACCAGATTACTCAAAGAATTGGAATTACATCCAGTTAACTACGGTTTCTATGTTTTGTGTACCACAACAACTATATCTACTATCTGTAGATCCGTCTTCAGGAAATTACATGAAATTATAAGCAAGATCATATGTATAATACATTATATTTTCAAGTTCCCTACACTTATTTATAAAATACATTCATAAATACTTGTTCTGTTGAATACAAGGGCTTATAAATGGTTGTAGTTTGTTTTTATGAATATCAATGTTTGTATAATTTTTTAATAATGCTTCTATTGATTAACTTCATTAGAAATGCTTGTGTCAATTCAATCTCCTTTTTTAGATTTTATTTAAATTTGTACATATTTTATACTAAATTCTAGTAATACCGCCTCACATAAGCAGGTAATTGATATAAACCGTATATTTTAGCAATTACTATTACCTGTCTAAGTTATTAACATGGATCCTGAGCTTCCTCTTGCTCAGTGACCAAAGGGTTGGGGGATGGGCGTGGACACGTGGGGACGGTGAAAGTCATGTTCTGTGTAAAGTATCATACGTTTCTGTTCTGATACATCACACACACATCCTGACTTGTACTGTCCCCACTGTGACCACGGCCCATGAGGACGGTGAAAGTCATGTTCTGTGTAAATGATCAAACGTTTCTGTTCTGAGCCATCACACACATCATGACTTGTACTGTCCCCATTGTGACCACGGCCCGTGAGGATGGTAAAAGTCCGGTTCTGTGTGACATTTCAAGTTTCACTTCTGGCTTAGTCCCGCCCCTCCTCAGCACATGCGCTCGGGCCTGCATCAGATTGCAGGCAGCTCTACACGTGACCTGACGGCACAAATCTTGATGGAAATGGTGAGTTTTTAATGCTTATACTCCTTCCTAATGTCACATTACACTGTTACTGTTCGTACTGCTTGTATATGTACTGCATATATACACAGAGCTATGTTGTAATGTGATAGGACTAGCTAATGTTAGCTAACACTAAGCGAGCAGCTAACGGCACATGCGCCAAAGTCAAGTGAAACTGACCTGAGACCAGCCTTCAATTATCTAATTACGGTTAACTATAAATATATAATTTACACATCGTGGGAGTTTTACAGTTGCAATATAATGGGATTTAGATATTTATTAGAACTGATGTTTTATCATTATTATCTTTTCACACTGAATGTTAGTATTATGCTCAACAAAGTGATGTATTTATGTAGTTTTTGGAACAAGGGGGATTTTCTCATCTCCCAAGCTGCGAATATACATAATATAAAGAATATAGAGAGCATGATGAACACAGAGAGAGAGATAGAACTATGATAGAACTAGTGTAGCCTCATGCACATAGTCAGTCCTTCCGTTGTTCGAAAGTATAATTGACTTACCAAATATATATTAACATTGGAAAAATGTTATAATCTTCCCTAAATTCACATAAATGTCATGTCAGATCTACCTTTAAACGGCAAATACCTCCGAGGCCTCAATTTTGATTATTCAATTACAAAAATTGTTCAAGTTTCACACCAGACCTTTGCTATTACCACAGATTATCTTGAAATAACAAAGTTGCACTCAGGTTAAAACATTATATTGTTACAGCTGTATTACAATGAGATCAAATTAGTCACAGTCAACTTTTAAAATGTAGTATTTTTTTCACATGTATGCGGATATAGTAATTCAAATGGCCATGGGTTTTGAGTTAGAATATTTAGCCTCATAACAGAAATAGATCTCGTTACTATAATTTGACCGAGAATAAAGTCTTATAAGACCAGACTTTAGTCTCGGTCAAATTGGGATAATAGCAGCTCAGGTGATATCTAAATGATTCATGTCATAATTTTAATTACAAATTCTACCACGACAGCTTGAAATACTGAGTATTGTGACATGTTTAATTTGGACTGAATGTGTCCTTTTTTGCTTACAGGAGGATGGAGCATGTTTTTCATCCGCTGGTGGCAGCTCTGAATGCACAGGTGAGGAGGGGAGGGGGTTGTATATTGAGGTTTGTAGGAAGTTGTTTGTAAAAGTGTAGAATATTATACTAAATACATAAAGGAGTCTATACGTTTGCTATCCCTAACTGATCATACTCTCTGGGTTTAGGTCATACAACTATTTAAATAGGAATGCAAATGAAACACATTTTTTCCATCAAGGTTTGAACAGCCTCATGTTGCCGTTATTAGTTCATCGTACACCATATTAATATTTTAATCCTCTGTAATATATTTGCAGGCGCTGATGACTTTGACCCTGACCAGAAGGAAGAGGTAGGATGTCTTTGGGTTCTTGTTTGACAGTTAACCTGCTCGACTGTGTAACTATAATAGACATCAAAACAATGATACAGTATTTAATTTCTTACAGACTACAGCTAGTTAATCACACATATTCAACGTGTTACTACAATGTTTTCCACTGAATTCTATTCTAAATATTCACTAGACTCTTGTCTAATAGCAGACCACTACTTAAATGAAAACGGATGTAGTCGTTGTCTTGGATGGACGAATAATTAAACAGATAAAATGCTGAAATATACTTGGGTGGTGGCCTATATACCTGGTACGTATCTGTTTCAAGTGTGTAGGTCAAGTGATTGAGTCAGGTTCTCCAGCTGCATAAAGTAAGAGAATGTTGTGTCTGGCTGGTAATATATGGTCCACCCCTCTGAAATCTTATTTGAATAATATCAGCTTTTACCATCACACAGAAGATTTAGTTTGATGTTTGACTGCAGAACTCAGTTCCTCAGTCTGTTAAACTGCCATCAGTTTAAGTTCAAAGTAAAATGTTCCTGTGTACCAAAAGTATTGAATATTAAAGGGAGCAAGATTTTTAGATTATGTCAATGTGCAGCCATAATGATAGCTAAGAGATCTTAGAATGAGGCGGTGCCTTTTAATTAATTCAATTGTTTGCATTGGAGCCACTTATTCCTAATGTTGGATGTAATATAAGTTGTAGGGTTTATTCTTTGATTATTTATGTAAAACAGCATACATACACAAGAATAAGCAATGTTTTCCACATAATTTGATTATTTGTGGCCTAGTGGCTGTTAATAAACCTGAGCAGCCTGCCTGAGTAAAGTCTGTTAAATAAAATCTGATTGAGGCCTCCATGCAACAGCTTATTTTTAATTTTGTAGGTAGGTAGCCTGTCTAAACATTTTCTGATGTTTCTTTTTAAGGAAGAAAACCAGTGGTCCAGTGACAGTACCATTATTCTTGACCCCACTCCAGATGATGTTGATGAGGACATCAGTGTTCCAGAGCTCAGGAGAACCGACAGTGTAATTGTAAGTTTATTTGCAAAACTTTACATTCTAACATGAGAAGGGCCAGATTTACTGCAATCAGGGTATTTTCCTGCATCGAAGACACAGTGAATACAAAGTAACAGCCACATTTTTTATAGAAAAGTCAAACTGGTGTTGCAAAATGCCTTCACAGCAGTTTGCTGCCCCTGTGTCTACTTGCGTCCATTTGCGTCTTTGCATTGACTTTGGCAATAAGAATAACACATATTCAGTGTAAGAAAGTAATGCTGTGAATCTCACATCAATAGATGACCGTCGTGACTCTCTTTAACAGATGTCATGGTACTTCTATTATATATCAGGCCAATACCTGGCTAAAACGTAATATAAGATCTATGAAGGCCAATCCCTGTCATAATTGGAGAGCGCAAATGAGCTCCACGCGCGCGTGCAAATCCCAAACTGCGCGCGTAATTTACTTTGACGAGCGCTTTTACGTCACTCCGCGAGCAAATGTCTCTCTCTCGCGAATGTTTAACCTGCTCGCTCGCGAAGCTTCAATCTGACAGTAAGTGGGCGCAGCCAGTCACCATCGTATCTCAACATCTAATTGGTTACAATCCTTGTCTTTGGATTGGCTGGATATCACATCCAGGAAGAGACGGATGAACCCAGTCTTATACACAGAGGACACATATATAACGCACAGTGTAATGAGTGGGCCAGTCTGACAGTAACTCCCGGGTCACTTTTTCCCCCAGTCCGCCCCTGATCAACTGTGTATATGTACCCACTGTGTATATGTATCCACTGTAGCGGTTGTGTACTCCCTCCCTCTTGCGTTGTGTTATTAATTCAGTCACACTTGATCTTGTATTGGCTCCAACCGGCTGTTTAAACAGGCAGAAAGCTCCAGTAGACTTGTGGCACAGAGATTACGTACTGGCAACGTAACAGACACACACACACATTAGCTTCCTCATAGCCCACCTCGTGGTAACAAGCCCCGGAACACGGAGATAACGTACTGGCAACGTAACAGACACACACATTAGCTTCCTCATAGCCCACATCGTGGTAACGAGCCCTGGAACACGGAGATAACGTGCTGTGTACTGGGTCACACCCACATTAACACCCACATGTCTGTAGACCCACATACAAAGACATGGCTCAGTCTCTACTGGGTGCTGTAGACTGGGTTCATCTGTCTCTTCCTGGATGTGTATGTATGTGATATCCAGCCAATCCAAAGACGAGGATTGTAACCAATACGATGGTGACTGGCTCCGCCCATCTAAATCTACTCAAGAGCGAGCAGGTTACAGACACGAGCGCAGATTGAAGCTTCGCGAGCGAGCAGGTTAATAATGCGCGAGAGGAACTTTTACTCGCGGAGTGATGTAAAAGCACTCGTCAACGTAAATTACGTGCGTGGCTGGTTGATTTGTGCGCGCGCGTAGAGCTCATTTGCGCTCTCCAATTATGACAGGGATTTGCCTTCATAAAGATATCTCTCTCTCTCAAGATTTTGAAGTATGCACACTGTGAATGTTGTTCTGTAGTCAAGTTTAAAAAATGGCCTTTTCTAGTTTTAGTCTAGTTGTTATTGTTTTGTCTGGACCTTTATGAACATTAAGTGCTCGTATTAAATATATTAAAAGGCTTTTATTCTCACTTTGCTTGCGCCTTAATAGGTTCGTCGGATGAAAAGATGCCGCTGGTTGGGGAGGTCTCTGGCAAATCACACACAACAAAAGGTAATCTGTTCAAAGTGTATTCAGTTTCTCCCCTGGGGTTCAGTGCGTGGGGTATTTTTAAAGTTATTTAGCGAGTCCACTGACATGAGATGGGTTTCTGACAGTTGTTCTGTTGTAGATGTTGAGTTAAGTTTAATCAAATTAATCAAGAATTTTGACTCTCCTCTCACCTGTCTTTTCATACTCCCCTGTCATCCTGTTTAATAATCAAAATTAAGTAATTTCATTACATAACTTCATATATATAGGAGACAAAACATGTGTAGCAACTCATAATGTAATAACTGCTCATACTGTAGTGTCATCCACAGAATAGAGAAACTTTAATAAGAACTGTGTGCTCTTGTTCTAGCAGGTTTTGAATCTAACAAGATACTATATTTGAGAAAAACCTTTAGGTACTTGCACTTAAATTGAGTATTTTCATTTAACTCAATACCTCTAGTTATTTCAGAGGGAATTCACTTTTTTTATATTTTTCAATTTTAGTTACTAGTTGAACTACTTTGTAGATTCAGATTCTCTCCAAAATATAGATACAACTAATAAACTATGATATATCATTAAGTAGTGTGTATTAATAAGTGTATTAAGTAGTTAAAATTAGCTCCACCATTACCAGCTGCAACATTAAAGTTATCAACACATCAATGCATCAATAATATTATCCAATGATTTCGGCCTACCGTAAATATATTATTTTTCTGCATAGAGAGTATTCTTTACCGTTCGATACATAGAGGCATATATTTATGCTATCTCTGTGTTTGTATCACAGGCAAGCACATGGTTTTAGCATATTAAAGTAACTGCCATCATTATGAATGAAAAATAATTCCACATGCTAAGAATCATCCAGTATATTCAATTGAGAATCATCTCTGTAAAGGACTCATTTCTTCAGATATCTCTTAGTCTTATATTTTGTCACATTCAGGAGGCTTCGTCAGCTTAAAACTGATTGATGAAAATGTCTTCTCCACTAAACGGACAATGTCCAGTTGTTTTACATGATGTTAGTGTTGGTAAACATCATACTTATGCAACTACCGTCTATATTTCTATTGCTAGTTCTATTTCAGGTGTTACTGAAACACCTGAAATAGTGGTTAGCAAGTCTGTCTTTCAATCAGAGGGTCGGCGGTTCGATCCCAGGCTCTGGTAATCGTGTCCATGTCCATGTGTCCTTGAGCAAGACACTTAACCCTCATTGCTCACCGTTGTTGTGTCTACGGTCTACTGTATAGCATGTAAGTCGCTTTGGATAATAGTGTCAGCTAAATGAAATGTAATGTAAATACATACATTACGGCAACTACAGCTTGATCTCCTAGTAATTCTGGTATTATGAGTACTGCTACAGTCAATACCTGTTGTCATCACAGCCTCATTACTTGCTGGTTTTTGAATAACATGTAATTTCTGTCTCGTTTGATTCAGGGTCCAAAAAAACTAAAATGGACAAACGAAGAAATCCAGGCTGTCGAGAAAACACTTATGGACCACATCAACTCTGGGAAAGTGCCTGGAAAAACTCAGTGTCTGGACTGCATTGAGGCGTCAGGATTTGCACTTAAGGGTAGGAGTTGGGTGGGTGTCAAATATTATGTTAAACATCGCAATGATGCGTTAAAGCGAAAGTCTATTAGGTAAGTTTTTTACATTCATCACTTGACTTAAAAGCAGCTGCAATACCCCATACCAGAGTGGTTGCTGTTGTGTTATTGTGGAAGCGTTCACCTTATTGTATTATGGCTATTGTGTTAATGCTGTAATGTTTGTCTTTTTGTACTATTTCTAAGGCTATATTGATCTGGTTGTATCATATCACTTCCTCACTTTGAGGAAGTAGTTTTTGTTTCCTTTATGGTTAATAAACCACTTTTGTTTATCCGTTTGTTGCCTGTGAGTCAACTTAGTTCAACTTAAATACAAAGCACTTAATATTGCAGTATCACAACTGTAATGCTTTCAACCGTAATATTCACTGCTGTACGGAACAATATTGGTGTTATATTTCTGAAAGATCCACAGAACCTTTAAATACAGCTGTGAAGTTTGAACATTTATATTGAGTGGAGTTTAATATACACAGATAATGAGTCATTATACAAGTAAAACATTTAATGGTGAATATACAAATGCAATATGAATTGAATTAACAAAATATAATACAGAAAACAAAAACAATGTATTAAGCTGCTCAGTGTTTCTAAAACCATATCCTCCATTGCATACCTTTTATATAGGATTGTAAGTGGAACGAATAGACGAATATTTAACAGTGTCACCTAGTGGTGGTTTGTGTTATGACACAATAGGAGCGTCCCCACCGGAATAGAAAAACCAGACAAAAATTAAGTTTTATAAATTTGAGACATTTTGTTATTTGAGTTCATATTTTGGTTCCCAGGACCCCCAAAAAATTTATGTGATCAAAAGTATGCTGTTATTCCATTTAGAAAGTGGTGTCCCCACGGGGCACATCTGTGCAGGCATGTCTCACGGGGCACGATTACAAGTATGTGTGTGTGTGTGTGTGTGTGTGTGTGTGTGTGTGTGTGTGTGTGTGTGTGTGTGTGTGTGTGTGTGTGTGTGTGTGTGTGTGTGTGTGTGAGTGTGAGTGTGTGTGTGAGTGTGTGTCTGTTTGAACCCTGTGGATGTCTGCAGGTAACGTGTCCGTGCTGTTGTACTCAAGGGTACTAACAATAACACGTGTGACAGGTCAATTGAGGACTATTTTGATTTCCACTTGACAGTAGTGGAATGTAACGAGTACATTAACTTAAGGGTAATTCAAAATACTTGTACTTTTGCTGGAGTATTTCCGTTTTGTGTAAACTTTCACACTACAGTTCTGAGAGGGGTATTGCTCTTTTTGCTGGTGGTAAACATGTTAAATATATGAGGAGCTATTATTATAATATTTGAAACATTGTTTTCTATCTCTGCGTTGTTTTATTTTTGTTTAACCTTGACCTAAAGAGCTGCTCATAAGAATGTGCTGTGTAGAAAGGGCTGTATGATGTGCTCAAGCGTAGTCTAAACTCTTCCTTTTGAATTAATGTTGTATTGATATTTATTTATATGTGCATTCTTTTTTAATTTATTGATCAGTATTGTAAAAATAAGAACAATAATATGATATACATTAATATGAAATTGTCCATCCTTGATAATCTGTACTTACTTTCTGTACTTTAAGTACACTTTGATGCATGTCAAGTGAATTATTTTGGGGTCTGGAGGGTTTGTCCTACAAAACAAGACATTTGAAGACGTCGACTCTGAAAACTGTGATGGACATTTCTCACACACACTTTTGTGAGATTTTATAAACCAAATGATTAACAAAGAAATGGATAAACTGAGAAAACAATCACCAGATTGGACAATGATGAAAGTAATCATCCAGCTGTAGTAAAATGCTTCGTGAGTTTTGTGAGTCTGTGTTCCTGCACTACATTATTTCCACAGCACAGTATTGTGACATCTGGGTTCTTGTTCCCAGGTTCTGTCCAGCCTCATCCAGCCCCACTGTGGATCTTTAGCCCCTCCGGCAGGACAGTGGCCGAGGCAGAGGCAGCGCCATCGGGGACCAGAGCAGCTGGCAGCCGGGCTCCATGAGTGCGACGGGGCAGCAGCAGCAAAGTGGCGGCCTGCGTTCCCGCCGAAGCCTTGGCCGGGACAAGGACCCCGGCATGGGCATGGAGGCCGCCTGCTGGCTGGCCCCCGGAGTGCTGCGCAGGCTGATCGAGCTGCCCTCACCCCCCCTGTCCCGACACCAGCTCAAGAGACTGGAGGAGCACAGGTAACGCTCGAGGCCTCTGAGAATAACTTAAGTAAAACCTCGTGTGGAGTTAATTATGGTATGAACAGTGAGGTTTTCTAGTGCTGTGGAGCAGCGTCATGTGGTTCTGCTGTGTGTGTGTGTGTGACATCATCAAGCTTGACACGTCAAACTTAGTTACTGTTGAGGCTGAACAATTTAAGGAAAGTATCTACTTTTTGATCTTTTTTTTCAGACAGTACTGCCTGTGTTTTAGTTTGTGATTGTTTTCTGGAAAATAAACTCTGGTTCTGCTTTTGTGGTCTGCACAGTTTGATTGTACCAAGTATTTTCCCTGCTGGTATGTCAGCTCTAAATACAACTAAACCCAACTGTTGGTAGCTTTGCTCTGTAGCCGTTTGAGCTAACGTTAGCTCCTAGACTGACAGGACAGACTGCCAGGCCTCAGGTCAGAGCGCTGAAGGTGATCCATTTAAAACGACGAGTAGAAGTTTAAACAGGAGATTCTGTTGTTTCTTCATGTCAGCTGTCTGCTGAGCTACCTGCTACCCGTCTGAATTTAGTGTGAGGTGAAAAATATTTGCTTTAACTTTTTTGAACAGGAAAACAAGACAAATTCCTCTCCTGAGCGCTCTGAATGACCCAAACTATTCAGAGCTCTGTGCCTTTTGTTCAAGAGTAAACGTAGACTTCCACAAGGATTTACTTTTTGTTCTTATGCAAACTTACAGAGTTAACCTTGAGTATCTACTGCTACAGCTTGTTAAGTTGATTATGCAAGTTATTGTTTAAATTTATTTTTCTGTATAAAACTTTTCAGCCCCAATAAAAGTCAACCACAGTCATGTACATCATCACCCAGCCCTGGTCATGACTCCAATGTTGTTGTGTCGTTGTTTCTGGGGTGATGATGATGTCATGATGAGTCAGCTGGTCCTCACCTGGCTGTTGTTGGTCTCTGCAGGTACTGCAGCGCTGGACGCTCCTTGCTGGAGCCTCTGATGCAGCGTTACTGGGAGTGGTTGGTGGGACGAGTCCCGTCCTGGATCGCCCCCAACCTCATCACCATCATCGGCCTGGCCACCAACGTCTTCACCACCCTCGTGCTCATTTATTACTGTCCAACCGCCACTGAACAGGTTAGTCATCCCTCTGAAACAACGTTTTAGGGGTCGGTCTTCATGTGAAAACCTATTTAACACGCTGGAGTTCATGTTTTCATTCACTCTGTAACTCCAGTTGTTTATCTATACAAAGCTATAGCTGTCAATGAAACTCAAAACTTTCTGCTGATGTACAATGTTGTGTCATGTAATTTATTTATGGTTTACTCAAAGAGAAGATATTTAAATTAATTCTTGATAAAGCTGTATTTTTGACACAGCAGGAGCAGCAGCGTATTAACAATATTAAGCATTGTAAAATGTAAAATATGTAGGATTTGTTTTAGAGCCACTGTCTGCAAGTATCCCCATCCTGTTGTTATTGATGGTATCTTTATAATGAGCTGTTCCTCTGGGCCGTCGTGACCCTGAGCTTCTGCCCACACAGCTCTGCAGTCCGCTTCAGGTGTATCGGATTACGGACGTCTGATTAATAATGGAGCAGTTCAGGGAAACGGATCTCCATCACAGCAGGGGACCCCTGGTTATATAGACCAGGGGTGTTCGGTTAACTTTCAAGGAGGTCAGAAAGGACCGACAAACATCACAGCAAAGTCTGTCGATGCGCTGATGATCTAGTGATGTATGCGTTGAAGTAGCCTAAAAGTTATGTAGCAACGAGTGAGTCAAATGCTAATGGCTCAACAGATTGATAATCAGTTTTCAAATTGAACTGTAAATAATATATACTCAAATAATGTAAAGTTTAAAATGAAGTTTTTGAAAAATGTGCATCTGAAATAACAGTACTTAAATTAGAAAAAGTAAATTAACTGAATTGTTCTGCAGCTTTAAGCTACTTTCATTCAGGTGGGAAGAGCCATCATATTCTTCTTATCTTTGAAAAAAGAGAGAAAATAGTGGTAATGGAAACCACTTGTTTCAGCTCTACTCTCCTCTGTTAACATCCTTGTTGGGCAGTGAATGCATGTGTTAAGATTTGGGTCCTATCGGGCACTAAGATCGTTTATTTTCTGCCCCTTAATTTGTGTTTCAGTTCAAATCAAAGGATTTGTGCTTTGTCTCGTCGTGGCGCTTCATATTGCCCCTTCAATATTAATGACCCACGATATAGACTGACGCTAACGGCCTCTCTGGGTCACGTGACCTTGAAGAGCTCTGACCCCTGCTGCACATGGCCGTGTGGTTTCAGGCTCCCCTCTGGGCGTACCTGCTGTGTGCCGTGGGCCTGTTCATCTACCAGTCGCTGGACGCCATCGACGGGAAGCAGGCCCGACGCACCAATAGCAGCTCTCCGCTGGGCGAGCTGTTTGACCACGGCTGTGACTCCCTCTCCACGGGTCAGTTTCCTCGTGTTTGACCCGGTTCCTCGGTGTCTCAGTGAAGATGAACCTCCCTTTTCACCCCCCCTGTGCATGCGCTTGTCTCTGCAGTGTTCGTGGTGTTGGGAACCAGTATAGCCGTGCAGATGGGCACCAACCCGGACTGGATGTTCTTCTGCTGCTTCGCCGGGATGTTCATGTTCTACTGCGCTCACTGGCAAACATACGTGTCGGGAACGCTGCGCTTCGGCATGTGAGTCGACCGCGCTGCTGGTTTCTGTTGTTTTTATTAGTTTTGTGCTTTTTGTTTGAAGCGAGAGCATAAAGTTACAATTCAGTTCAGAGCAGTTATTTAACAATATCTCCACCAATGACATCACAAATGTTTTCCTACAGTATTTAATGTTATCTTGAAATTAAAATATATGTATTTATTGTACTCCATACAACATAAATATGTCTGCAGTCTGAAACAGCAGACGTATAATTTCCACCTCTCTGGACACGTTTCAGTCGGGACTCGTGGATCCATGTTGGATTTATCTCGCAGCTCCCGAGCGCCAACAGTTTGATGCCTCTGAGCACTTTGATTGTGATGTTTCACTCTTTCCCTTTATGTGTTGTTTCTGTGGTTCTTTATTATTAAGATGAATCTGAATCCGTGAAGCCAACGGTTCGTCCGAATCACGTTTATTGACGAGTATGCACATAGTTTTCAAATAAGAGGAACAGTGAAACAATCAAAGAGAAAATAAAAGTGCAGCAAAAGTCAAGAACTATTAATATAGAATAATTGAAACATAAAAATATGTTCAATACATATGTTTTAAAATAAGAGGGATGGAAAGCTTTGTGCAGGAATGTGCAGAATATTGATCACATTATATCTGAATCATTGTTAAACGTTTGCATGGATTCGGGCCGACTGTGGCTCAGTGGTTAGCAGGTCAGTCTTTCAATCAGAGGGTCGGTGGTTCAAACCCCGGCTCAGCCAGTCCATGTCGTTGTGTCCTTGAGCAAGACACTTAACCCTCATTGCTCACCGTTGCTGTGTCTACGGTCTACTGTATATCATGTAAGTCTCTTTGGATAAAAGCGTCAGCTAAATGAAATGTAATGTAATGTAATGTAATGTGATGTAATTTGGCCACTCGATATTCAAAAAGACAAACGAGTATTTTCAGGGACTCATGTGAGTTTAAGTAAAACGGACCAGAAGCATGAAGCACATTCAAACTTTGAGAGGTTGTTAATCAACAAAACGACTGCTGCATAAAGTCTGAAACACGTCCCGTGTTTTTCATAAAGGAGCCTGAAAACACATTTTGTTCATTTTATTTATCAAAGAGCGGACGAGCTAGTTAGCGTTAGCGATGTCATTACGGGTCACATGTGCAGTCTCTCTGGAGTAACTGTGTGTGTGTGTGTGTGTGTGTGTGTGTGTGTGTGTGTGTGTGTGTGTGTGTGTGTGTGTGTGTGTGTGTGTGTGTGTGTGTGTGTGTGTGTGTGTGTGTGTGTGTGTGTGTGTGTGTGTGTGTGTGTGTGTGTGTGTGTGTGTGTGTGTGTGTGTGTGTGTGTGTGTGTGTGTGTGACATAACACAGCTGCAGATGTGTCTATCAGGGTTACAGATGCTCACTAACCCTCACCGTCCACTCTCTGCTTTCTCCTCCCACTCAGCATTGATGTGACCGAGGTGCAAATCTTCATTATAATCATGTATTTGCTGGCCGCCGTGGGAGGATCTGCTTTTTGGCAGTCACTGGTAATTGTGATCGGTTCTACTTACTACAGATTGAGATTAATGATGACTGATGATCCATAATTATGTAATGCTCTTTGTGTTTTGACTTGTTTTCGCTGTAATTGTTATGAGGAATCCAAAGAATGACGCTTTAATCATTCTCTAACGTTACTCGTGATGTTTTCACGGTGAATGTACTCACAGCTGGAAGTATTTTAATGTAAATGTTCTAGTTGTTCTATTCCCTAATTCTAGTGTTTTTCTTTTTTCTTTTATGTCTTGATTTGTAGATTCCGATCCTAAATATCCAGATGAAAATGGTTCCGGCCATCTGCACTTTCTTGGGAGCCATCTTCTCCTGCACCAATTACTTCAGAGTCATCTTTACGGGAGGAGTGGGCAAGAACGGATCCACAACAGCAGTAAGTCTGGGAGCGAGGTTCATCGAGCATGTCGGAGGATGGATATCGATCTGGTTTTGTTTTTTACACGATGAATCGGAAAAGTAACGCTTTCAAACAACTTCACTAGTTTACCTGCTCGAAATATTCCCTTATTCGGAAAAAGACAATATTCCTGGTAGCCATGGTTAAATAGCTAATAAAAAAAATTCCATATTTACATACAGACTCTTAATTACACGCCCTCCATATTTCATTCCTTAAAACCCAAATGATATCTGTATATTCCGCATGTCTTAATTGGAAAATGATCCACTTGGAATAAGGCCTGACACAAAGTCAGTTTATGGATGTAAACCTTGTGTCGTTGCATTTCTCTCTAGAAGAGCTGGTCAAGAACTGGTAACTTTCCTGCTACTTTTTATTTCTTATTTTCTAGCCTTCATTCAAAGATCTCTAATATACTGGCCAATATAAATACTAAATTAGTACACTACACCTTCAGCAGGTTTCTTATTTCTACATTTTAATAGCTGTAAATGAACATGTATTGTTATTCATTGAAACTAAACATTCTTAAATCCTGTCGTTAACCATGTGTGTCTCTTTGTTTGTGTCTGTCCTCCAGGGAACCAGCGTGCTCTCTCCAGTCTTACATATTGGTTCGGTTATAATTTTGGCGATGATGATATACAAGAAGTCAGCTGTCCAGCTCTTCGAGAAACACCCGTGTCTGTATATCCTGGCGTTTGGCTTCGTCTCCGCCAAAATCACCAATAAATTAGTTGTAAGTCGAACCTACTTTTACATCTGTCCAAAAAAGATGATGCGTTACATCATTTTGTTCTGCCTGAAGTGAGATGGGAACTTCTTTATCCTGGAAAAGATATTCCACCCAAGTGCTAAAGATTCAGATCGTTTAATATGAAGTTATATAAAGTTGGCACAGTTTCCACAGCGTATGAGTGCAGCAGAGATTGTAGTTCCCTCATTAAAGTTATGTTTTTCTTTTCTCTGTCCACAGGTAGCACATATGACAAAAAGTGAGATGCATCTCCACGATTTAGCCTTCCTGGGACCAGGTCTCCTGTTCCTGGATCAGTATTTCAATAGTTTTATTGACGAGTACCTGGTGCTGTGGATTGCATTGGTGAGTACTAGAGTACAGTATAGTTATATAATATATGTGTGTAGTTGTGATTGGTTGATGCCTTTTATTACTTAAAACTCAGAAAAAATCCAACTAATTCTGGAAAAAACATTAACTTTAAAGTATGATTTTATAATTTAAGAGATAATACGACACTAAAGTCTGAGATACTGAGAATAACTTCTGAGATTAAGATGCAAAGCCAAACGTAAGAATGCTTTAAGTTTAAACTAATGCACTCGTAACTAAATGTTCATTCCTAGACGATAAGAACTTCCTCTTCCTCTCGTTTCTTTCTCCCCTGCAGATCATTTCCTTCTTTGACTTGGTGCGTTACTGTGTCAGTGTTTGCAACCAGATTGCCTGCCATCTTCACATTTTTGTTTTCAAAATCAAGCCTTGCTCTCTGCTCAGTCCAGCGCCTCACTGAGGAGCGCTGGCCTCCACTGACTCTGCCCCGCCCCCTTTAGTCGCCCTCACCGGCTCCTCCCTCTGTTGTCCACGTAGAGATTCAGGGGATGAAAGAATTAAAAAGAAATTAAAAAAAGTATGTGCTTCTGCCAACTGAATGTGAGGACAAATAATATATATTGAGAAACCGGAGTATTACTGTCATTTGCTTCTTTCTTTTTTTTTTCCACCGGTGCAGAATTAGACTTTTCTCAGTAATAATAATTCTCCTTCTGACAAACTCACGAACAAACGTTTCAGGAGAGTACGGGTGCTACTCGCTGTGTTTCCAGGAGAGAAACTTCAAAAGTGTTCAAACCGTGAATCAAAGTCTTGGCTTTTCATGATTATAATTTTTTTAATATTTGCATAACTTTACCTATTTGCTATTGTAAATACCAATCTGTTACAGTGTCTGTGCTTTTTCTTCTAAGTTAAAAAGAAATCCTGCTTTGACACGTTTATATAAACCTTCATGTATATGATTTTTATAACCACCTTATCTCCTGCACATTATACGAACGGTGTCATCGTCGTTGGAGGAAACTCATCGTCGACTTCAGAACGTTGTTATTGAACAAACCTGTGAAATATTCACTGTTTTTCATTTGATTGTCCACTGAAACCACTTGAGGTTGTTTTCAACTCGATTGTTGTGTGTTTTATTGTCCAGTCTAACATTATTTGCTAATATATTCATCATGATGGTTTGGTTCATGTGCAGGTACGAAGGCCTTTTTACAGTCCATTGTAACAGAATTCATCATATTTAACGGTTATGTTTTCCCTCGCTCGGCTTCCTGTCACGTCTGCACCTTGTGTTATTATTCTGTGATTTCCTTATTTTCAACAAATCCCATGAAAAGAGCAAAACCGTCAATGTGTTGGTTCTCTTTACACTGTGTGAGTGAGAGTGAGATCATCAGGTTGCTGGTTTGGTTTTCATGGTATTTGTTGACATTAAGAAAAAACTGAATATCACCAGACTTGAGCTTTTTAAAAAAAAAAAAAAGTATTTTAAATGAATGATTTCCTGCCGCCATGATGTTATTTATGTGAACGTCAACGTGTCCATTAATAACTTTGTCTGGTCGACGACATGTTTCCCACCAAAACAACACGCTGCAGCTGGTGCACGTGGACGCCATGTGTAGGAGATGAGGTCACACGATGACATCACTGTTTTTAAAGTGGTGACTGAAGAGAATCAGATCGTTTTGTTTTGTCCCTGACCGTTAATAAAAACCTGTTTTATTTGAAATGGCTGCTGCTCTCCATGTGTTTCTGTTAGCGAGCGGGTGTTTAATGTCGCCTGTTAGTATTAATGTGGAGGACATGTTTGTCCTCAACACCAGAGACTAGTTTCATGCTGTTATTTTAAAAATGTATTTATGTTTCATCACACAACTCGATTACCGATGCCGAGTGTCGACTGTGTTCAATAACTACAACGCTTCAGTGTGGCGTTCAGGTTCAGGGTGGTTTGATCGTAAACCACAGTTATCTTATACACACAGGTGTTTAAGAGTCACTTTTGTTCATCGATGCCTCACGGTATCTTTAGGATGAAATATCAAGAATATTATGAGATTTATAAAATAAAGGTGTAATATTCTGAAAAAAAAGTTGTATATCAATAAAATAAAGTTGCAGTTATGATTATTTGTTTGAAGTCGTAATGCATATGAAGTTGGACTTAACAAGAAAAGTGTATTATCAGTGGTTTCTGAAAAGCTTACTACTATTAGTGAAAACCACTTATTTTGAAGAAGAAAGTTAGAGATTTGATTAAAGTAGTTATTTTCCAAATAAGAGCAGCACCTGAATAGAATGTACATACTTACAACATCTCACCACTGTTCATGACCACACACTTGTCCAATATTTGTCCAAAATTTTGACAATTATTAATTACATTTAGGTTTTATATCTAACCAAGTGTTATGAGAATCACGATCATATTCGTAGCCTTTAGTGAAAATGAAATGTTTTATCAACACTCCTCTCACCTCCTGCAGTGTCAGCTGAGGACACATGTATTTCCGGTTCGTATTTCAGACTCGCCTTTGAGGCAAAACTCGGGGCGTCAACTCCCTCGTATTTTATTTTTGTGGTTGATCGGCGCATGCGCGCTTCGCCGCTCTTGACTAACGAAGACTATCGTCCTGTGACAACTTTCAAACTGTATTTATTTAATGGAGGTTTTGCACACAAACGCACAAGACTTGGAGTAAACCGACGACTGGCGACGTATTTGACGGAGATCTGATCACCAGAGTCCGGGTTGGAAATAATTGACTAAAGGGAGTTTTGCCGAAGCAGGAAGATTATGGTCGCTGGAGGACTCTCGTAACGTGAGTTCAATTATAATCCGCCTTCCTGTTAGTGCGGCTGGTTCACGTGATGTTATGAACGCATAAAACGATGAGAAAAACACGTTAAAAAGTAGATCAATAGCGGTCTTTTAGTTGCTACCTGACGCAGCTAGCAGCTAACGCTAGCTGCTTCTTTGTGATATTAATCAACGTATTGATGTCATTTGTTTACCAATTATCTTAGCTTCACGCTAAGGAATAAGTACGATTTGCTGTATACAATTTGCATTAAATGTATTTGTTTTCTCAAGGTGTTGAGTGCGAGACACGCAAACTTCTAGAAAAAGCGTTAAGTTAATGCTTTTTCTTCATGGAGTTTGGTGTGTGTGACTTCCGCATCAGTGAAACAATTCTTTTATAGACCTTGATTTTCTTTGTTTCACTTCCTCAGTGAGATCACGGGGGCTTCCCTGTGCAGAGGTGAACATTACTGCAGCAATATTATAATTGTTAAGGTAAATGAACATGGAGGATATTTGTAGGTTCATTTAGGAATAATTTAGCCTCTCAGGAAGTCACATGAACCGGTACATTATTTAATATTGATTAGTCTAATCTGTCCAAGTCTCTAATAACTGGTGGTGTTATAACTGATAAATATACATTGTATATTTCTACCATTTAGAAACAGAAAATAAACATCAACGTCAGCATGGACAATAAAAAAAAATGTAATTAATTTGGTGATTTAGTTTTTATAAAATTTGTGGCATGTTCTCAAGACCACAATGAGCCAGCTGGAGGAGGATGATGATGATGATGATGGCTGCTGTGTATAACATTGTTTGTTTGTTTTCCCTAGTGAACCAACAAAACACACACACACACACAGGGAGGAAACCATGTGGTGGTTCCAGCAGGGTATGTGCTTCCTGCCTGCAGCGCTGGTGGTCTGGACGGCGGCGTCCTTCATCTTCGCCTACATCACAGCGGTGGTGCTGAGACATGTGGATCCTCTGGTGCCTTACATCAGGTCTGCTCGCTCTCTCTCTCTCTCTCTCTCTCTCTCTCTCTCTCTCTCTCTCTCTCTCATATATATATGTAAAATGATCTATAAACTAATCTTGAATACACTTTGTTTTGTGTTGCAGCGACACAGGAACGTTGGCACCAGAGAGGTGTGTGTTCGGCATCATGCTGGATGTCTCCGCTTTTTTAGGTAACACACACACGCACACACACACACTTTTTTTCTGAGAGACAGAATTAGCTTTAGTCGATCGACAAAAAAATTATCAAAAACATTCAGTTTTTTATTACACTTTTATTTACAAATTTTGATGGATGGAAAAAACATTCTTTATTTATTGGAGTTTTTTCGTGTTTGTGTGTGTGTGTGCAGGTATGGCCACAGTGTACGTGCGGTACAAACAGGTGGAGGCTCTGACGGGTGAAGGCGAGCTCAAGCTGAACCGACTGAACCGCTTCGGGCTGCTGCTCGGCTTGATCAGCTCCTTCGGGATGGCCGTGGTCGCCAACTTCCAGGTGAGCGCCGCTGGTCCCGGATCAGCTCACACCTGTACGGCGTGTTGAACATGTCTGCAGTGAGTGTGTGTGTGTGTGTGTGTGTGTCAGCGCAGAAGACCACGCTGTTCTCCATGCACCTGGTGGGGGCGGTGCTGACCTTCGGGGTCGGCGCTCTCTACATCCTGGTCCAGACGCTGCTCTCGCTCCACATGCAGCCCCACGTGCACAGCAGGACCACCTACCTGGTCCGGCTCGGCGTGGGACTCTGGACTCTGAGCAGCATCATCATCAGTATCCTTCATCACGGCGATAGCCCAAAGATCAAAGTTACGGCTCGCTTCTGGTCACGCTCTCTTTCTCTGCTCCAAACCTTCACGTCCTGATACAGGATCCTTTTTTTTATTTTAATTTGTAATGCAGTTACATAACAATGTAACTGCGTTATTTTAAGATACTATTTCTATTACTTTGAGACATGTATACTCATAATATCTTAAACAATCTCTTTTCCCCATCTTATCTTTTTCTTTTGTAAAATGGAACAAATATTTTGCAAAACATAAATATCAGAATATCAAGTGCATATTGAAACACTTGTTATTAATAACATGTCTGAGCGCTGTGGTCCTTAACGGCCTCCTGCCAGTGTTCGTATCATCAGTCATCATGTACAGCAGCCTGCCGGGCGTGGACGTAGCTCACAAACTGCACTGGACTCCTGGAGAGACGGTCGGTTCTGCAGCATTAACGTGTTTCTGACTTCTCAGATGTTTTCTAAACTCGGGCAGCTACAGAACGTTATCTAAATAATAATAATAATTCCACATTTTTGGTTGGTAGCGCAGCGCTCAGCAGCTGGACATTGATGTTAGTTTGCATTGGTTTTTGTTTCAGGGTTACACGGCTCACATCATCAGTACCGTGGCTGAATGGTCTCTGGCCTTCTCCTTCATCAGCTTCTTCCTCACCTACATCAGAGATTTCCAGGTACTTTCTCCCCACATCTGCTTTTAAAGGTCTAGACATATTTAACGTACTGTATATAATGGCATGCTAGCTTATATAACAGCATGCTAGTTTATATAACGCATGCTAGCTTATATAACGGCATGCTAGTTTATATATCGGCATACTAGCTTATATATCGGCATGCTAGCTTATATAATGCATGCTAGTTTATATAATGGCATGCTAGCTTATATAACGGCATGCTAGTTTATATATCGGCATGCTAGCTTATATATCGGCATGCTAGCTTATATAATGCATGCTAGCTTATATAATGCATGCTAGTTTATATAATGGCATGCTAGCCTATATACATTTTTAAATTGTGGTTTTATTTTTACACACACGCACACAAACATATGTTTAACTTTGTTAGAGCTAGGCTAGCAGTTTCCCGCTGCTTCCAGTCTTCATGCTAAGCTACTTAACGCACAGACATAAGATTAAAATTCATCTTCACGTTATCTTGAATTATCTTAAAAGTAGGGGATAAAGAGTTTCCGTGAATGTTGAGCTGTTTTATTGAAGATCTGGGTTGACAAATGGAAAACATTTCTGAACTTTTTATGTTTTGTTTGTTTGTTTCATTTTATGAAGAAAATAACTTTGCGAGCCGAAGCAGATTTGCAGAGCAGCCACCTGTACGACTCCTGGCCACACGGCGGCGCCGCAGCGCCACACCTCAAGCGGGACGCCTCCGAGTCGTCGCCACTGCTGGCTGGAGGAACGTGACCAGCTGCTCGGCATCCAGCTGCTTTTAACTGTCTCTTATCCTGTTTGAAGGCTTTTTCACATAAAGACTCTTGAAGCTGCTGGCTCGTAAAGGGGGAAGTACACCCAAAAAACACATCCTCCCTTCCCTTCATCGGAGAGATTTCTGCCTCCGCCCCAAAACATTGGAGGTTAATTTAGTAATAAATGATTTATTAACAAAATGTATAGTTTTTTTTATATTTAGTTTTGGCAGCTTGCGTAATTTAAACATGACAAACGTGGACAAATAAAATCAAAACTATCTGACTGGGGAGATGATGGAGAGATGATGATGATGCAGTCCTGAAACCAGTCATCAAGCTGACGAGTAATCAAAATAATCCAAATGTGTTACCTAGGCAATGACATCCCTTTGGGAGGAAAACAATGTAAAAACTGTGCTCCGTGTTAATTAATATCTACTAATAAATAATGGTAACCTAATAATAAAAAATACTATGTACCGTTTTTAATTACATTGAGCTAAATTCAAGAAATGTTTAATGTTTTGATTAATGACATTTTACTTAATTATGTTTGCATAAAATCAGCTGTGAATCACTGAGTATACTTTAATTATATATTTTAATCAAGATGGCAGAGATGCAGGAAATTGATAAATTCTACTCATTTGGAGGTCTTTGTTTTTACTCAATTTACACTTCCGCTTAACGCATTTTGCGACACATGTTGAAGAGGCTTCTGATTCATTTAAGACCCGTTTAATTGTTGTTAGTTAACAAACTAATTATAAAGAAGTTGTTGAAGCAGTTGAACACTGTTTTGTGCTCCTGAAAAGTTAACAAACTTTACAGCGCTGTAACTTTATTTATGTCATAAGTAAGCCGACGTCAGTTTTTAAAAGTTTTTTTAGTCAGTCTACGTTGTCTTTGAGCTGCTAAAAACATGGTGTGGAAAATAACTAGATATATATCAGAGAGCACAGTCAACATTAACACATAGAAATAATAACATAACGACAGCTGGAGCGCCCTGATAGGAAATGCAACAACATCCACTTCTCCTCCATTTTGTTTTACATTGAAACTCAAATACCAAATGACTTACGTAACCAGCGCATGAAATAATACGTAAGTGTCATGGAAACTACGTAAGTGACTCAGGAAGTAATAGCGGAAGAGGATCGAACCCGTTTCAAGAATCGGGAGCCAGTGTGGGTGGAGATACCCAGTGCTCCAATCAGAAGACTGAAACTATGAAAAGGGCTCCGCCTCTTTGTAGGGTTTGACCAATGGGCTCCACAAGGAGAACCCAATATACCCGCTGCGCGCTCTGTTTAAGCGCCTTTTGTTTCGGGGACTTCTGAACTAGTCAGACGTTTCCATCAGGACCGTGCACGTATAACTGCCCGGAATGCATTGCTCTGCTTAGTTTAGTGATAATAAATACTTTTGATACAAGATATCTCAGTCTGGCGGTGAGTCATTAGATGCAGGATTCCCAACAATGGTAAGGACTGAAAAGGTTCAATTAAATCCCAAAATCTCATGAACTTCCTCATTAATAATGTTATCCCATATATTATGCCATTTTGAGATACCAGCTCATCTACTGTTACAAACTTTCCTGGCCTCAGACTGAGTTTCGTGGTTTCTGCCCCTCCGTAACAAGCTAACCTCAAGTTCAAGTTCAAGTGTATTGTCATGTGCATATTAGTACAAGTACCACAGCAATGAAATACAATGTGCCATAGCACTCTCTCAACACCAATCATAATTTAATTAAAAACATTTAAACCATCCGGACACAGTAAACATAATAACTATGCCTCAACTCTCCTTCCTCTTCCATTATCATTCATTAACCTTATAACCTGTGGGTAAAAACTGTCCCTAAAGCGTGATGTGCGTGTGAGAATGCTCTGCAACCGTCTCCCTGATGGAAGCATGGAGAATAGATAATGTGCGGGATGACTGACATCCTGCGTAATACTTAATGCTTTCTTAATACTTTGTTTCAAATAAATACTTTGAAGCGGTTGTAGTGGAACCCCAATAATTTTTGATGCAGTTTTAACCACTTTTGTAAGTAGGTTCAATTCAAGTAAAGTAGCCCTGCCAAACCATACTGTGATATTGCCTGCCAATATACTCTCAATTGTACAGCGATAAAAATTTTGTAAAATGTTTGATGACAAAAAAAAAAATAAAGCCTCTGATGTGCCTTCTTAATGGCACAGTTGATATGGAAAGACCATGAAAGAGAGTCTGAAATATGGATGCCTAAAAATTTAAAAGTATTTACAATTTCAACTGCAGAGTTGTTGATGTAGACAGGTGTATGTGTAGTTATATTCCTTCTAAAATCTATGATGACTTCTCTAGTTTTCCCCACATTAAGGGATAAATTATTTCTTTCGCACCATATAATCACATTTTTTACCTCATCCCTATAGGCAGTTTCGTTATTGCTGTCAATCAGTCCTACCACAGTAGTGTCGTCCGCAAATTTAACAATGCTATTTGTGGGATGTTTTGAAATGCAGTCATAAGTGTATAGACTATATAATAGAGGACTTAGACAGCAACCTTGAGGTGCTCCGGTATTTAAAGCTATAGAGGCTGAGTATGGTTGAGTGCCGATTCTAACTGTTTGGGGACGGCCTGTTAGAAAGTCCTGAATCCACCTACAGATGGAATTAGAGAGGCCTAGGTCTAACAATTTAGATATTAAAATAGAAGGTCTAATGGTATTAAAGGCACTGCTATAATCAACAAACAGCATCCTGACATACGTATCCCTACAGCATCCTGACATACGTAACCTAACTAGCTAGCTAGCTAGCTAGCTAGCTAAGAAGCTGCAGAACTTAAGAGAGAGCATTAAGTTTATTGTAAATAAGGGAACAAACATTCTTGCTCCCAAAGGTTAGTAATGAGGCATATGTTAAATTAATACCACTGCATTTTGTTTTGTCAAGTGACGTTAACCTAACATATTGAAAGCAGTCGGGTTAGACCATGCAGCTTTGATGGTAAGGTAGATTTCTGGAGATTAGTCAGTGAAACAAATGAAGAGTGCTATTTCTTCTTTTCTTTTTTAAAAACCTGACATTATATTCAGCTGCAGTCTGTCGTGTTGCACTGACACTATCCCAAGTTCAAGTTAGTAGTCACGCAGTCGCACATGTTCACGATAATGAGAGGCCGCAGCAGGAGATGTGAGTAATGATTTATTTATTTAAATTTTCTTTTTTACATATATTAACAAATGTGACTCAGGTATGAAGGCAAATCCCTGTCATAAAGAGAGAGCGCAAATCAATCTTACGCACGTTTAATTTACTTTGACTGACCCATGTCTGTGTATGTGGGTCTTGTACGGCACATTATCTCCGTGTTCCGGGGCTTGTTACCACGAGGTGGGCTATGAGGAAGCTAATGTGTGTCTGTTACGTTGCCAGTACGTTGTCTCCGTGCCACAAGTCTACTGGAGCTTTCTGCCTGAATAAACAGCCGGTTGGAGCCAATACGAGATCAAGTGTGACTGAATTAATAACACAACGCAAGAGAGAGGGAGTACACAACCGCTACAGTGGATACATGTACACAGTGGGTCAGGGGGAGAAAGTGGCCCACTCATTACATGGCATGTTATATAAAAAACAAAGAAATCAGCCACCTTATTCTTTCCCCAATGGCCAACTGATACCTTACCAGGTGAGATGTACATAGTGTTTATTAATTTACCTATGTTGTTGTTTTTAGCCATTTTTTAAGTTTATGTGTTTGTCATACTGTATTTTATCTGTGCTGTTTGTGTAACCTGTGGACTGTGCTGCTGCCTCTTGGCCAGGTCATCATTGTAAATGAGAATTGGTTCTCAATTGATTTTACCTGGTTAAATAAATGTTTAATAATATATGTATCCTGTGTGTATAAGACTGGGTTCATCCGTCTCTTCCTGGATGTGTATGTATGTGATATCCAGACAATCCAAAGACGAGGATTCTAACCAATTAGATGTAGAGATACGATGGAGACTGGCTCCGCCCACGGAGACTGGCTCCGCCCACTTACTGTCAAAAATAAAATCTACTCCAGAGCGAGCAGGTTACAGAGACGCGAGCGCAGATTGAAGCTTCGCGAGCAGGTTAAAAATGCGCGAGAAGGACTTTTACTCGCGAGAGAGGAACTTTTGAGAGGGGTTTGCTCGCGGAGTGTTACACGCGCGTATGTTTGATTTGCGCGCGTGGAACTCATTTGCGCCCTCTCTCTTTATGACAGGGATTTGCCTTCAAACTCAGGTCACATCATTATCTCTAGTCACTTAGGTGTTTTGATTCATTATTCGATGCTTGAGTTGATTATTCTTTTAAGCATCCCCGTTAGAAGTGTAGGTTAGCCTCTCGTCTTCCTGGAGGTCAACGGAGTGCTGCAGGTGGTTCAAATGTACAGAGCATTCGGAAAATATTCACAGCGCTTTACTGTTACAGCCTTATTCAAAAATGGATTAAATTCATCTTTTCCTCAAAACTCTACACAATAATTACGTGGAAAAAGCTTTTTTGAAATCTCTGAATAATCTATGAAATACTTGAGGCTGTAACTGCTGCCAAAGGTGCTTCAACAAAATAATGAGCAAAGGCTGTTAATACTTATGTCTGTTTTTAATATTTTCGTTCTTTATTTTTAATAGATTAGCAAACATTTTAACAACAGAATTTTGAGGGGGAAAAATATTTTTAATCCATTTTGTATTAAGACTAACAAAATATGGAAAAAGATAATTATTACATATAAATCAATTTCACCCAAGTATTCAGTAAATATAAGTTAATTTCACCCAAGTTTTCAGTAAATATAAATCAATATAATCACAAACTCCAACACATTTTAACTGTTATTATAATTTACATTGTTTTTGTTTAATTAATTAATTTAATTTAACTCCCTGGATATACTGGCGACTTGTCCAGGGTGTACCCTGCCTTCGCCCAATGACAGCTGGGATCGGCTCCAGCACCCCGCAACCCTAAAACAGGATAAGCGGTTCAGATAATGGATGGATGGATGGATAATTTAACTCAAAAAATCCAATCCAATTTTTGTTTTTAAATGTGTATTAAATGTTTCCGTGTCATCAGTTTTTCTTTGACAAAGAAGGCAGTGCAGTTCCCAAGTGCAGGTGTCCCGGAGTTCATGGAACACACAGTAAAAACTGCTCCGTGTTAATTAATATCTACTAATAAATACTGGTAACCTAATTATAAAAAAGACTATGTACCGTTTTTAATTACATTGAGCTGAATGTTTGCATAAAATCAGCTGTGAATCACTGAGTAGACTTTAATTATATATTTTAATCAAGATGGCAAAGATGCAGGGAATTGATAAATTCTACTCATTTGGAGGTCTTTGTTTTTACTCAATTTACACTTCCGCCTAACGCATTTTGCGACACATGTTGAAGAGGCTTCTGTTTCATTTAAGACCCGTTTAATTGTTGTTAGTTAACAAACAAATTATAAAGAAGTTGTTGAAGCAGTTGAACACTGTTTTGTGCTCCTGAAAAGTTAACAAACTTTACTGCGCTGTAACTTTATTTATGTCATAAGTAAGCCGACGTCAGTTTTTTTTTAATTTTTTAGTCAGTCTTTGAGCTGCAAAAAACGTGGCAAGGACTGAAAAAGTTAAATTTAATCCCAAAATCCACAACCTCAATCGGCTCCACGGACGGCATCAGGACTGTTGAGACAGTCTCTCCATCCCTTCAAGAACCATCTTCCAAACAAATTTTTAAATAGACATACTTTGTAACAATAAGTACTAAAGAAATGTTTTATTAAATTAAATTAATTTCTGAACACGTCTTTGGCCATTTTGCTGTCCAAAACAATTTATCTTATACTAAAGTGAAACCTCTCATTTCAAGGTTTTACTTATAATTAAACAATATTTTAGAATATTACATTGCAGGTCATCAGGAGTTTCATTTGGACCGACGTCCGTGAAAGAACACATGACTTAAGTGCAGTTTTTGATTGTGTGTATTAATGTTGTTGCATGGTTCACTTTTAAATTTACAGACTCAAATTGTAGGCTGACTTTAACACATACTGTTAGAAAACACTGTCATTCAGTGGTGGCAGTAAATCAGGTAAAACCTGTATTTTCAAAGTAAAGAATGGGACCATTTTAGATGTTTCTTGGGTAAATGAAATTCCAATATTTCTTTTAAAGTATTTGTGCAGTTAGTATTTTAGTGAATATTTTCTTGGAGACAATAAGATAGGAGATGCTGCAGAAGGTTTAAAACAACAATAAGTCATTTCAATGATACAAAACGATCATGCAGGTATCAAGTATTTAAGTCTCATCTTCTCCAAAATAACCTCGTCACGTGACAGTGAAACGTTTCTGAAATGGCACTTAAAGGAAATTGTCTGAGAGCATCAGGACTGGTGAGAAAGCCCTGAACTCTGTCCCTAAGCGTCCTCGCTCAGCAGCCCATTCCAGCCAACTGGGCAAATTTGCGAGGAGACGAAGAAATATATTTAATAGGTTTAAGTCTGCGAGAAGGTGGTTTGGCAAACCAAAATCAAATGAAAAGGTCCAGCTGGCTCCTCCGGATTTGGTTGAGGATCTTGAGGTGGAGCGCAGTGATTTAAAATCTGTCTCTACCTCAAACTCAATTGTCTCTGTCCCTCTGGAACAGGAGGATTACAAGGATGAGGATTTGAGGGCAAAATCAGGATCTCCATTTTCTGGAGAGGCTTATATAAGCTCTGCCCCGAAAGGTGAATCCTGCTGCAGAAGAAGAAGAAGAAGCCTGCAGGTCACATGAGACACGGCCAGTGCTCTTATATAAAACGTGACTTTAGCAGCAGCCGCTTCAGACACACACACAGTCACATAATTCAGTTTCTCAAAGTTCAAGGATTCAAGTCAATGGTGGAGATCCAGTAACTAAATCATAACCTTAAACTTGCAACATTTGTTTATTTATTTATTCATGCCACTTGAGAGCAGAATAAACTAGTTTTGGGTTACTAGGATTTATTGGCAGAAATTAAATATAATATTTTAATTAGTGTATAATTCATAAACTGTATATGAGAAGTGTAATACAAAGTTATAAGGTATAATAGCCTGAAACTAAGAATTGTTGTGTTTTTCTTACGTCGTAATGTGCCGTTTGCCAAAAAACAGCGTGCGTTGCGTGTATGTGACGTCATCAAGAACGCGTATCAAAGGCCGAAAAAACTGGCTGGAGAAAACGCTGGAAAAAAGCCTGTGAACAAATCTTTTCACTTGACTCTGACATGTTCGGCACGTTCATCTCAGATACAGTAAGTCGGGTTGCTATTGATGTTGAGGATTTGTTTAATGACGTCTGCAGGTGGAAGGCTGAGGAACCCGAGGGAAAAGAAAGAGCTCGGAACATCAACCAAAAAGTGGAGCAGAAGTTGTCGAGTTTTTTTCAACAAAGAAAATTGTTTGCAGAACACCAACAAGAGACACTGCAAGAGATAACCTCAATCGGCTCCAGTGAGAGCAGGCTCACCAGTAACTGAGAGCATCCTGGTGAGCAACGCCTCATCCCCGTGCTCTCCTGCCCGAATCTTCCTCCCCGCTACCTTGATCATCCAGGCCCGGTCCTACCCGATACCGGTGCTCATTGACTCCGGGTCAGATGACAATTTCTTAGATTCCAGCTTTGTGACCAAAGCAGTGGCGATTCTAGAAAATTTTACATGGGGTGGCAAAAGGGTGGCAAGTTGAAATTCAAGGGTGGCATATCTCACACACACACACACAGACATGCCTGGTGTCTATATGTATTTATTTATACAAATCCAGATAGTGAAAACAGACAAGAGCAATGTCTTGCCAAGAGTCTAAATATTGTTACAAAAAGCCAAAACAAATATTTGTCTTTTTTAATAAGACTTAAAACACTGTCAGAAATTACATATATTTACATATTCAGCAGCAAAATAATTCAGTTTTATTTAATTTCACAAACAATGAATGTATATTCAATTCTAAACAGCAGGTCATGGAGCTAAAAAAAGAACAATACGGCGATTGCCATGTTCGACAGCAAATCGTCTCACAAACTCATCCAGATCAAGACACTTAGCACGTGCTGACTCTATAGTAAGTACAGCTAGACTTGACAATCTATTTTTAAAAAGGATCTGATATCTGAACAGTGCCATCAGTTTGATTTACAACTGATTTAGTGCTTACTGGCATTTGGATGGTAAGTTAAATAGACTATGGTCTAATGGAGCCCATTAGATGTGTGTTAACACTTACATTCAGTTTTTTTTTCCAAGTCCAACTTTGATTTCTCTAAAAAAAGAAAAGAAAACTGCATTCAGAACCCACAGCACAAAATGTTCATGACATATTTCCCTTCATAATGACAAATACTTTTCTAAATGGCCAAACTAATTTCTAATGGCTTGTTCTGTATGTATTAGGTTATCACATACACAATAATTTCTACCAAAGCTAGACTAACTAGCTAGCGAAAGATAGGGTGGACAAAAGAACACACACTTTTTACTGTTACTGAGTTTACTGTAGGCTACATGACGGAGTACCTTTAAAAACAGCCAGAAAAAGGCTTTTTGTGAGAAAACGGCTAGTGGTATCTAAAATGTGATTTCGGAATAGCTTAACAGTTAAGTTACATACGTAATGAAAATAAAAACTGAGAAAAAACTGCTGTAACATTTTCCGTCAGTCCACCTTACTGTACTAAAGACGTTAGTAAGACGTTGGTTAGCTAAGCTAACAGTAGTAACTTCAAGGCTAGCTAGCACAAGCAAGCTGTATAGCGAGCTAGCTACAGTATGCTACCGACTTTTGCAAGCTAGCAATTAAATAAACGATTGAAATTACAACGGAACTGTCTATCACATATGACCACCCATCACATTTTCTTGATTCACGATTCAGCAGTACTGTACCTTCTTTCATCACTGGAAGCCTACAGTAGGCTTGTCTCCAGTTAGTTGCGGGAGATGGGCAACCACGGTGACGAGAGAGCAAAGCGGACTCTTGGACTCAACCATTTTACAGGGGAGGGGGAACTTAAAGATTTTAGAACAAGTTACCAAAGAGATCAACAGCTTAAGTAGCAAAAATATAATACCATTATATAAATGTATAGTGTAAATAAATGCAATTGAGGCTTCTTAGATGTTCTGCTGGGTTTAATGACTCGCCGTGTGCTGCCGTGATACATTCATGGACTTCCCGTAAACCCCCCCCCCCCGCTCCTGCGCAAGCACATCAAATTACCATATATGACATCTCCCCTCTTTTGAGTGATATGCCAATAACATCAAAAGGAACACTGTAACTGAAAATGGCTATTCAGACAACACATAGCATAAACCAAGATTAACTCAAATGGAGACATTTCAACGTAACTGGTCTCTTTTCAACAACCAACAAATAAACATCATCAACATTAACACAATGTTAGTACAATTTCCCCTCTCTTTACCCCCCCCCCCCCCCCCCCAAGGCCATATGATCTGCGCTTATCTACAGGTCAAGCCTGTCGACTTGTTTGCACACCCGTCCATATCTGGTCACAGTCTGACCGGGTAGAGGGTTTGTGGGCGTAGCCACACTCTGACTGACAGGAACAGTCTCTACCATGGTGGCTCGGTCAGAGTGTGTGTCCGTCCCTGTGATCTCCCCGTGCTCTGCTGGAATGGACTGGGGAACCGGCACTGGTTGGAGGTGACGGCGGTTCCGCCGCAGTTCTGTACCATGCTGCGTCCTGATGATGAAGGATCTCGGGGTGGCGCTCTTGCTTGAAATCACCGCCGGCAAAGACCATGGCTTTTCATGGTCCAACTTGGAGAACACAACATCTCCTGGTCGCAGGGCAGGTAAGGGCCTGGCTCCATGACGGCGGTTGAAGTAGTAAGCCTGTTTAGCCTTTTCCCGCCCGTCCCTCTCTTTCACAGCTGTCCTGCTGGGCCATTTGGGTAGGAGATTCTTCTCCAGAATAGGGAGTGTGGTTCTGATTTTCCACCCCATCAACAACTCGGCTGGACTGAAGCCTGTGGTGGAGCAGGGAGTGGACCTATAGCTCATCAGAGCCATTAAAGGATCTTCCTGCTTGAGAATTTTCTTTGCCGTCTGTACGGCTCTCTCTGCGTGCCCATTGCCCTGTGGGTGATGAGGGCTGGATGTGCAGTGCTTGAAGTCGAGCTGCCTCGCGCACTCCTTGAACTCCGCACTTGAAAATTGGGGTCCATTATCGCTCACCACCTCATCTGGAATGCCAAACCTGGCGAAGACTGTTTTCATTCTTTGGATAACTTGTGCACTTGTTGTCGAGGGCAGCTGCAGTATCTCTAGAAACCTGGAGTAATAATCTGAAATTACCAGGTAGTTGTGATGGTTGTGCTCACAGAGGTCCATTGCAATTCTCTTCCAGGGTCGCTCCGGAAGCGGTGTGGAGATGAGAGGTTCTTTTTGTTGTGTTCTTTTCAGTTCACAGCACACCTGACATGACGTCACAAGCTTGTTTATCTCCATAGAGAGTCCGGGCCACCACACAGATGAGCACGCTCTCTCCCTACATTTGACTAGGCCCTGGTGCCCTTCATGAATTTTCTGAAGGATCTCACCTCTCATTAGCCTTGGCACAACAATCCTGCTCCCTCTGAGGACAAGGCCATTGTGTACTGATAGCTCTGATTTCACTTGGACGTACTCTCTCGCGTCCATGGGCACATTGCTTAAGTGTTCAGGCCATCCTTTCTTTAAGAGCTTCACAACTGACAGCAATTCGCCGTCGGCTGCTGACGCCATTTTGATTTCATCCATCTTGCTTGTAGACGCAGGGATCCCCTCTACTACACTAGCCACGTAGGAAGCCACTTCACTGTGTGTCTGTCTTTGCGCATGTGCTGGCCAGTGGACTGCGTGACAAGGTATCCGCGATGACCAGAGTTTTCCCTGGGGCATACTCTGCCACTGGATTGAATCTCATGAGCCTCATGAGAAGACGTTGACATCGTATCTGTACATTGTCCAGGCTGCGGCTATTAATGAGAGGTACTAGCGGCTTGTGGTCAGTGATTAGCTTGAACTGCTCCAGTCCATTGAGGTATCTGTCGAACTTCTCACATGCCCACACACCAGCCAGACCTTCCTCTTCTATTTGGGCGTAGCGTGTTTCTGCTTCAGTGAGGCGTCTGGAGCAATATGCCACAGGTTTCCACTCCTCCCCGTGGAGCTGAAGGAGTACACCTCCCAGTCCATAACTACTTGCGTCCGCTGACACAGCCGTGGGCTTTCTCAAGTCATAGAAAGTGAGTACTGGTGCGGTTGTCAACAGCTCCTTGATGTGTTCAAAAGCTGTTTGTTGTGCGTGGCTCCATGTCCATGTATTCTTGTCCTTCAGGAGCTCATACAGCGGCTGTCCTACCGTTGAGAGTTCGGGGATGTATCTCCCGAGATAATTCACCATCCCCAGTATCCTCCTCAACTCTTGTACATCTGCTGGTGGTGATAGCTGCCGAATAGCTTCCACTTTGTCGGGGTCAGGCCGGATCCCAGACCGGTCAATGAGATGCCCGAGGAACCGCAGCTGACTCTGCCTGATGGAGCACTTCTCACGATTGAGCTTCAGACCAGCTGTCTCTATGCGCTGCATTACCTTCTCCAGGCGACTGTCGTGCTCCTCCTCTGTGGCTCCATAGACCAGAATGTCGTCCATGAAAACCTCTACACCAGGGGTATTCAACAAAATTTAAAAAAGGTCCAGTTAGAGAAAATGTTTTGAAGCAAAGGTCCAGAAGATCATAATGTCTAACAATTTAGTGGTATATATATTTAAGTAGCCTAGTAGTTCTGAATGTAATCAATAACTGACCGTCTAATCAAATTAATTCAGTACAATTCAAAAACTTGTTGACAATATTTATTATCACGTAACATAGAACTGAACATTAGGGTTGTCCTCGACTAAAGAAATTCTTAGTCGACTAACACTTATATGAGTTTGTCGACTAATCGATTAGTTGATTTAATCGACAGAGCTGTGCAAGACTAGAAAAGTGCAATATAAATGTAGTTAATTAACCATCTGTAAAACTGAGTTTCTCCGAAATTAATCCTGCAAAAGCACCACTTTAAATCTCGTGTTCACCAGAAATGTTCTCATAAGTTACTTGGAAATGAGTAATTAAGCATGAATAAGCATAAAAAATGACTTATCGACTAAAGAAATCTTAGTCGACTAAGACCAAAACGACCGATTAGTCGACTAATCGACTAAGAGGGGCAGCCCTACTGAACATATATGTATGACTGTAGATATGTACAATGTGCTCTCATTAATTAACTAAATAAAACTAGGGCTGCATGTCAAAATAAGAGAAAATAAATAAAATGTGAAAATTGTGCATTTTCAAAAAAAGTGCTTAACTTCAGAAAAATAATATAAAGGGAGGAAAAGTTTGAATTTCCCCTTTTCTGTTTCACATCTTGACTCAACAGTCTCAACCAATTTTACAAATAATAAATCTCAACAGATCTTAACAATTGAACAGTTTTAGAGTATCACTTTCATCCCCTCATATCCCACTCCACCATGTTTTTGCTCAGTGAGAGAATTGAGCTTTAGCCTGTCTTGCCAGGATTTTAAACCTGGGCTTGAATGGAGTCAGGGCCATTCTCATACACATGTGAAGGTGCTCATTGGTGAGCCTGGAACGATATTTAGTTTTAATTATGTTCATTGTGGAGAAAGCTGCCTCGCAGTTGTATGTGGAGCCAAACATGGTCAAGATGTATAGGGCTACTTTCCTCAGACCCGGGAAAGCAGTCTCAGGGACCATTTGGAGCCAGAAAGTGGAAGGGTCAGTTCTTACAAACTGCTCTTTCAGGGCCACATCTGCTTGGAGATCAACCAATTGCATCTGGAGAGACCCAGCATTTACCCATTTAAAGTGCTGTGTGACTTCCTTTGAGAACCCCCTGACATCTGTGATCAGAAATGGGTTCTGAATGAACATGGTGAGCTGCTCTCCAAAGCTGAAGCTGTCAAAACGGTTGCTGAAGTTTACAATCAGCTTATCAATAAAATCAACAAAAGAAGACAAATCTCTCTGTCCCTGAACCTGTTCCTGCACTGCTGGGAAGTGTACACAGTCTCCCTGCAGGTCTTCCTTGAACACTTCAAGTTTCCTCTGAAAGGAGCGAACAGCTGTCATCAGTTCACAAATTGAATTGTCCTTGCCCTGTAGCCTCAAATTCAGTTCATTCAGATGTGACGTGATGTCAAACAAAAAGGCCACATTATCCATCCATTTCTCATTTTCTAAAAAGAGAGAAAACTGTGTTGCCTTCTGACTGCTTAGCTCTGCCAAAAAAAATGCTAATTCCCTCCTGATGGACCAAAAGCGCTCTAGCACCCTGCCTTTGCTGAGCCATCTCACATTGTTGTGCAGCAAAAGATCATCAGCATTGGCATCAACTTCTCTGAGGAATTCCCTAAGCATGCGATGCTGGTAGGAAGAGGATGCCCTGAGAAAATTTATCATTTTCATCATTGTATTCATCACCTCAGCATGCTCATCTGACAGGGAGGCACAGAGGACAGATTGATGAATGATGCAATGGTAAGATAAAAGCTCAGGATTGTCCCCTTTCAGTCTTGCTACAGCTCCTTTTTCTTTCCCTATCATAGAAGGGGCTCCATCTGTGGTTATTGAAAACACTTGTTTTGGCTCTATTCCTCTTTTTGTTAACATCTCCTTAATGGCCAGGTAGATATCCTCTCCTCTTGTACTGGTCTGAAGGGGAGTGACACCTAACATGTCTTCACAGAATGTTTTCTGGGCTGTGTTGAAAAACCTGGCAAACACTAACAGCTGAGCATTGTCACATATGTCAGTGGACTCATCCACAGCTAAGCCTACACATGGTGCCTTATGCATGGCTTCATCTAGCTGGGTTAGCACATCCTGAGTTAATATTTTCTTTGTGGCAGATGATGCTGACATGGGAATTTGCTTTATTTTATCACAAAGCTCATTTTTTTGTTTTCCCTCAAGTAGTGTTTCAGCTACTGCACTCATGCATTCTTTGACAACCCCTCCATCTGTAAAGGGCTTTTTGTGTTTACCCAAAATCCAAGAAACTCTGAGGGAACACTCAAGAGCACGTTGTTGGGCAGTGAATGTGTTGCTCAGGATCCTGGTGGACTGGTCATATTGGGCTCTGAGACTACTTACTTTCTGTGATCTCAATTCAGATTTGAGTGGGTACGTTTGTTCAAAACCTTTATGTTTTGTCTCATAATGGCGTTTCACATTGCCACTTTTAATAAGTGCCACGGTTTCTGCACATTTGAGACACACTGGTTTAGTGCTCCCATTGGGAAGTATGAACAGAAATGAGTCTGTCCATTCTGGATTAAATGCTCTGTTTTCATTGTCCACTTTTCTTTTTTTGGAGAGTGCCATTTGTTCCTTATTTTCTCTAACTGTTACCCTTTTTCTGCCTCACTCGTCTGTTTCGCTCCCTTTGTCCGTCTCACTCGTATTTTCCTCAGCTTTCTCCGGCACACTCGTCTGTATCTCTCCCTTTCTCCGTCTCACTCGTCTGTATCTCTCCCTTTCTCCGTCTCATTCGTCTGTTTCTCACTCGTCTGTTTCGTTCCCTTTCTCCGCCTCATTCGTCTGTTTTCGCTCCCTTTGTTTTCTACATATATCGCTATCTTTTTAATCCGACTTTCTTTTCCTTGGTAACTTGCCTCTAAAACTCTCATCTGTCTGCACTGTAGAGTCCCAATGTTTACCGCCAGGAATGCAAAGACTTCATTGGCTGAGTGGTATCACGTGGGATCGCTTAACTCACATGCAATTGGTCGGTGAGTTTCCTCATTCACAAAACGAGTACCGTAAAGACTACAAAAGCTGTGCATATTAAAATAGAAGCGCCCCGTCAGGTTTTAATTCATAATCTTTTGTTTTGGTCCGGGTCCGTATGGGACGGCTTCTGGGTCCGGATCCGGACCACGGTCCGCCTGTTAGTGACCTATGCTCTACACCCTCCAGCCCCTGCAGGGTCTCCATCATCTTCCTCTGGAAGATCTCTGGTGCGCTCGTTATTCCGAACGGTAGCCGCTTGAAGTTGAATCTGCCAAATGGCGTAATGAAAGTAGTGAGCTTACAGCTGTCCGGGTGCAACGGTATCTGGAAGAACCCACTGGCGGCATCGAGCGAAGAGAAGACAGTGGCCCCACTCAGCTTTGCTGTAATCTCATCAGTAGTAGGCAGGATATATTGTTCTCTTTTCACAGCCTCGTTCAGCCTCTTGAGATCAACACAGATGCGGGCTTTACCTGTGCTCTTCTTCAAGACTGGCACCATGGGTGCACACCAGTCCGTGGGCTGTGTCACTCTCTCAATGATGCCATTTCTCTCCATCCTCTGGAGCTCCTCCTTTACCTTTTGCAGCATAGGGAGAGGTACGCGTCGTGCTGTGTGTACAGCATATGGCTGAGCATTGTCTTTCAGCAGTATTCTCACCGGTTCAGTCTTTAATGTCCCATGCTCACCATATGCCTGTGGATGCCCTTTGTCGCACACCGTTTCATCCACTCTCCTCACCAGGTTCATTTCCACAGACAACGGCCTGCTGAGTAGGTTGTTTACAGTACGTCCGCGGATGACATATGCTGTGAGTGGGTGAGTCTTTCCTTTGTAGGTCACAGTGCTCTGGATCTGTCCTATGCACTGCAGCTTGCCACCTGGGCTGTCCAGTGGCATATCTGCAGGCTCCAGTGGTCTTTTGGGGATGAGTGAGTGGTAGGTCTCTTCACGGATGATGTTAACATCGGCCCCTGTGTCGATTTTGAAGTCAACTGGTGTAGAGCCCACCAGCAACTCGACAGCCCATTGCTCTGGTGACCTGTCTGCTTTACTCACAGCCCCAAGAAAGTATGACTGCTGTTGCTCCGTTTGCTCTGTAACCTCACTTACTGCCTTCCTGCTCCTACACACTCTACTCCAATGTCCAACTTTGTTGCATGCATTGCATGTGGATTTTCTGGCTGGGCAATTTTCATCCTTATGGTGTGTTCACACCGAACGCGACGCGAAATTTCGCAGTACCGTCTAACGCGCCGCCCGGCGAAATTTCGCGTCTGTCGCAACCAAACGCGTCTGTGCATTGACTTTACATGTAATCTGGTCGCGCGAAAAATTCGCGTCGCGTTCGGTGTGAACACACCATTACTGTGCCACACTTTCCACATTGTCCTTTATTTCCCCCTTTTGGCTTACCGTAGTGGTCGGGGTATTTGCTGCGCTCGTGAGTGACTTCTTGTATCAGCCCTGTTGTCTCTCCTTGCATGCTGACCTGCGAAGCAACCTCCTCCGACTGCCTGACTGTCTCTATAGTCAGCGCTAGCGTCAGGTCCTTCGTCAGCTGCAACCTCCGTGAGACGTCTTTGTCGAGTATTCCAACGACGATCCGGTCGCGGATATTCTCATCTCTGCTCGCGCCAAATTCGCAATGCTCTGCCAGCTCGTACAAAGCCCTGATAAAGGTCTCAGCCTTATCTCCTGGTCTTTGCATGCGCAGATGGAAACATGCACGTTCGTGTATAACATTCCGTCTCGGCACAAAGTACTCGTCGAACTTTCCAAGCACCCTGACAAAATCTTCTCTATGTCCATCTTCGGTAAATGCAAACGAACGGAATATATTCTCCGACTCGCTTCCCATAGCGTATATCAGGCTGCTAACCTGCACGGCGCCATCTTCTTTGTCCAGCTTGGTGGCGGTTCTGAATCTCACAAAACGCTGCTTCCACTCCGGCCATTCTCCTGGCTTATCGAAGGAAAAGTTTGTCGGGGGATTAAACTTTGCCATGACTCCGTTTTCACTTCTGACACCATGTAAATAAATGCAATTGAGGCTTCTTAGTTGTTCCGCTGGGTTTAATGACTCGCCGTGTGCTGCCGTGATACATTCATGGACTTCCCGTAAACCCCCCCCCCTGCGCAAGCACATCAAACTACCATATATGACATATAGTATATTATAGGAGACACTTCTGACAACCTGGGTGGCAAGTGGGGTGGCAAGCAATTTTTTTAGGGTGGCAGCTGCCACCCCGGTAGTTTCGCCACTGGACCAAAGGCTTGATCCGTCCGTCCTCCGCCCCGTTGGGAGCCGGGTTTTTCTTCGTGGAGAAAAAGGACAAGTCGCTGCGTCCCTGCATCGACTATCGGGGCCTGAACCTGATAACGGCCAAAAACAAGACCCCGCTGCTACTTATTGACCCCTCTTTCGAGCCACTGTGTCACGCCCGGATCTTTTCCAAACTGGATCTCCGGAATGCTTACCACCTGGTCTGGATCAGGGAGGGAGATGAATGGAAGACAGCATTCAACACCCCGCTGGGGCAATTTGAATATTTGGTCATGCCGTTTGGCCTCACCCCGCTGTTTTCCAGACATTGATGATCGACCTGTTCCGGGACATGCTCCACCGGTTTGTCTTCATCTACTTGGATGACATCTTGGTCTTCTCCCGGTCCCCTGTCGAGCATCGTCAACACGTGAGATTGGTTCTCCAGCGGCTGCTGGAGAATAAGCTGTACGTGAAGCCTGAAAAATGTGAATTCCACGCCCCCTCTGTCAGCTTCCTGGGGTATATCATTGCCGAGTTTTTTTCAACAAAGAAAATTGTTTGCAGAACACCAACAAGAGACACTGCAAGAGATAACCTCAATTGGCTCCACTGAGGGCATCAGGACTGGTGAGAAAGCCCTGAACTCTGTCCCTAAGCGTCCTCGCTCAGCAGCCCATTCCAGCCAACTGGGCAAATGTGCGAGAAGACTATATATATATATATATATATATACGTGTATGATTTTGTTTTTTAATCCAGTTGAATGTATTGTTGGTTTAATATCAACTCTACAGCGAAAATTTGTTAACTTCCTTTTATTAAAAAATTATATAACAAATAATGTGTGCGTCAGATGATTTTTTATTTTTATTTTTCACCCTGTTGCGCAAAACCAATGCACAGACGCGAACGTCCTGCCGTTGAATCCAACGGGCTACCGGAAGCGGAAGTTATCCAGACGAACTTCCTGGAGGAGTCGGTGAAATCGAGCTGTGTGCGGCTACGCATACTATTATAAACCCAGACACGAGGGCGTCTGACGGTCCAACGTTTGTGGGACTTGTACAACACGTGTAAAGCAGAAACAGCTGGATGGCGTGTATGTGACCTCATCACGAAAGCGTATCAGAGGCTTTATCCACTTCAACAACATTTTACTTTCTACTGCAATTTGAGACGACCTGCACAAATAGTTACAACCAAAGCAAATAACAGATAAAATGCCGGAAAAAAAGGTTGAGATTACATCGGCCATAATTCAGATATTTTCACTGGACCATAACATATACGGAAAGTTCATCCAGGATACAGTAAATCGGGTGTCTATTGACGTTGAGGGTTTGGTAGATGACGTGTCCAGGTGGAAGGCTGAGGAACCCGAGGGAAAAGAAAGAGCTCGCAATATCAATCAAAAAGTGGAGCATAAAATGTTCAATTTATTTGAACAAAGAAAATTGTTTGGAGAAGACCAACTGCAAGAGATAACCTCGGTCAGCTCCACTGAGAGCATCAGGACTGGTGAGAAAGCCCTGAACTCTGTCCCTAAGCGTCCTCGCTCAGCAGCCCATTCCAGCCAACTGGGCAAATGTGAGAGAAGGCGAAGAAATATATTTAAAAGATTTAAATCTGCAAGAAGGTGGTTTTACAAAGCAAAATCAAACGAAAAGGTCCAGCTGGCTCCTTCTCCAGATTTGGTTGAGGATCTCGAGGCAGAATGCAGGGATATAAAATCTGTCTCTCCATGTCCTCAAGAACAATCAGCTACAACCTCAAATGGTTCCAATGAGGACAACAGGACTGGTCAGAAGACCCTGAACTCCGTTCCTGAACTCCCTCTCTCACCAGCCCATTCCAGCCAACTGGGCAAATGTGAAAGAACACTTAAAACCATTGCTAAGAAGTTTAAGTCTGTGAGGAAGTGGTTTTCAAAACCAAAATGAAAGGGCCAGCTGGCTCCTGAAGCACAGATGGAGAAATTATGGGTGGAGGTGCTCGTCGACTCTTTTGAGCCACTTACTGATGGTCTAAAGATAAATCCCCTTCAAACCACCCTTGTGCAGGCGTTGGAAGCTTCAGTCAGCAAGACTGTGGCTGTTGCAGACGCATCAGGACTGGTGAGAAAGCCCTGAACTCTGTCCCTAAGCGTCCACGCTCAGCAGCCCATTCCAGCCAACTGGGCAAATGTGTGAGAAGAAGAAATATATATAAGAGAAATGAAAAGGTTCAGCTGGCTCCTTCTCCGGGTTTGGTTGAGGATCTGGAAAATGTGGGAAATAATGGATTACTCCTCTGCATCTCTTCAAGCGTAACACTTGAGTCAGCAATCAGAAAAGTGCTGCTCGCAGCGTTAACGGTCACTCGATTTATTTATTCTCATTGTTGGCAATGTTGAGAATATTCTCTACGTTGTCATTGTTGACAATATCATCATTGTATGTCGACCACACAGTTGATCTCTGCTTCGAGGAATATGAAAGTTGAATCGTCATGATGTCTGTCTCCTTTTTCGTCCATTTTGACTTACTTCTAAGAACTGGTCTGTAATTTAAACTCCAAATAATAGCTGCAATTTGTTTCCTAACAGAAACCTGGGTTTGTGTGTTGATCTAAGGAACAGAAAGGTAACTGTGTCAAACTCTGTAAACTCATAACACTGTCTTGACCTCTTGGTGCTTCTCTCATCTTCTAATATATAGATATAATTAACACAGTTAAAGTCAAATTCTCATTTACAATGATGACCTGGCCAAGAGGCAGCAGCACAGTCCACAAGTTACACAAACAGCATACAGTATGACAAACACATAAACTTAAAAAATGGCTAAAAACAACATAGGTAAATTAATAAACACTATGTACATCTCACCTGGTAAGGTATCAGTTGGCCATTGGGGAAAGAATAAGGTGGCTGATTTCTTTGTTTTTTATATAACACGCCATGTAATGAGTGGGCCACTTTCTCCCCCTGACCCACTGTGTACATGTATCCACTGTAGCGGTTGTGTACTCCCTCTCTCTTGCGTTGTGTTATTAATTCAGTCACACTTGATCTCGTATTGGCTCCAACCGGCTGTTTATTCAGGCAGAAAGCTCCAGTAGACTTGTGGCACGGAGATAACGTACTGGCAACGTAACAGACACACATTAGCTTCCTCATAGCCCACCTCGTGGTAACAAGCCCCGGAACACGGAGATAATGTGCTGTACAAGACCCACATACACAGACATGGGTCAGTCAAAGTAAATTAGACGTTTTTCAGTCCTTACCATGTTTTTAGCAGCTCAAAGACAACGTAGACTGACTAAAATTTTTGTTTTAAAACTGACGTCGGCTTACTTATGACCTAAATAAAGTTACAGCGCAGTAAAGTTTGTTAACTTTTCAGGAGCACAAAACAGTGTTCAACTGCTTCAACAACTTCTTTATAATTAGTTTGTTAACTAACAACAATTAAACGGGTCTTAAATGAAACAGAAGCCTCTTCAACATGTGTCGCAAAATGCGTTAGGCGGAAGTGTAAATTGAGGAAAAACAAAGACCTCCAAATGAGTAGAATTTATCAATTTCCTGCATCTTTGCCATCTTGATTAAAAGATATAATTAAAGTCTACTCAGTGATTCACAGCTGATATTATGCAACCATAATTAAGTAAAATGTCATTAATCAAAACAACATTTCTTGAATTCAGCTCAATGTAATTAAAAACGGTACATAGTATTTTTTATTACTAGGGTACCATAATTTATTAGTAGATATTAATTAACACGGAGTAGAGCTGTAATCGGGCCTCAAAAGTTCGGACCGATAAGGCCCGAGCCCGACAGAATTCGGCCCGAGCCCCGACATGTACAATTTGATTGACAGGTTTTTACAAGCCCGAACCCGTTTACAGCCCGACATTATTAAAATGTGCGCACACACGTCGCACAGACACAGCTCTTTTGTCTAATTTGTGCTGTGCTTCTAAGGTGCACACCCAAGTTTTGGACTTCTTCAGGTATTCTGTATGGATAATAAGACACAAGACCAAGTATACAAGTTATCAAACTTCGGCCGAAGGAGAGGTTGCTCCGTACACGACTACGCAGTCAGTGTCCCACCAGCAAGCTCTGCTCTCTTATTGCCGTTGCACGCCTTTTATTGTCTTGACACAAAGTAGTTACACAATCGCATACGCCCATCTGGCCTGTTGATCCTCCCTAGATTCATGACAGTTCTTAGAACTTTGACCTTAGAACTCACCTCCTCAGCATCCATTTTCGCGCTAATCGAAACTCATCACCTGACCGCTCATTTACCGCGCAACCCAGAGCGCAAGCATAAGCCCGAGCCCAGCCCGAGCCCGTGTAAAATAATCGAAATTAAGACCGAACCCGCCCGAACCCGTCGGGTCCCGTCGGGTTCGGGCAAAGATCTTCAGCTCTAACACGGAGCACAGTTTTTACATTGTTTTCCTCCCAAAGGGATGTCATTGCCTGGGTAACACATTTGGTCTAGGCAACCTGAATCTGATCATGAGGTGGGTCTTCATAAGAAAAGCTTCTATCCTCAGTCTGTTCATCGATGGAGTGGGAAGGTGTGGTGTTTCCAATTTCTCCTGTGTTATTCCCGAATACCCGAGGGATGGCGTTACAAGGACTCAATGTGGATGTGGACACATTGTCGTCTGAAATCGGAGAGACCTTATTCTGGTGCCATTTTGGAAAGCAGCTCTTTTTCTGCACTTTTACAGACAAAACGGCACAGTAAGACACATTTAGGATTCAAGTTTAAAACAGTTTTAAGCTTCTGATAACTGCTGCAGACAATTATTAGATGGTAGAAAATGCTTTCATGTCAACGCCAAAAACTTGCAAGACACTGCAGGGAATCGCACCCCATCCCAGGAAACCAGGAGTACCATTACCAGTGTCTTTTGCTTTTTTTAGACTACATGAAGGTAAAGCAAAACCTGCATTACAATAGCATGAGTATTTATATTAATTAATGATTGGCCTTTATTTAATGTAATACATTTGGATAAGTTTTAAAATTTTCCAAAAATGACAAATGTCAAAGATACATGCTCTTGTAATGCAGGAAAAGAAACCCTATTTAAAACACTTAACATTGAAAACAAAGGAACTTACAGAGAACATGCAGTCAAACGTACAGACAACATGCATGATATATACAATACATGATGTGATTACATTAAAATCATACAAGTCAATATACATAAATATATACAAATACAATACAGATACAACAGAATAAGAGGAAACTGAACCACAGTCGCCCATGTGTGAATCACTCATACATGCAGGGCTCCAGACTAACTTTTTTCACTAGGAGCACAGTTGCCCCCAACTGAAAATTTTAGGGGCACAACCAGAACATTTAGGGGCACACATCGTAAATCAAAATGCTAACCAAATATTTACATTTCTACTAATTTCCACTGTATTACTAATACATACTTTGATAATAGATGCATACATAACAATGCGCTGTTTCAAATTCAGTGTCTCATTTTATTGTGCACTTTTGAACATGCAACATAGAAGGTAAACCGACAGCTCCCTCGCTTTCATGACAGTAGAAATATAAAAAAAAAATATACCGTATATATTCATAATATAAAAAGTGCTTAGTAACAAAGTGCGTAGTAACCTGTCAGTCATTTCATAGTTAACAATATTTAACACATGTATGTAAACATTACATTAGGGGCACTGACCAATAACATTCCACTAGGACAAGTAGGCCTAAATAACTTGTGCCTTTACTCACTCCTCCCTTAGAACAGATCCTCCTGTGTTCCAGCAAGAGGCACAGAAGGCCAGCCCTTGTAATTTGGCCTCCTAGACCTTTTACCCTGACTGAACCATGCCTGTACAGCTTCCTTGGCATCAAACTCTTGTAAACTAGGTCCCTCCATGCTAATGTGAATCAAGTCCTCCACAGTGTCTACATGCAGGGACCCCCTGACATCTGATTTAATCCTCTTCTGAGCAGAAAATCCCCTTTCACATACAGCAGAGGAGACTGGGAGGACCAGCATGATGTGCACAAGATGTAGGATGTTCTACAAAGAATAGATCATTAATGTAGGTTTTATTTAATCAAAAAGTAATAATTACTAACTAAATTAACAAGAAAAAATATGATCATAATGGGGTACCTTGTAATCAGAGCAGAATGGCAACTTTGTTACCATCATCTCCCATAAGGCATGGTGAGACTTGTCCATGTAGTTCCTGAAGATGAATATCTTCATGGATTGATACTCCTCTCTGGCCAGATTGAAATCACAGCCATTTCTGAAAAGAGTGAAAGAAAAAACTGACCAAACAATCTAGGTTAAGGATCAAAGTAGATGTTTGAAATGTTGCTCTGTGTTATACTTTTTATATATTTATGATAATGTAAAAAGAGTCACTAACCTTGTTAAGACAGAGGAGAAGTGGTCTAGCAGGAAGTCCAGCTCCTCTGCACCATAGTCTGTCAGCCGATCTCGTTGCTCTGGCCAGGAATCATGACTGAATATCTTGAATGACTTCACTGCCTTTGCTGATGCTGATGTAGACCCGTCATCTATCAGGGAATAAAAAGAGAGTTGAGAGAAAGATGAATGTGTCATAATGATATCTTATCTTCACCGATTTTTAAAAAAATATATTATTCTGTGCTTTCACTTACGAAGCAGACTGCTGAATCTTTGCTTCAGATGAAGCACAGTGCAGTCAATGGTTGCTCTCACTGCTTGTTGCAGTTTAGGTGTGCTTGCCATGGAGAGTCCTTCCTTTCCCAGCCCAGCAGCTTCACCTTTGATGGTGATCCCCTGAGTTAACAACATTCAACATTTAGGCAAGAATAAAAAAATAAACTCCAAAGCTAAAATTGACTTTTTAAAAAAAAAAAAAAAACCTGCTCACCTGATACTTAAACACAATGAGAGTCTCACCCTCACCCTCTTGTTGTCTTCTCTGGGCCTGAAGGTCTGCCAGTAATTCTGCCAGCCTACCACCCGGCTTGCATCTCACTGACATGGCCTCAATAGTTGCAATGAGATTGTCAATCCCATTCACAAACAAAGTGTAAAAGCTACATATCCTATTATCATTATTTGTAGCCTACATTGTTTTAATAAGGTTAAACTATATTCTTCTTAACATGTTAACATTACCTGAGGCAAAATAACATCATTTCTTTGGAGAAGAATGCTGAATTTGCTTATGGCCTCAAACAAGTCAGCCAAGAAGTGACAGAAACCCACAAAGCTTCCATCTTCCATCATCTTCTTGACCTGCTAGACATAATCAATTACTAAACACCAATATCAGTTATTTGTATGCCTCCCAAATATAAAATAATTTTGAAATACAGACCTTCCTTGATCTCCCAGCAATATCAGCATTGGTGGCTGATGCAATCAAATGTTCCATGTGGTAATAAACTGCTGTGAACTGGCCAGGGTTCTGCAGATGTCTATCCTTTCCTCCAGGTTTCAGCAAGGTTTGGAGAGCCCGGTTCACATGTGGAAGCCAGCGTGTCCCACTGACACTACTTGGTACATTGACACGCACCCCCAACTCCTCTCCAAGTGCTCGTAGTTCTCTCATAGACTTGCTGCTAAAGTGGTATGTCTTCCAAACCATGTTGAGGAGATTGTAGACATGATCCACCATGGAAATGTTCCTTTGCACAGCTAGCATTGCCAGCTCCAGTCTACAATTACAATGAATTCCACTTAAAATGAAACCTGCATTGTTTAGGCTACTACCCTATCTTTATTCTGAAGGTTCACATGTAACCTACCTGTGTGGCATGCAATGAAATGGGACAATAAAGGCCCCTGCCTCAGCTTGGAGGAGGGCTATTACCCCTCCTTTATGCCCGAGATTGACAGCTGCACCATCAGCTCCCATGGCAACTGTCTTCTTTAACCACCCTGTTTCTGTCCCTAGATGCTGGAAGGCCTCTTTGGTGGCATCATATACACCTTAAAATGCAAGCACGTTATGACTATGGCGTACAATTATGTCTTATATTCACTGTACGAAAACACCAGTTGCCTGAATAGTTTCTTTCCCTGACATCATCACACCTCACAGCTGAATCATTATGGCACCTTAAGGGATAATAATTTAAACTAATAAATATTTATTTAAAGTAAAGACAGCTAAAAAAGTTAGTGATGGATCTAAACATAATTTGAATTAAAACATACCTTGAGCATGTGCATGTTTCACTTCGATGTGGCCAATCAAAACATTCCTTGGTTTCCCTTCGTTTAGGATCCTTGCGTATATGATTTCGCATTCTTTTGTTGAAACGTCAGTGTCCCCATCGATCATAACTGATATATACGGAGCATCCTTGATCTTCTTGTAAGTCTCCCCCTTCAGAGTATCCGAAATTACTCCAACGAATTGTACGCATGCTGTATCGTTGTTGTATGTTTCGTTAAGTTTTAAGCCATTTTTCCTTTGAAGGTCGAGCTGGCTTTTGAATTTGGTGAAGGGTAGTTCCTCCTTAGCAATGAAGTAGGCCGTGTTAAATTTCAAAATCATCTCTGCCTCATCTGCGCTCTGATTTACAGCCTCTTGTCTTCTAAAAGCAACCGGCAGTGGCGTTGCTTTTTCATTTATTAACATGTCACGGCATACTCTATGCTTGAGGCTAAGATTGTGTTTAACCAATGTATTGTGTTTAAACTGCGAAGTGCCTGCGCTGTCGGCAAACTTTGTGTTCCCCGCAGTTCTGGGGTAGCGACTGCAGCATTCGCAGTTCATGGTGTTCGTTTCCTTACAGTACCTCAGCCAGCTGAATTCATGGAGCCAGTCTTCCCGAAAATGGTGGGTTCGGGTCTTTTTCGCCACACAAACCTCTGACTCTGAATCGCCATCCGACTGTACTGTAGACACTGTAGGCACTTGCACGCTAGCCGCAGGTCGGAAGAACGAGTCAATTGTTCGCTTGCTCATTGTTCAGATGCATAGCAGGATCTGTCTCCTTCCCCACAGATGTTTACGCGCGCTCGATTATCTGTAGGACCCTCCCCTCCACACATTAGCCACTTACAGCGGCCATTCCCTATCCTTCTCACACTCATTGGCCTGCCACAGATTCCGGATTCATTGAAGCGTCCCTTCCACGTTTAACGTAATATAGGGGGGAGGGGGGGCAAATTTACTGGTCGCACATGTGCGACTGGATGTAAAATTCAGTCGCACACTCTCAAATTTTGGTCGCAGTCTGGAGCCCTGACATGGGTTGGAAGATACAACAGAATAGGAGGAAACTGAACCACAGTCGCCCATGTGTGAATCACTCATACATGGGTTGGAAGATACAACAGAATAGGAGGAAACTGAACCACAGTCGCCCATGTGTGAATCACTCATACATGGGTTGGAAGATACAACAGAATAGGAGGAAACTGACGGTCCCTGTCCCTAATCACTGCATGTATGCTGTTGTCCCTAGGGAGCATGTGGCGTGATGCGGCACACCTGGTCCAGGAAGGTGGACGGAATAAAAGCCCTGCGGTAGCGTTGCTTTGGGCGCGCAGGTTTTCCTCTCGGACGATTGCGGAGTGATCTCCGGCCGTTGTTTCCGGCGATCTTGTTTGTGCTTCCGCTGACAACACCTACACTCCATTACACACGCACACACCTTGACACGACTGATACCACTGACGGCCACACTCCATGAAGGTAACTACTCTTGTTATGAATAAACACCTTAAGTTACCCTCAGCTGTTGTCTGCGCCGTATTTGTCATGGCCTAAAGAGCCGGGTTATGACACTGAACCACAGTCGCCCATGTGTGAATCACTCACACATGGGTTGGATAACAGCAAAAGAAGGCACAGGCCCGTTTCGGTGGAGGAAGTGTTCTGGTCCGGGCAACTATATAATAACATCTCAAATTAAATCGGAGAGACCTTATTCTGGCGCCATTTTTGAAACCAGCTCTTTCCCTGCACTTTTACATGGGGGACATGGGGGGATCCTCCATTCTGTGACGCTTTTATTAGGTCTGACACAACAGATTGGATTACATCACCTAATATTTCATTTGCATTAGGCGTTATGCAAATAGATGGGTCTGCAACAGCCACAGTCTTGCTGACTGAAGCTTCCAACGCCTGCACAAGGGTGTTTTATCTTTTTAACATCAAAAGAGTCGACGAGCACCTCCACCCATAATCTCTCCATCTGTGCTTCAGGAGCCAGCTGGCCCTTTCCTTTTGGTTTTGAAAACCACTTCCTCACAGACTTCAACCTCTTAACAATGGTTTTAACTATTCTCTCACATTTGCCCAGTTGGCTGGAATGGGCTGGTGAGAGAGGGAGTTGAGGAACGGAGTTCAGGGTCTTCTGACCAGTCCCATTGTCGTCATTGGAACCATTTGAGGCCATGTTTTTTAAAGGGGTCTCTGATGGGGTGTCCATTTTTAAGGACTCCTCTCCAGAAAATGGAGATCCCAATTTTGCCCTCGAATCCTCATCCTCAAAATCCTCCAGTTCCAGAGGGACAGAGCAGATTGAGGTTGAGGTAGATGGTTCTTGAGGGCATGGAGAGACAGATGGGGTATCCATTTTTAGGGACTCCTCTCCAGAAAATGGAGATCCGGATTTTGCCCTCAAATCCTCATCCTCGGAATCCTCCTGTTCCAGAGGGACAGAGCAGATTGAGGTTGAGGTAGATGGTTCTTGAGGGCATGGAGAGACAGATGGGGTGTCCATTTTTAGGGACTCCTCTCCAGAAAATGGAGATCCCAATTTTGCCCTCAAATCCTCATCCTCAAAATCCTCCAGTTCCAGAGGGACAGAGCAGATTGAGGTTGAGGTAGATGGTTCTTGAGGGCATGGAGAGACAGATGGGGTGTCCATTTTTAGGGACTCCTCTCCAGAAAATGGAGATCCAGATTTTGCCCTCAAATCCTCATCCTCGGAATCCTCCTGTTCCAGAGGGATAGAGCAGATTGAGGTTGAGGTAGGTGTTTGAAGGGATGGAGAGACTGTCTCAACAGTCCTGATTCCGTCTGTGGAGCCGATTGAGGTTATCTCTTGCAGTGTCTCTTGTTGGTGTGCTGCAAGCTTTTTTTTTGTTCAAAAATACTCGACAACTTCTGCTGCACTTTTTGGTTGACGTTCTGAGCTTTTTCTTTTCCCTCGGGTTCTTCAGCCTTCCACCTGGAGACTTCATCTTTCAAATCCCCAACTTCACTAGCAATCCGACGCACTGTATCTGAGACGAACTTGCAGTCTTTGTCACGGTCCAGTGAAAAGAACGTAATTATTGCAGATGTAATCTCACTTTCTATGCATTTGTTCACAGGCTTTTCTTCCACAGGCCGTTGGATTCAACGGCAGGACGTTCGCGTCTGTGCATTGGTTTTGCTCAACAGGGTGAAAAAAGAAATAAAAAATCATCTTACGCACACATTATTTTTTATATAATTTTTTAATAAAAGGAAGTTAACACATTTTCGCTGTAGAGTTGATATTAAACAATACATTCAACTTTATTAAAAAACAAAATCAGACACACGTATATATATATATATACACATATATATGTATGTATATCTCTTTATATATAAATATATATATTAATATGTATATACATTTATATATATATTAATATGTATATATATAAATATATATATACAAATATGTTAGGTTTTTCCGTTCTGGGCTTCTGTAGCAACATGGCCGACCCTCTGGAAGAGGACCCTCTCCAGTAATTTCAGTTTCAGGCTATTATACCTTACAACTTTGTATTACACTTCTCATATACAGTTTATGAATAATACACTAATTTAAATATTATATTTAATTTCTGCCAATAAATCCTAGTAACCCAAAACTAGTTTATTCTGCTCTCAAGTGGCATGAATAAATAAATAAACAAAATAAAAAAACAGTTCTTGCAAGTTTAAGGTTAGGATTTAGTTTCTGGATCTCCTCCATTGACTTGAATCCTTGAACTTTGAGAAACTGAATTATGTGACTGTGTGTGTGTCTGAAGCGGCTGCTGCTAAAGTCACGCTTTATATAAGAGCACTGGCCGTGTCTCATGTGACCTGCAGGCTTCTTCTTCTTCTTCTTCAGCAGCAGGATTCACCTGTCGGGGCAGAGCTGGACGCGTCGGTCTGGGTAAGAAATGACAACAAAGAGCCCAAAAGCTTCTGGAAAGATTTAATCTCACTTACTTTCACTGATCTAACAAACAGTCAGGGTGATGTCAGATGCAGAAAATGCTGCTAAAATAACTCTGATCAATCATTGAGGCTAATATCCATGATGAGGTATCATGATCTGAGAGGACACGTGGACCGTCACTGCTTTAGACTCTGCAACGACTGTAACAAGAATGTTGGACGCTGTGGTGGAAGCTGACCCGACACAGGAGGACGATAATGGTGCATGCAGTTCTTCACCAGCTCCTTTGAAATGTGACGTGAAACAAACCATGGCGTCTACCTGCTCACACACACACACACACACACACACACACACACACACACACACACACACACACACACACACACACACACACACACACACACACACACACACACACACACACACACACACACACACACACACACACACACACACACACACACACACACACACACACACACACACACACACACACACACACACACACACAAAATCTGGCTTTGTCCTGATCCCCGATCAGCGTTTACCTGAAGACGGGTCAGCAGCAAAGGAAACAGACTTTAGTTAGCTCAAATAATACTGCGTAATCCGCCTGACATCGCACAGTGTCTCAGAGTTTCTTTACATTTTATACATTTGGGTGAGTGGAGTAAGGGGGGGGGGGGCGGCATGTATAAGACAAAACATTTACCCACACACACACACACATGGGTAAAGCTACAATAAAAAAATAAATTATCACCTCGATAAACCAAAAAATAAAATATTCATATTTGCTCTTTCGTATTCCAGCTCCTGTGGTTGACTTCCCGTTGCTGTCCAGCAGGGGGCGGTGCTGCGTCACAGCCGGCCTCTGGAACTAGTGGAAAGGAAGCATAAATGGACGAGTGTGATTGGCCAACGCCCGGCTCATCAGGACCAATCAGATGAGGCGAATGGCTGACAGTTACAGGACCATGAACTGTGTTTTCTTTGTCCGAGTCGTGTCACCTTTGAGGCGGGACAATAATGAAACATTATCGATCAAAAATTAAAAGTGACTTTATCCAAATTAATGATTCTAAGGCAAATTATGATTAAAAAATAAAACATAAATATGATTTTTCCCTTCGAACACAGTTCATTAATTTAATTATTTTGTATGATTTCGCGCAGTTTTCCGTATTGTGATTTTATCACATATATATGTATATAATATATGTAAGAAAAATATTTCTCTTATTAAATATTCTTTATTCAACAATACCACACAGCCCTAAGTTAAAGACTAAGGCTGGCATTAATCTATAGTTTTTCTTATTGTCAACAAATCCCATGAAAAGACCAAAACCATCAACACGTTGTGACTTCCTGTCTCTAGCACTCAGCCTCAAACCAATTTTGTTCCTACAGTAGGAATTCATTTAAAAATAGATCACACACACACACACACACACAAACACACAACAATCCACCACAAGGACCAGTAAGTAGCTGTTTCTGGAGCTCCTGTATCACACAGTCCATCATGTATATTATACAAGTACTTAAAGGACTTCTCGCCCATGTTGGCTTAAAAAGCAGGAGGTTCAATGTTCCCTCTCGACATTGGAAAAGAAAACAGCAACAGGAAGTGGTGAGTAGGAGCCGTTCTGGAGCTTTTAAACTTCAAGAGTCAACACAGATGAAAAGTCTTCAAAGCTTAAAAAAAAAGAGGAAATTCAAACAATTCCACACAACCGAGTAACTCCATCTTCTGAGGAAGATCGAAAGCTCCAGAAAATCTGCTCAAAGGCCGTTGCAGACAGATTGTTTTGTCAGCTGCTGAATTCCAAAGTCAAGACTGAATCTTCAAGGTCGGCCCGGAGCCCGAAGATCCCCGTCACCCCTCTTCAGTTGGCTATCAAAGAAAATGACCCCAAAATAATTTCATACATAAAAATAACCAATCTCACGTTTAAAATTCTCAGTACTTTTCTAAAACAGCTGGTCACTGTAGTTTTTTTTTTAATCTAACAGGAGGAAATAGTGCATTTGTTTGTATTTTCAGCTCCATGTGGCGCTCCAGGGAGTGTTAGTGGCAGCAGGACGGTGTGTGTGTGTGAGTCAAAATAAACTACAGTGTGTGTGTGTGTGTGTGTGTTGATAATTAAGGAATATGTGTCCCAACGCGCTGATGTGTTTTTAATAGTTTTAGACAAAAATGGAGCTCTATGGCACAGACGACGTGATATATCAGACTCTGGATACACAGATAATACTTGTTCATAGTATTGGCTTGAGTTTTTTTTTCTTCTTTTTTTTTAAATGGGATTTGTTAAATGTAAGAAAAATATCAGCAGACCAGATTTGGGGAAAGTGACACTTATGCTTTACACAGTAACCCAGAGGACGATTTTAAAGGACACCGACTAACATTCTTTTTAATTAATCCCCCAAAACGCAAACACAGCGTTTTGGGGAAACATCCTCTATATTCTCTCCTCGAAGCCTACGTCTACGTTGCACCGTGTCGCTGCTCTGCCGGCGGGCGAAGCCGCCCTCTGCGCCGCAGGAGAGGAAAAAACAAAACGAAGAAAGTCGCCTGGATGTGTTTCTGAGTGCGTTGCAGAGGTAACGCTGAAAGAGTCATGGTCACCTGTACAGGTTTGGTTATCTGTAGAGGAAGAGGAGTGGAGAAAAGGAGGGGGGCGGGGTGTGTGTGAAGGAGTGAGGGAGGAGGGGGAGGAGTTTGAGGGAGTGGGAGGCCCCCGGGAATCAGCTGATTGGTAGTTTCAGAGAGGACGCTCTGTCCCGGTGTGCTGCAAACAGCTCCACAGACAACTGTTCCCAGGGTGTGTGTGTGTGTGTGTGTGAGCTCTAGTTTGTTTATCTTGTTGAGGCTCAATTGGAGTTTAGGGACCCTCGGGGTGATGCCATTGTTGCTGGTCCTCACATCCTTGGGGTTTTGGTGCACGAAGCTTCCACTCGTGTGCGTTTTGCTGATTCTGATTTGGTCTGGATGTTTGAGCTTCACTTCACCTTAAATCCTGAGTTTAAAGATTCCCCCTCCAGAGACATTTACTAAAATTGCCCATTTTGACGGTGAGTTTGCTTTACAAAAAAGAAAAATGGCGTCGTTCCATTTTTTTAAATTCCATTAACTCTGGTTCTCAGTTTCCTTTTATCGGCCTCCAAACAAGCCCAGACTAACTCAGACTGTAGGAGAGAACAAACGTCCTTCTGGTGTGAAACACAAACATTCTGCACAGTGAACCTCAAACATCCAGATAAAGAAATAAAAAGCTAAATATATTTGCGAGAGGCGAGGGACTTCAGGGACGTAGAGGTTCAGGGGCTGATGCATGATGTCAATGCGGTCCTCACAAATTTAGAAGTTCAAATGTGTGTGTGTGTGTGTGTGTGTGTGTGTGTGTGTGTGTGTGTGTGTGTTGCGCCTCGAAACAGACACAAGTTCTCCGTATCAGCTCGGAGGTTTCAGTCCTTTCGGCTCCACTGTCCCACCGTCTGGATGTTGCTATAGTAACTACTCGACTGTAGAATGCCCACGTTGTCATGGTGACGTCCTGAATGACCTTCCATATTTACAGCCAAACCGTGTCGGTGCTGCGTGTGTGTGTGTGTGTGTGTGTGTGTGTGTGTGTGTGTGTTCGGAGCTACGGCAAGTTGTCGTCCTGCAGGCTCTCCAGGATCTGGACCAGGCTCTCCAGTCCGAACACGTAGCCCCGGTCCGGCCCGTCGTGCACGGCTGTGTCGCCGCGGAAACCCTTGAAGGTGGAGTGGGCGAAGTCGATCATCCGCACGTCCACCAGGGGGGGATGCTGGGCCTGGGCCTGGGCCTGGGCCTGGGGCTGGGCCTGGGGCTGGGGGCGGGAGCGGTTGCGGGGAGGAGGAAGAGGGGGAGTGGAAATTAATCTGGGAGCCGGGGAGGAGGAGTCTGGATGTGGGTGCGGCAAGGGGAGAGGCGGGTGGAAGGAGTGGCAGTCTGACTTGGTGGGCGGGGCCTGCGGGGGAGGACGAGGGGAAGGGGCGGGCTTAGCCGTCAGTCCGGGTCCCTGAGAGGGCGGTGGCCCGGGGTCCGGGTTCTGGCTCAAGTCCCTTTCACAGCGAGCGTCCGGGGCCGGCGGTGCGTGGGGGGCGGGGCCATGGTGGGGCTCAGCGGGGGCCACGGGGGTCTTCTGGTGCAAGGCTGCATGCTGCCCAGAGCTGAGGCTTGCAGGGCCCTCGGGTTCCTACAGACAAGACTCACAGTCGGGATCAATACGGAAAATTCAGCATCGCAGAAAAGAAACGTTATTTAATCAGGAAATCCTGGAATAAAATTGAGTAACATAAGAACACAAACAATTAACTAATCATAGCATTCGGGCCGATGACGGACGGGCTTGTTACGGTCCTGCGAAAGCCACAGACGCCGGAGCATGTGACCGCGGTCGGGATGGGAAGAGAACCTTAACTCAAACACCGGCTCCAAACAGAGCCGGCTTTATGCCGAGAGCACACCGGACTCTCATTCATCAGGTGAACAGGAAGACGAAGACAGCGTGGCTCCTGATCCCCACCGAGCTCACCGTGTTCGTACTGTCTCTCCGTCTTTAGCGGGTTGAAGGTCGACGGCTCCGATTTCACGCGTCCGAGAGGGTTTGATTCCCAACACACACAGTTCATAGTGTTTGTGGGTGGGAAGCCAGTGAGGGATCACAGCCTTTTCGGGGCCGTCGATTAGTTCAGTGTGGTTCATACCATCCGAACACATGACAGCTGTCTGAATCCAACTGAGCTTCAGACTATGGGCTCACCTTTCCCTCGTAGATGATGAGCAGTGAAGACGAGTAGAAGCGATAGGACGCCTGCCTCTCCAGCACCGCCTTCAGGCTGCGAAGCTTGTTGAGGATGGGCTCGAAGAGGTCCTGCCTCAGACCCTTCCCGTTGTGCATGTACTGCTGCAGGGCCTGGCGGAAGCCGTCGCTCGACAGGCCGCGGCCGTAGTACTTGTTCCGGCAGAGGTAGTGGCCGGTGTTCAGCTGGTACACCTGCAGACACAGAACATCACATCTCAGTTAGCGGACCTACAATAAGTGCAGCCGGAGGTCCAGGACTTTTCCAGGACTTTAAACCAAATTCCCATGACCAAACATTTAGTGAAATCTGGGTGTGTCCATGAAAAAGTGATAAAATGTAGTATTTAAACTAACAATGAGGATTCCAAAGCATACAGTATTCCTTAAAGGACACAAATGAATGAGAGACAATAGTTTGATTAAAAGAATAAACATTTATAGATATACTCAGCGTATGCCTGCTTATATTTTGAGTCTTTCTTTTAAAAGCATATTCATTATTTCAAACTCAGCGTAAATGAACCACATGAACACATGAATATAACACATTTACAGGACTTTTACTAAACTTTGGGGATTTTAATTTTCCAAGGACTGTTCCAGGCCCGGAAATAACCATTTTTAAATTCCATGACTCTTCCAGGTTTTCCATGAGCGTATGGAGCATTTCGAAGGCAGTAATATTTCTACACAGTAGTATTGCCAATGTTTACATACTGTAAGTAAAAGATCTGAGTACTTCTTCCACCATGTACAACTGCTGTGAAGATGAACGGTCCCGTTTTATGATGATGATGATGATGATGAGTATGGCGGCTGGCCTACCTGCATGCCACACACTCGGACCCCCAGCGACGCTGAGGTGCTCTGTTCACATTTCTTCATCTGCCGCGCCGCCTTCTCCTCGGAGGCGTCGTCGCCGTGCTGCCTGGTGCCCATCTTCAGGTCCAGGATGCACGGGTACGAGAAGTGGTGGACCACGTTCTCCAGCAGCAGGAACTCTGGTTCAAACGATGCAGTTAAGGAGCAAATCCAGGTTTGTCAAGCCAATCGTCTCTGGAGGGTTGTGTTTACGACGTGAGCTCGGATCACAGACAGCGAGTTGTTCTGCAAACAAACCCTGAAGACTGACAATGAGCCAAATGCCAAGAGATGTTTAACGCTCGTCAACAAAATGAACTTCCTGCAAATGTTTAATATTAACATCTGTGTGTAGCATTTTATCTTATTGATAAAAGAAAAACAAACAGGCAACGTAAAACATGTTTTGTTGTTTTGGAAATGTATATAGTATATGTATTTATAGTGAATATGTATAAATGTATATAGAATGTAAGGAACGCTTTCATTGACAGCTAATTTAAAAAAAAAAAGATTGCAGATCAGAAATCTAATCTTAAAAAAAAGATTAATGTAAAAGAAAAAGAGAAAAAGTTTTCGGGTTCAAATAAAAACAGAAAAGCTTCACCCACTAATTGATCATTTATGTTTTGGTTCATTAATGGAAATCTGGACAACCTGTTTCTGTGCAACACTATCGACGTATATCTGTAATTTACACACTAAAAGAAAAGTTACAAAACTATGATTTCACACTGAAAGACTTCCCAGAGAGTCAGAGGCCTTTATCAGTAACACCTGAGCTTTTCCTACTGCGATAACTCAAAGCGTCTGTTCGATTCCTGTCCTGGCCTCGCGTCTTAGTCCCGCCCCTGGGTGATGCGAGGGGAGGAGTCGAGGCGACAGGTATTTAAACAAATGAGACCTTCTGGCGTTTGTCACTGCTGTGTCCTCGCTTCTTTCTCCTCGAGATGCATCTCAGGAATTGGGATGTCCTTCAAAACGGAGCGCTGAGATCAATTTTCGGCGTGACCATGGGCCACACTTCATATTTAACTGACGTTGCACAAGGAGAGGAGGCGAGGAAAGGAACAGAGGACGCACACACTGGGTACCGGGAGTGTGTCTGAGGACCTGTTGAGTCTGGACTGTGCTGCTGTGTTCTCCAGGCAGCTGCTCTCTTTGAAGCGGAGGATCAAAAACGTGACCTTTGACCCGGTAACCTCAGTCAGCTCCCAGCCTCTCAGACATTTACATTCATTACTGAGCCGGCGCACGGCTGCAACCACCAATCAGAGCTGTGGGCCGTAGTGGACTTCTCTAGATTTACAATAGTTGCTGTGTTAAACATCAGTGCTTGAATATTTAGTCCCATGTGCATAATATTAATCATGTACAGTGGGGCAAAAAAGTATTTAGTCAACCACCAATTGTGCAAGTTCTCCCACTTAAAAAGATGAGAGGCTTGTAATTTTCATCATAGGTATACCTCAACTATGAGAGACAAAATGAGAAAAGAAAATCCAGAAAATCACATTGTCTGATTTTTAAAGAATTTATTTGCAAATTATGGTGGAAAATAAGTATTTGGTCAATAACAAAAGTTCATCTCAATACTTTGTTTTATACCCTTTGTTGGCAATGACAGAGGTCAAACGTTTTCTGTAAGTCTTCACAAGGTTTTCACACTGTTGCTGGTATTTTGGCCCATTCCTCCATGCAGATCTCCTCTAGAGCAGTGATGTTTTGGGGCTGTCGATGGGCAACACGGACTTTCAACTCCCTCCAAAGATGTTCTATGGGGTTGAGATCTGGAGACTGGCTAGGCCACTCCAGGACCTTGAAATGCTTCTTACGAAGCCACTCCTTCGTTGCCCGGGCGGTGTGTTTGGGATCATTGTCATGCTGAAAGACCCAGCCACGTTTCATCTTCAATGCCCTTGCTGATGGAAGGAGGTTTTCACTCAAAATCTCACGATACATGGCCCCATTCATTCTTTCCTTTACACGGATCAGTCGTCCTGGTCCCTTTGCAGAAAAACAGCCCCAAAGCATGATGTTTCCACCCCCATGCTTCACAGTAGGTATGGTGTTCTTTGGATGCAACTCAGCATTCTTTCTCCTCCAAACACGACTAGTTGAGTTTCTACCAAAAAGTTCTATTTTGGTTTCATCTGACCATATGACATTCTCCCAATCCTCTTCTGGATCATCCAAATGCTCTCTAGCAAACTTCAGACGGGCCTGGACATGTACTGGCTCAAGCAGGGGGACACGTCTGGCACTGCAGGATTTGAGTCCCTGGCGGCGTAGTGTGTTACTGATGGTAGCCTTTGTTACTTTGGTCCCAGCTCTCTGCAGGTCATTCACTAGGTCCCCCCCATGGGGTTCTGGGATTTTTGCTCACCGTTCTTGTGATCATTTTGACCCCACGGGGTGAGATCTTGCGTGGAGCCCCAGATCGAGGGAGATTATCAGTGGTCTTGTATGTCTTCCATTTTCTAATAATTGCTCCCACAGTTGATTTCTTCACACCAAGCTGCTTACCTATTGCAGATTCAGTCTTCCCAGCCTGGTGCAGGTCTACAATTTTGTTTCTGGTGTCCTTTGACAGCTCTTTGGTCTTGGCCATAGTGGAGTTAGGAGTGTGACTGTTTGAGGTTGTGGACAGGTGTCTTTTATACTGATAACGAGTTCAAACAGGTACCATTAATACAGCTAACGAGTGGAGGACAGAGGAGCCTCTTAAAGAAGAAGTTACAGGTCTGTGAAAGCCAGAAATCTTGTTTGTAGGTGGTGACCAAATACTTATTTTACAGAGGAATTTACCAATTAATTCATTAAAAATCCTACAATGTGATTTTCTGGATTTTTCTTTCTCATTTTGTCTCTCATAGTTGAGGTGTACCTATGATGAAAATTACAGGCCTCTCATCTTTTTAAGTGGGAGAACTTGCAAAATTGGTGGCTGACTAAATACTTTTTTGCCCCACTGTATATTCTTGACTTCCCTTACTAGTTTCTTTCCCCAGAGCCTTTTTTTTGTCAAATAAAAAACCAACATTGATTTGATTGGTCGAGGAAGGATACTGAAGAGTTTGCGGTCCTTGGACTCGGACCTCATGCGGCTGAGCTGCTGCTTGTGGCAGCGCAGGCTCCAGGGGTTGTGGCTGATCTTCTCCGAGCTCAACCCGCTGTTCCAGTCCAGCATCTGGAAGGGGACGTCCGAGTGGATCTTGGGGTCGAGCCTCGGACTCTTCAGCTCCGCGAGGCTGCGGGGGGGCGAAGCGGAGCGTTAATAAAGGTTTCAAATGATTACGATGGAAACAGTCGTTTATTTTTCTAAATCTCTGTACTTGTCAGGGGCGTCGGCGTCGTGCGCCTCCCTCCGGTCGGGCCGCTCCTCCTTGTGCTCGGACGAGGAGGAGGAGCGATGGAGGCTGCGCCGCGAGTGCTTCCTCCTCGGCTGCTCCCGCTCGGGGAGGTCGCGCTCCTCGTGCTCCGCCGCCCCGGCCTCCATGTTGCTCTCCACGTAGGGGTAGGCCACCAGGTTGATGTAGCCGTCCGAGTCGCCTTCGAAACAAACCAGCACCACACCTGGCGGGGCGAGAGGAAAACAGATGAATGAACACACCCCGAAGCAGCCAAACCCATCCTCAGGGGATTAGTAGTCCAGGTCGCGCCGGGTCTAAATGACACCCGGTCTGCTGCCGGGCCTCATCGTGTCAACATGTCCAACAATACCCGAGTGGATTGTTCTGAAAATTCAATTAAGAAACGGTTTGCAGAATAAATACCCGGGTTTAAATTGTGTTATTCAAACATGAGGCCTGCCCGCCCGCCCGCCCGCCCGCCCAGCAGGACAATGGCAGTGGGCAGAGATCCAGGGCTAAATATAGCCTCCTCATGGACCACTGTTGTCATGGCACTGGGACCCCCAACACCAGTAAGGTGAACTGGTGGGAACAGATAACGAGATGCAGTGGTTTGGTTTATCGCTTTTACACTTTAATTGAACCAAAAACAACCTGGAGCTCAACGCTCTGAAGACAGTGGAGATGGTTGTGGACTTCAGAAAGATCTCAGCCCCACCAGCCCCTCTCACCCTGTGTGACTCCCCCGTCAAAGCTGGGGAGTCCTTCTGCTTCCTGGGCTCCAGCATTACCCAGGACCTCAAGTGGGAACTAAACATCAGCTCCATCTCCAAGAAGGCGCAGCAGAGGATGTTCTTCCTGAGGCAGCTGAGGAAATTCAACCTGCCAAAGACAATGATGGTGCACTTCTACACTGCCATCATCGAGTCCATCCTCTGCTCCTCCATCAGCGTCTGGTACGCTGCAGCCACTGCCAAGGACAAGGCCAGGCTGCAGCGCATCATTCGCTCTGCCGAGAGGGTGATTGGCTGCAATCTGCCGTCCCTCCAGGACTTGTTTGCTTCAAGGACCCTGAAGAGGAAGATTGTAGCTGATCCCTCTCACCCTGGACACAAACTGTTCGTGTCCCTCCCCTCTGGCAGGAGGATGCGGTCCATCAGGACCAAGACCTCACGCCACAAAAACAGTTTCTTCCCGTCTGCCGTCGAGCTCATCAACAGAGCCCGGGTCCCCCTAACAGAGCCCGGGTCCCCCTAACAGAGCCCGGGTCCCCCTAACAGAGCCCGGGTCCCCCACTGACTCTAATGACTCTGTCACCCCCAGACAATTCCCACCGGACACTCCCCTGCACATAGCCTTATACTTAAGTACACTTGCCACTTTCACACAACACTTACACTCATGCACATTCCATGCACTTTATCTTATTTTTGGTATTTTGATATGCTGCTGTTTCAATGTAAATACTCATTCATCCTCATTTATTGCACTGCGTTAACTGTTAAATGTGTATTGTTAAATGTTAAATGTATGCACCTTCCCGCCAGGACAAATTCCTTGTATGTGTAAACATACATGGAAATAAATGGTTCTGATTCTGAACACAAAGAGTCTAAAGGCCTTTCAAGAGGTCTCACCTGTGTGTGTGCGTGTGTGTGTGTGTGTGTGTGTGTGTGTGTGTGTGTGTGTGTGTGTGTGTCATCGTGGTTCATTTCTGTTTTTATAAGAAACGCATTGATTTCAACAGAACACACAAATTAAAAAGTAAAGATTACGTGTTTGTGTTGAACTGGGACACAGCTCATGTCTTGTTGTGCCTTCCGGCTGAATTGTCCTCGTGGCAGACATCTTGGAATTATATTATATATTATATATCTTGGAATCTGTCTGTCTGTCTTTCGCATAATTTAAAAAACGATCTGCAACTGGCCAGAAGTCGACACTACAACGACAAACTTCCCTTCTGGTCCTGTGACCTTTGACCTGTCTGAATGGAGCAGAGCCCCACCTGCTCCACCCACCATCCACATCTTTAAATGTGTCCTTCTCTCTTACATAGCTTTCTAAAGGATGTGTGTGTCTGTCAGAGTGTGTTTGGGTCGGTTACTACAGCAAAAGCAAGTGCAAACAGCTCCAGCATGAGTGATGAAGAGCAGAGCAGCTGAACCACGTTCCTGCTCTGGTTTTCACATTTCATACAAAGGTTCATTCAAAGAGATATGATATTATATAAGATATGATGTAAGATATGACAAATACAAATTACCTGCCGCTCTTCGACTGTTTTCTGAAGTTTAAGAGCAGCTGACTTCCCTAATGGGATGAGGGTCTGAAGTCAGATTAGATGGATTTACCTAAAGTAAATCATCTGTAATCTGGTGTTGTGGCTGCGATCAACCGGCCGCAGCGAGGGTCAGATGTAACCTCCAGAGAGCCGCTAACTAGCTGAAAGTAATTGAGATGGTTGAAATATTCAGCTTGTATTGATGCAAACTAACAGAAGAGAAAAACACAAGCCTCAAAACACACAATATCCCAGGAACAATAAGTCTGGAGTCCGGACCCCTGAGCCCACCTGTGTGTGGAGTCCAGCAGAAAAAGCGGCGTCACTATTAATAAGCATCAAAGGAGCCGGGGCTGACCTTTATACTCCGGAGTGAACTCTTTCATCTCTGGAGGCAGCGACTCGTAGAAGCGCTGCTCTCTGCTGATCAGAGGCTTGCACACCGTGTGGTCGTCGTAACGCATCATACTGGTGTGGCCTCCCACCTGCACGCACACACACACACACACACACGTAAAAATCAATCAGCATGAAAACATAATCCTGCATTGCATCACCAACGTGGCGCTCCATCGTCATCATCACCGCCCACCTGGTGCACGAAGGGCTCCAGCGGGACGCCTCCTGCCCGTGGTCGAAGTGCAGCCCCTCCCCCTTGCCCCGCCCCCTGTAACTTGTTGTCCATGATGTTGGCGTGAGGGAGGCACATGGCTCCTGGCGGACGCACCGCGCCTCCTCCTGCCGCGGAGAGAAGGATTCATGAAGGAGGTCAACACATTTATACTCAACGTTTCATTCAAACCACTTGTTTTCCGGTGTGACGGCACCAAGGTGCACATCTGTGTTAAATCAGAAGCCTGACTGGGAATGGAAATCACTTAAAATGTGTTGATGCAACACCGGATCGCCAATCAATTTCCCTTTGGGATAAAAGCGTTGTCTAATCAATCAATAAAAAGATACTATAACAGCTTACTATGAAATATGTGTGTCAAACTACGATTTCCCCCTTTTTTTAAACCAAAAATAATTATACGACCTCTGCAACACATCAGGGTGGCCCGGGTCCTGGTCTTACCTTGGGCATGGGTTCTGGTGTGCAGTGACGGGGAGGGGGGGGCGCAGGGCACCACGGGCTGCTGGGAGCGCACGCCGGCCCCGGGGGGAGGCGGCGCCAGACCGAAAAACCACCTCGCAAAGCCTCCAATCAGAGTGCTCCAATCCACCGCCGGCAGCACCGAGACCCGGTCGGGACGGTGGGGGTGTGTGGTGGCGGGGGGGGGGGATGCAGGAGGAGCAGGGTCTCAGGAAGACCACTTCCTGTGGAGAGACAGGAAATAATATGAATACGCATTTAAAGTTACTGGTTACATTTAGTTCTGATGAATCTTTATGACATACAAAAGTAAACTAGTCTATTTCTACATAGTTTTTCTTTGTGACTCCGGGTCGGATTCTGGGAGGCGCGTGGGGGAACCAGAACCAGGACTGGAGCAGGAAAAAGACTGTCAGACCTGGCAGCAGAACCACGTACTCTCTGAAGACCGAAAGCTAAAAATATATCGTTCTCTACCAGTCAAAAGCGAGGTTTTCTCAAGGGACTCTGGGTAATCAGAAACACCACCACAGGGACCGGCCCGAATCAATCGCAAAATGTGAGTTCCCCTGAAGCGTCCTCGAAGCCGACATAATTCATAATCGAGAGCCATTTATTTTATTTTTTGGGGTCAAATCTGTTAAATGGTGCTGTGCAGGAGTTGAACCACACCCCCTTCTCCTCTTCCTCACTGGTATAATGTGTTGGTGCGTATGGGAACTGACAGAAACCGGCTCTGCAGTGAGACCCCAAAAGAAAAAGATCCCTGAGACATGATGCTGTATTGTGTGTCTCCTTCACAACAGGTCTGATGTCACGGAGTCTGAAACGGCTATAGAAATCACACACACACACACACACACACACACACACACACATGCATAATCATCCAAAGAGCTGTGGTACAAAATCACTGTTATACCTTTCAATACAAACAACATAAAAAGTATCTCAAAATACTGTAAATAATATACTATACGCAGCCAGTGAGAGGATCCCATGTGAGTCGATTGTTTACTCACAAGCTACTGAAGAGCTGTCAGAGAAACAAATGCATTTTAAAAAAAATTATTTTATAAAAGTAATTATGAGATCATCCAGCAGCAAAAAGTGGTGAATAGTACAGTGGTGGAGCATTTAGAATGTTTAATACATTTAAAGTGGTAGTAACGCAGTGTAAAACTATTGTAATAATTAAAAGTAGGAAGTATTAGCATTGAATTATTACTTTTTATTTATATATATATATATATATATATTACATTACATTACATTTCATTTAGCTGACGCTTTTATCCAAAGTGACTTACATGCTATACAGTAGACCGTAGACACAGCAACGGTGAGCAATTAGGGTTAAGTGTATGTATATATATATATATATATATATATATATATATATATATATATACATATATATATATATATATATATATATATGTATATATATATACATATATATATATATATATATATATATATATATATATATATACATATATATATATATATATATATATACATATATATATATATACATATGTATATGTATATATATATATACACATATATATATATATATATATATACACATATATATATGTATATATATATATACATATATATATACATATATATATACATATATATATATATGTATATATATATATATATATATACACACACAGTCAGGTCCATAAATATTTGGACATTGACACATTTTTCATTATTTTGGCTCTGTACACCACAACAATGGAGTTGTAATGAAAAGATGTGCTTTAAGTGCAGACTTTCAGCTTTAATTTGAGGGTATTTACATCCAAATCAGGTGAACGGTGTAGGAATTACAACAAATTCAAATGTGGCCACTCTCTTTTTAAGGGACCAAAAGTAATTGGACAATTGGCTGATCAGCTGTTTCAAGGTCAGGTGTGTGTAATTCCCTCGATATTTACAAGGAGTAGATAAAAGGGTCTTGGGTTCATTTCAGGTGTGGTATTTGTGTTTGGAATCTGTTGCGGTCAACTTTCAATATGAAGTCCAAAGAGCTGTCACTATCAGTGAAGCAAGCCATCATTAGGCTGACAAATCAAAACAAAACCATCAGAGAGATAGCAGACACATTAGGTGTGGCCAAATCAACTGTTTGGTACATTCTTAAGAAGAAAGAACGCACTGGTGAGCTCAGCTACACCAAAAGACCTGGAAGACCACAGAAGACAACTGTGGTGGATGACAGAAGAATCATTTCCCTGGTGAAGAAAAACCCCTTCACAACAGTTGGCCAGATCAAGAACACTCTCCAGGAGGTAGGTGTATCTGTGTCAAAGTCGAAAATCAAGTGAAGACTTCACCAGAGTAAATACAGAGGGTTCACCACAAGATGTAAACCATTGGTGAGCCTCAAAAACAGGAAGACCAGATTAGAGTTTGCCAAAAAACATCTAAAAGAGCCTGTACAGTTCTGGAAGAACATCCTATGGACAGATGAGACGAAGATAAACTTGTACCAGAATGATGGGAAGAGAAGAGTATGGAGAAGGAAAGGAACTGCTCATGATCCAAAGCATACCACCTCATCAGTGAAGCATGGTGGAGGTAGTGTTATGGCGTGGGCATGTATGGCTGCCAATGGAACTGGTTCCCTCGTATTTATTGATGATGTGACTGCTGACAAAAGTAGCAGGATGAATTCGGAAGTGTTTGGGGCAATATTATCTGCTCATATTCAGCCAAATGCTTCAGAACTCATTGGACGGCGCTTCACAGTGCAGATGGACAATGACCCGAAGCATACTGCGAAAGCAACCAAGGACTTTTTTAAGGCAAAGAAGTGGAATGTTCTGCAATGGCCAAGTCAATCACCTGACCTGAATCCAATTGAGCATGCATTTCACTTGCTGAAGACAAAACTGAAGGGAAAATGCCCCAAGAACCAGCAGGAACTGAAGACGGTTGCAGTAGAGGCCTGGCAGAGCATCACCAGGGACGAAACCCAGCGTCTGGTGATGTCTATGGAATCCAGACTTCAGGCTGTCATTGACTGCAAAGGATTTTCAACAAAGTATTAAAAGTGACAATTAGATTTATGATTATATTCATTTGTCCAATTACTTTTGGTCCCTTAAAAAGAGGGTGGCCACATTTGAATTTGTTGTAATTCCTACACCGTTCACCTGATTTGGATGTAAATACCCTCAAATTAAAGCTGAAAGTCTGAGCTTAAAGCACATCTTGATTATTTTCATTTCAACTCCATTGTTGTGGTGTACAGAGCCAAAATAATGAAAAATGTGTCAATGTCCAAATATTTATGGACCTGACTGTATGTAGAAATACAAGATAACAACCTTCCACTGGGACCTTTAACTTCCTGAATACACTTTAAAACTCAGCTGTCCTTCATTTACTACATTGTCTGTAAATGAGGATTTTTTTTTTTGTGATCCAGCATTTAATCAACAATACAACCAGAATGACATCAAAGCCCATTTGTTGCTGAGTAACGTCTCGAATAGAAACCACAATTATAAATGATTAGCATTTGAAACGACGACACCGGACACGACAACAATGCGAGTACGACATCAGATTTGTATTTTTTATTTTTATCGCCGATCACCACAAACGGCTTGAAGACGCCACACAAATGTAACGGAGATAAAAACATATTTATATATACATATACATATATATATATATATATATATATATATATATATACACACATACATACATATATATATATATATTTGATGTTCTTAATGAAAATGTACGTCTCTGAAATGTATCACAACTAGACGACTAAAGGGTTTTTAATCACACAATCTGGTTTAATGCAGTGTACACAGTATCCATATACACTACATTATATGGATATTATCATAGTTATTAAGTGGACTCCAGTCAGATTAATGTCCATGGTTTTGGAATAACGTTGAGCGATCACATATCGAGGAAGGGCTCAGGTGTCCACATACTTCTGGGGATAAGTTTTCCCGATTTCTTCCCCCCTCAAGCCCCCCCCTCTAATCCTCCTCTCCCATCATGCACCTGGAAGCTGCCCCAAAATGACTCATCGCCGCCTGAAGACACGAGACGAAAAGTGGGAGGAACAAAAGAAGAAGACGAGGATTGGAAGACCCATTAACGACGTCACAGCCTGCTCATGTGAGAGGGGGAGAGTGTGTGTGTGTGTGTGTGTGTGTGTGTGTGTGTGTGTGTGTGTTTCTGAAGGCATCGTCTGGTCAATGTCAAGGCTGCAGCGAGGCACGACGCTCGCTGATGACATCATGACGTGGGCTGTAAAATAATGCAGTGACGCCCAACAACCTTCAGAAACATTTCACTTTTCTATCCGACGGCATCGCGGCTCATCTTGTAAATCAAAACATCTGAACTACGCTCAGCTGAGAAATAGACTAAATAATACAAATAAAAAGGTTATACGCTCATATTCATGGATTCAAATGTCTGGTTCCATTGGAAATGCAGAGTTTCCCCAAATGATGATCTGATTAATACAAAATCAACTTCAGCAATGTTTTTTGTCAGCTTTCCACAAACCCAAAAGGTTGTACACGTCTCCAGCTGCTCTGATCAACATTCGGTGTAATTGATCAATCAGTCGCTGCGTATCTGAATCAGACGTCAGTTACTACGTGACCTTTAATTGATCGCTCATGAAGCATGAGGCCTCTGCTCGTTTAATAAAAGGTTAAAGAGCCTTTATATTACAGTTATTCCAGCATTAGCACAGGTGCAGTTTACTTAAGCCAATTCATTGATTGAAAGAAAACATATCTGCAATTAAACTTTGATAAATCAGTTGAGCAAAAAAACACTGAACAGTTGCTGGTTTCTCAAATGTGATGTTTTTCTTCATCATTGATTGAAATAAATGTCTTTGTGAGGGAAATTTTCATTGCATTTCTTTCACTATTTAGAAGAAAGAAAAAACTACAGCTCCATGGCTAATTAAAATAATCATTGTATGAAATGTATTTCACGAGGGTTACACACCATGTCTACTGCTATTTACAGCTGAGAGGTAATTACATGATGTAAACACTGGATATAGAATGACTACAAGCCACAAGAAAAGAGGATGAATTGCCCCACAAAGCCGCTTCGTGAAGGGACAAAAACAAACCCTGTTTTGCACAAACTCATAATCATAACAACCCTTCAGTGTCCAGTATCGGCTCCAGGTGTGAAGCCACTGTGGACCAGCTGGAGGCCTTATTGTGATCACTGATGAGCAACCGACTGCTTTCCCAATCGAATCCTCAGTTCTCTGACTGGACGCCATGTTTTCTGCAGACACCGGACGCCGACTGAAAACCTTAAAAAACCCTCAAACCTCCAACATGTCATCAAGGTAAGAAGCCAGTCGCACTGAGGTCACATGACCGGCGACGCATGTAAGACACGATGAGTCAACAATCTAGCCGTCTGATCTCAGTGTCACGATCCAAGCATGAGCCCCAGATGCAGGGTGGAGTGCACGTGCACGCGCACACACACACACACACACAGTGTGTTTCCCACGAGCTATGAATTCTAAAGTTAGAGTAAACAGGAAACATAGGGTCACATCTGTTCTGGGATCTGTGAAATCACACCATGACTTCTCACGACACACACACGTCTATCAGACACTTCAAAATATGAACACACACACACACACACACACACACACACACACACACACACACACACACACACACACACACACACACACACACACACACACACACACACACACACACACACACACACACACACACACACACACACACACACACACACACACACACACACACACACACACACACACACACACACACACACACACACCTGATACCAGCACGTTAAACAGATAATAATTCCTTATAAATTCCCATAATAAACTGTATTTAATTATTTGTACACTTGATAATTTACCTTAGTCTAAATATCGTTTTTTTCCCGAATAGAGCATGAACGCATCACAATGTTACGTTAGCCGTTATATCCGTTATTTGGCCAAGCAGGACTGTGCTGCCCGCCGGATGCTAACTGCTAACGCAAACTAGCGCTCCTCTTGCCGAGCTAGTAAACTCACTTACCAATAATAATAAAAATAAGAATTAATCACATATTTTAACCTCAAATGAAGATGGAAGTACTAAAATATATCTTGTGTTGTTGTTTTAGAAGCTGTACAGCACTTTGGTCAACTTTTGTTGTTTTTAAATGAGCTCTATAAATAAACTAACTTATAAAATGTTAGCGGAGCCGGGGATCGAACCACCAATCCCCTGGTTGAAAGACGGACCTGCTAACCACTGAACCACAGCCGCCACTAAAAAAATAGATGAAACACGACGATACACTTTAGTCTTCGCTGAATATTCAACGAGCTACCGCGATTAGCGCGCTCATGATTAGCACGCTGTGCGGCCGCTAGCTGAGATCAGACGGTATCTGGTCACCAGAGGTAGGTCCTGGGGTATTAAGTGAGCAGCTGGTGTTCGGTGACCCATCTGGACGCTGGTTCTGTCTCCGTTTGTGGGTCTAAATGTGTCTCCGGTGGATTCCTGGCACACAGACAACAGGTGTGCGTTTCCAGCGGGCGGCGTCCTGCTAGCAGCGCGATGCCGAGCGCTGGGAATAGGCTGGAGGTCAGAGTCAAGGTCGACCTGTGGCCTCCTATGCAAACCATCCTCCTCCTCCTGCGTCCTTCATCCCTCTCCCCAAATCCCCTCCGCACATCCCATCCTGTCTTTTCTTTTAATCTCCTCCCCTCCTTCAATCCTTCTCCTCCTAAAGATGATCCAAACGATATTTTGACCTCAGTACTGATTCATATTAATATAATGTTATGTTAATTTAAGACGGGCTATCGGTGATTTCATTAAGATATACACACAAAGTAAACCTCGTAGTACTGGAGATTATTGTGGGCAACAATATCATAGAGTATTTTTATTATTAGTGCTAAAATTCAGGAGCTCTGGGCCTCCGGTCGCTGCAGCGTTTGGCTAAAAAAAAAAAAAAAAGAAAAGAAAAAAGATTCTCTTTCGGAATAACTTGAACTCGGCCGTCTGCCTTTCCTCGTGTCTGCTGAGCATCAAACCCCCGGCCTCATCACACGAGTCTTCTGTCCGCTTGAAACCGGAGGAGGCGGCGCAGGTGGTCGCGGTCCAAACCGATAAACAAACAAACACACACACACACACACACTCCGGTCTCTAATCGTCCCCGCTGAGTCCGGTCAGGTGTGCTGAACAACCTGAGCAGCCAGCCAATCAGCTTAGAGGATCTGTGCGAGCATATCTTACATCGTCAGCCATCGCGGTGACAAAGCTGTGGGGCTCACTACGGCTCGACAACACCAACAGACCGATTATGCTGCTATTTCTGACCGTGTGTGTGTGTGTGTGTGTGTGTGTGTGGGAATCCTTCTGTCCTTCAGTAAGTCACAGATAGAGCCAATTAAGGATTTCCAGGGACATCTAAGAGTAGAAGCTCGTAGCTTGACATTGAGTTGTTGGATCTGAAGCGTTGCTGAGGGTCTGCAGGAGGGGGCGTCGGCCTGAGGGGCGGTCTGAAGGGAAGGGGAGGTCCTTCCTTTAATGCACGTCTGCTTTGTCACAAGACTTTGAGGACATTCTGCAGGATGCCAACTTGTATTGTATTTTATATAAATGCATCCTTTTTGCAAAAAGAACTGGATGCATAATAAACTATATTTTACTAAAGGTGTAAACTTTGACTCGAGTGATGTATTTGAATGTAAAACCTTAGATTTCAAATGTTTCATCTGGTATTTTCGGCCCTGAGTCCTCATAAATGACTTTATTCGCGGATAAATAAAAACTTTTCCTGTAAAAACTAATATAAAGTAAACATATGGCGGTGGACAGAATAGAACGTAGTAGAATACAGTAAAGAAAGTACTGTAACTACTACTGCTGTTACGCTTGTATCTCTATTTATGTCCCAGAATCAAAGTGAGGAATAGTTTTCCGTGAACCAAATCTTTAGCTGGTGGCAAACAGGAAAAAAAGGAAATGCCTGAACTGTATAGAGACACAAACCACACACCTAAAACATTAAAACATCTCCTTTTACTGTTTTTTATGTTAACCCACCTTCTGCTAAAACCTGTACTGCAGGGAAAAAGCTCCAGATTTGTCATTTAATTAATCTACGTATATATTTTCAATCAATCAGTGAATTGTTCAGTCGATAAAACAGTCAAACTAATGAGAACCGGCCGAGCGCGATTTCACGAACCCCGATGTGATCAAACTTCTCCTTTAGCCTGAGCGACGGCCTCAACCGGCTAATGCTGGTTTGTTTACCTGACAGATTAATCAATTAGTCCCGTAAATCATTTCAGAGTTGGCTCCGTCGAACACAAAACACTTTGGGTTGCTGAAAGCTGTCAAACCCGTATCGTACACTAAATGTGATTACAACCAACACACACAACCTTTTCCACCTGCATGTAAAGCCCCTGAGCTAATCAGATTATAATCTGTCAGAAGGTTGACCACATTCACATACAAATTTACTCTGGAAGCAACAACAACAACTGACCCGGGTCACACCGCTGACCCACGCTGGCCTCATACTGGGAGCTCTGGGTGGCCACAGGTGACTTTAGGACCTGAATGTTCATTCGCTGGGTTGGGATTTAGCTTTTCAATTTGGATATTTGCTGCTGTTTTTGCGTGCAAAACATGTGTTTTATTTAATAACAACACAAGCAATCCTTTAGAATAACATCCTTAAAGATTCATGACTTTAATCAAGCCGATAAAGACTTGTGTTGCAGCTCTAAGCCGTAATATGAACACATTAAATAACAATTGTGTGATTACCAGGACGTGTCTTCTCCTCTTAATAAATACACAACTCTTCCCACGTCGCTGCATGTCAACATGCACTGTGTTGATCAACACAACGCGAGAACACTTAGGACGAAGCTGAGGAGGAGGAGGTCTGGGCTACTTTCTGTCATAAATAAATCATCCAGGATCCAGATAAACCGCTTGGATCCAAAGAGGAAAGACAACCGTAGGATTGGACACACAATAAACCAATAAATGCTTCCTGTCTGTATGATGCACATGAAGACGTCACGTGAGGAACAATCAAGTGAACTACTGAACCGTCATGCACTGGATTGTTAAAACCAGACATGTTCTTAAGCAAAAACTAAGAAATTGTTTCAGCTTCGAGTGAAAGTTGATTTTTGTCTGCATAAACATTTCAATAAATGTAATATCTTTGGTTTTCAGACCGTTTGTTGGACTAAACAAGACACTGTGACGGTGATTCTTTACACTTTTTATGTTTCTAGATACCAAACGACTGACTTGCAGCCCGATGTGAAAGACACACCCACTGCAAGAAATTACATTTCACCTGAGAATACAATTATGAAACACTTTCTGGATTTTATAGTGTAAATTTATTTAATTTAAGTTAATTTATGGTCGTTTGTTTTTGTTCTTCTAATCTCACAAATGCAATGTTGGAGTAGAAACCCACTCTGGAGCGTCATGATGTCTTAACTGTGTGTGTGTGTGTGTGTGTGTGTGTGTGTGTGTGTGTGTGTGTGTGTCTTTGCTGAGTGGTTGCATTAGTGAAGTGTAGCATAACCAGGATAAATGATGCTAAATGAGGGCTGGAGGTAGCTGCTGCTGACGCACACACAACCGTCCTGGGAAACACACCAAGAAGAGAAGATGAGAAGAAGATAGAGACAGATAATCAATTACAAAGTAAAGGAACGGGAGGAAGAAAGAATGAGGCGGAGACAGAAAAAGAGGAAGTAATGAAGGAAGGAGGGACAGGAGGTGGTGAAGTAAAAGATTGTGAAGGGATGGAAGACCTAATGAAGGAAAGAAGGAGACGATTAAGGGACATGGAGTAGGGGATGAAAGGAAGTGAAGGAGGGAAAGAAAGAATATCAGGATGAAATAAAAAAGCAAGGGAAGTAAAGAAAGAAGCAATGAAGGAAAAGAGGAGCTGATGAAGACAGAGGAAGCAATTACTCAAAGGATGCATGAGGGAAGGAATGGAGAGAAGGAGTGAAGATCTCTCTCTCTCTCTCTCATAACACATCTGTCGGTTCCAGGACTCACAACCCCGACTGGGAAAGACAACACAGACCCTAACCCAGCTGCAGCCGGTGTCCCCTGACAGCCGCCCAGCTGCTGAGGGACACAACACGAGCAGCAGAACAATCCGTCCTATCAACAAGCCTCCAACCGCCAAAACAAGCATCGGGACCGCGCGTTCTCACCGCCGGCCCCAGACCGCCGGCCCGAGTCCGTGGCGTGTCAAACGAGCCACTCAAATCACGTTGTTTGGTCGAAAACTTTGGTAGAAGCGTGGTTTCCCCTCATGGTCGTTATTTTTGGGATTTTGTGCAAGAATATTGACGATGAAATAGAGTCCAGTTCAAAACTAAATAAAACTACAAGCTCTGTGATATACGTAGTTAAATTAATACTTTTATATTTATACTTCTCTGATGGCGTAAATCAAAACTGAACCATGTTGTCTCTGCAAAGGTATGATTTTAAGATAAGATCAGCCTTTATTGTTCCAGAGGGGAAATTAAAACGCGATACAGCTCCACAAAGTGCAGATAAATAGAGAAGTATAAATAATAGGGATGCAGCGATACCACTTTTTTACAAACCGATACGAGTATTTTTATTTGTGTACTTGCCGATACCGAGTACCGATACCGATACTTCTTAGATTTGGTCTCCATGAAAGTGCAATTAATTTGGAGGCAGATTTTATTTGATCCTCTGCAGATTATGTCAAGCCTATAGTACAAAATTAACAGAAGGCTATCCCAAGCTTTAAACTTCTTGTGGAAGTCCCTCTAATGTCGGACCATAAAACGCCCCCGTGTCCGGGTTCATAATGTAAGCGATAATATTAAGGATCGAGCAATTATATAGGAAGCTGTGTTCCAAGTTATGTTTCCGGTGCTTTTATTGTGGAGGGAGAAACGGAAAGGAAAAGAGTGGAATTGTGGGATATACGTGTGTGAAGGAGATAAAAAAGTGGTTCAAGTTACCCTGCAGCGTGTTTTCATTTTATTAGAATTACAAATATAGACACACAACAGACACTCGGCTACAATAATATCATCCGTAGCCGCACAACAGCGTCTGAATGAGGCCGCTGCCAGCGCTACTTCAGGTGGATCAGCAACAGTTTGATTCAAACCGGCAGGACGGCGGTGATGACGCGCAGAGCTTCTCAATTATAGATGTATTAAATATGGAAAATTTCAACTCTCGCGTCTAACGTACCTCCCGGTGTAAATGTGCGTCTGTCGCAACCACACGCGTCTGTGCATAGACTTTACATGTAATCTGGTCGCGCAAAACATTTGCGTCGCGTTGGGTGTGAACACACCATTACGCTACACACCTTGCTGCAAGAGCCGCAAGAGAGCGACGAAAGAGCCGTATGCGGCTCTGGATCACGGGTTGCTTCTCCACAAAGCGTGACCAGTTTGTTGTAGTGAAATACTGTTGAGTGGTATCGGTTCTTGGTATCGGCAATTGAAAACGAATACGTGTACGAGTACGAGTATTTTAAAGCAGTATCGGCCCGATACCCAAAACCGGTATCGGTATCAGTGCATCCCTAATTGTATCATGTATTGTTAAATTGGTGCACAATTTCATCAGGATTTCATCTGAAAGCGCTTTGGAAGTCATTTTTCAGTGGATCTCGACTTTAATATATTTCTATGTTTCTATAATAAAGCATATAATAAGTAAGAATGAAGCTGAGCTGTTTATACACCAAGTGTATAAGAAGTAAGCATGTTTAACTTGTTAACAGATAGAGAAACTACAGAAATGTCTGTGGGGCTGATATATTATTATCAAATGCTTTCAGCTTATTTATCTATAACATTAAGTAATATTGATTATGGTATCATATTTGTTAGAAGCTGATTTATAACCAGCATGGACTTCTGTTGTTACAACAATCCTCTACCATCCATGTTAGGATCCTGGAGGATTCACCTCATTGTGTGGGACCAAAAACCAGCCTTAAGCCCAAAGTTAGCCAGCTAACCTTCTCCATTCAAACCAAAAGGTGTTTTCTTTAGACAGAATTGAGTACTTTTGAGCCAAAGCGCTCCAGATGTTGTTTGTTTGCCTGGAATCAGCTAAATAATCAAATTATAGCCCGAAGTCTAAATTACACTTCAGCAAGCAAACAGAACTGTGTCACACATCTTTTTTTATTTTATTTATAGTCCGGGGCGGTACACGACACACTGATTTGTTTGTTTACGTTCTGCAAAAGACTCTGCGGGATAAAAGAGTTGAGAAAAATATTTTTTTATGTATTTTTTCCTCCACTTTGTTGAGATGATAACGGAGGAGCGGTCGAGGTATGGCCCTTAAAAAGCATATAGAGGTATAAGAAAAATGTAACACACATCAGAATATTAGGTCCATCGCACCGATCAATTACACCGGATCAATAACGGCACAAATATTGATCCGATGTCACCAAAACACAAAATAAAAATCACCAACAATTTACAATTGATACACAAACACTGCTATTTTTGTTACCACAAAAAAAAAGCATGCAAACATTAAAAGGATTGTGTTAAATGAACACAACTCCAGATGGACAGAAGAGTGAGAGAAAGACAAACTAAAGCCAAGTTATCGTCCAGATGCAGAACCATTTATCATGTAGATGCCCTTGACATCCATTGATGTTGAGAGGAACCAGGCAGACGGAGAGGAAGTCTGCTTTCCCCCGTCTCCTCTCACACAGTGACAATACTGTCATGCCGCCATAATGGATCTGGTGTGGAGGACAGAGGACAGACCACGTCACATCATCCATTCAGCCACTGTTTACCAACATGATGGTAATGTAGCTGCACGGTAACCCGGCGCACAGCAGCGTGGGCACCAGCACGCGCACGTGCCTACCTTAATAAAGGCAATCAAACCGTGTTGGACAATAACAATAGTGACTAAACGTTACACTGTTTGTTTGGCTGCAACTTTGCACTATTGTTTTTGTTTTTAGTTAGTTAATTAATATTATATTATCCTATGTTTTGTATATATTGTGAATTATTTTATATTGTATTGCTTTACCTGTCTGTATTAATGCTGCTGAAGCAAAAAGATGTCCCCTGCGGGTATAATAAAGTACACATCTGTCTATCCATCTAAACATCCACCCGGACATGTAAAACACTAACTATTCATTTACACCGAGCTAACCTAAACTTTTAAAAACCTCTTTAATCTTGATGTGTGTATAACCTTTAACCAGCCCAGCTCCCCGGTGCGGCCCCGGTGGTCCGGTGTCCCGTTACCCGGTCCGGCAGCAGAGAGAAACACACCTTTACAGACACACACCTGGTCCCGTATGAGTCCGACCAGCCAGCTTCTTGACCTTAGCCTGACTAGCTAGTTAGCTAAGTCCGCCACACTCGCCTTTAAATCCGCTTATAATGCATTTAAAACGTGACACCTCTTCGTGTCATCTCGCTTTAAAAAAAACAATTGTCTTCTTTACCTGCTGCTGGAATAAAAACCGACGTTAGTTCGACGCTATCTGCCCGTTTTTTAGGGCTTTAGCCTTAGCATGCTAGCGCGAGCTAACGGAGCTAGCGTCACGGTTTTGACGTTACGCAGTCGCTCCGGTTGGTTCTGTTGTCAATAACAACACACGTACCGTCGGGATCGCCCGGTGGACACGGAGCTGGACTTCACGGAGAGGACGTGTCACGGCGCTTTGTGGGCTTCGGGGCGACCGGAGAGGGTTTGGTGGATGTCGGTCCCCCGGTATCCAAACTCAGTAACGGCGGAAAAAAAACATCCAGAAGGCGAACGTCATTACGGGGCAGCGTGACTGCAGCGCTTTAGCGCCCCCTAAAGGCGCCTGCTGGACCTGCAGGCGGCTGCTGGACCTGCAGGCGGCTGTTGGACCTGCAGGCGGCTTCTGGACCTGCAGGCGGCTGCTGGACCTGCAGGCGGCTGCTGGACCTGCAGGCGGCTGCTGGACCTGCAGGCGGCTTCTGGACTTGCAGGCGGCTGCTGGACCTGCAGGCGGATGCTGGACCTACCGCCCTCCTCCTCCTGATGGACATTGTTGTCCAAATTTCAGACATCAAACTCACACACTCACCAGTGAAACCGGGGTTGTGTTAAAGTTAGAAAAAAACTACTTGAGTCTTGACCTCAATTAGATTAAATTTAGACATTATTTTCATATTTTAAAAAAAGAGATAAAATAAATAGAATAAACAATCAAACCGAACTACAGTATATAGTTTGTGATATATATATATAAAATAAACAGTGATATGTGATATAATAAACTAGCATAGTAATAATGTAGTATTGGAATTATAGTGTTGTATTTTTATTAAACCTTTATTTAACTAGGGAGAGTTTATTTTTACTATGTATCTTGTGTGCACTTTACCCCGTTTTCTGTTCTCCTGTAACGGTCCCCATTGCGGGACTCTACATTAATTTGTATTTTCTCACATGGATGGTTGCCTTCACTGGCCTATGTGAAAAAAACATATATCCTGTAGTGTGGGACTGTGTAAATTATTAGTCCCTATACTATAATAATCTTATACGAGTATACACGTAGTTTAGCGCCCTTGATCGCTAAGTAAACAAATAGTTGTTGCGTTAAGTTGTAATGGAGGTATTCATTTCATTATTCATTTCATTTTTGTTTTCAAATATATTCCCAGGCAGCTTGAACGCCACATCATCCAATTTAAACGATTTGATTGGCTGTTCATTTACAATGGGAACGAATGACCCAATCGGTGAAGTCGTTCTTGGTCGTTGTCAGCAACCAACGTACACAGTTTAACAACCCGGAAGTGGCAGAGCCGTCCGCGCCGAGCGGCTCAGAGGCGCATTTATCAAATCAAATCAGCTACGAACCGTCCTTTTTACGTAATTTTAAGGAGTGTCGGTAAACGCGCCGGCTTCCCGGTAAACCTACTGTTTGTCGGCATGAATCTCGGGTGAGTTTATTTTGTAAATGCCGTTATTTAGCTAGCTATGCTTTGCTAACACACTGACAGAATGTGTCGCAGTGAAACGCACGAGCTTTTATTGTTTTGCGACCAAAACGCACGTTTTTCAGTAAAACGTAACATTGCTGAGCAAACGTGCGCAGTGCAGACAACGTAAAGAGGCTGCTGGCGAGAGACGACGTGAAAATCAGTCAAACAATGAGCTGTTCTTGCAAACAAGATATATATATATATATATATATATATATATATATATATATATATTATTTTTTTGCAAAGTATTCCCTTTGGAGTGAGTCTAGTAAACAAAACGTGTTAATATGTATCAAAATGATTGAATGTTCTGGAGGGTAAAATTTTGTAGAATAGACATCTTTATCGTAAACTCATGTGGATATTGGCCTTTGGTTAGAAGCAGATACTAATGTCTAATAAACACATTTCTTTACCAACATGACGGAGTAAAAGGCAGCTCAGCATCTAACCAGAAGTGCAAAAAGCAGTAAAGTGCAAAGTAATGTACAGAATATAATAAACTAATGTATAAAATAATTATAGATGCATAACACATAGGGTTAGACACAACACACTTTATGGTTATTATGGTTATTTTGACAGCATTCAAATATAACCACAATAAAAACAGATCAGTTGAAAACATTATTGGCATTTACAGTTGTTGTCGGTCTGCTTACTACTTTCGTGTTATTGTGTTTTGTCTGTGAACAGAGACGGTCTGCTGTTTGAACTGGAAAATGGAAAACCCAAGTTGATTTTACTCAGTCGTGGTGAGAACTTTCTGCTCTTATGATCTTGAGTTTTCCAGGAAACTCACTCTTTTCTTTTTGGGTCCTTATGTTCACTTATTTTAAAACGAAGAAAACATGAAGTTGATCAGTTTATTAAATATCAGTGTTTCAGTTGCACACAATGATACTTCATTACATTTCATTTAGCTGACGCTTTTATCCAAAGCGACTTACATGATATACAGTATACATTAGACCGTAGACACAGCAACGGTGAGGGTTAAGTGTCTTGCTCATGAACCACCGACCCTCTGATTGAAAGACTGACTTGCTAACCACTGAGCCACAGTCGTCCCATCCTAAAATGTAATGTGTTTAGTTTTGCTAATTGCTCATTTTTATTCAAATAGTATTATTATATGTATATTATATATATATACATATATTTGATGTATAGAGGTCATTAAAACGTATCTTAAAACTGTTAAATATTACAATCGTGAAAGACTAAACTTATTTAATGTTTGTGTGTGTGATGTAATATTCATGGCTCCTCACTGTCACGTCTTTCTGCCGCTGCAGGCGTTGAGAGGAAGCCAGCGAAGGTAGGAATCATCCTGACAGTTACACATAAACACTCCTGGGTATATCTACATACTTTTGACAACATAATTAAGTATACAGCGCAAGTTTATGTTTACATTTAACAACAATGTTGGAAGGATTTATTCTTTACTGGTTTTCTCATCTGACTTGATGACTCGATCCCAGCAGCTGTCCTTCAGGCCCCGAGCGGCTAACGTGCTGAGCTCCAGGCAGCCGTCCTGTGCTGAGGAGGCGCAGGGAGAGGAGCGTCCAGCCCGGCAGCAGCAGGCCGGGAGGCACAGAGAAACCAAGAGCAAGGCAGGAGGAGCCGCCGCCTCCTTCACCTCCACCACCAGCAGCGGGGGGAGGAGCATCACTCTGACATCATCCAAGACACACGAGCATCTCAAAGGACCAGGCGTCAAAGTTGTGGCCAAGGTGAGTGTCGTGCCGAGTGCCCGTTTCCTTTGCTTTACTCCTGACAGCTCGTTTATCGGCTCGGCCTTTTCTCTGTTTTGCTGCAGGTGAAGTCAGACAGACTCAAACACGGCACTGCTGTCGGCTCCCAGAGGGCCGATGGGAAAACAGGGCGGCCTCAGAACAGCGGGGCACGAGATGCTGGAAGTGAGGGGCCGCCGGGCCCTCTGGCCGGAGGGGACGCAGGACCGAAGGAGGGCGTGGCGTGTCTGACCAATCAGCAGCTACAGAGGATCCTCCACACAGTCCAGACCTCCAGCCTTGGGCCACACCCACCAGAGGACCACCGGACTCAGGGTAGTGGGAGTGATGGTCATGTTAATACTGGACTTTCCCTCCTTATCAATATTATATACAGCTTCATGTCATTTTCTTTTCTAGTAAATCAAACGGACTCAAAAGAAGCTGGCTCCTCAACAAATGGAGATGGAGGAGGAAGAGAGACGAAAGAGGAAGATGGAGGAGGAGGAGGAGGAGGAGGAGGAGGAGGAGAATCACAGGATAAAGACAACAGGTGAGGAGCAACCTGTGAAGAAGACATTTAAATATGTATTTAGCTGATACCAGTAGACGTACTGGAAAACTTTAATTTCCAGTCAGCGAGGTCAAACCTCTCTTCTTAGATCACCAGAAATACGGTTGAACTGTAGTCAGGGTCAAAGGTCAAAGGTCAGAGGCAAAACTTTACAAATGTTTGACCCCAGAAAAAGGGCTGGACCTATACTCGGCTTCTTCATGTCTTCACTGTTTAATGAATAGATAAATAGTATGAACATCTTTTTTTACTGCTGCATTCTGGTTCTGACCTTTCAGAGGAACGATTTGGGGACAAAATAAATATTTTTTTATCTACAGCAAAATAAAAAATGATAAGAAATATCCAGATTGTTTGCTGTGAAGGAGATTTTGTTTTTACTGCTCAAGACCTTTAAGCAGGACTAGTGCAGCTCCATTGTCTCCCCCTCGGGGGCTGATGTATCTTTAGAAATCTGTATTTCTATAAAGTGCTGTTTATGAGCAGAATGCTGTCGTTCAGGCCGTCTGGATGTCCGTTCAGCTGGCTGGAGGAGCGACAGTCAGACAGCCGGGCGGCCATCGACGCCAAGAAGGCTCTTTGGAGGAGAGAACTGGGTAACCACACTTTTCTTTTTGTACATGCTTTTCCCATTCGTGCCACGTGAGAAAAAGCTGATCGCATAATTCTATGCACCAATCAGGATTTAGCGACATTTGAGTACGAATCTAAGTGGTTGAAGCTCTTAAAAATAATTTTATTGCCATTATTGAAACACTATATTTTACAATCCTGAATGGTTGACTATTGACTTTTTCTAAATTAGCAATTATATATATATATTTTTAAATAATCAATGATGGGTTAAAGCACATAATAAAACTGGTCTGGTACATTTAGAAAACTACATCACTTGACTGTAATTACTTTTTTAAAACCGGGGAAAGACTTATGCCATATTACCACATCCAAAATCTGAAACTATATCTAGTATGACAATATCAATACATCATATCCATGTATTGCACAGCCTCAAGTAAACGGTCATGAAGATAATCCATATCATAACCATCATTTATTGTAAATGTATAAACCCACACAAAATTCCCCACTTTCTCTGCTGAGGAATGAGTCACAACTTTACACTTTTGTGTGTGTGTGTGTGTGTGTGTGTGTGTGTGTGTGTGTGTGTGTGTGTGTGTGTGTGTGTGCGCGCGCGCGTTAGATGAACAAGTGGCGTTGAAGCAGCAGCGCTCGGCTCCTACAAGACTTCAGGTACGGCAGATATTTCACTTTCTATCTCTAGAGTTTAATTTTGTTGCTTGTTTTCTTTTATTATTGTGGGAAAAAGAAGATTATTTGTTTAACAGCTGATATTTAATTCACATGAAGCAAAACAAAACATGAAGCACTGCACTATTTCACAATCTTTGTGTGTGTGTGTGTGTGTGTGTGTGTGTGTGTGTGTGTGTGTGTGTGTGTGTGTGTGTGTGTGTGTTTCAGGCGGAGGAGGACACAGAGAGTGTGTTCTCCGTCCAGAGCTCCTTCAGCCACAGGGGTCAGCATGCGGCCATCAGGTCCAGCCTCAGACTCGGGGTAAGTCTGGCCGGTGGTTCAAGTCTTTCACCGGAGCAGCTTGGCAACGGTTACCAAACACAACCAAATGGAAAACAAATTCTTGAGCCGCCTCCTCCTCATGGGACAATGGCGAAGAAAGAAATGTGATGCAACCGACAGAGAACCAGATGAACCTGGAAACATGAAGGAAAGTCTTGGGAGAAATATCCCGACATCTTTGAGCTAGACGGAGAATTAGACTGCAAATATACATAAGATAAGATGAGATAAGATAAGATGAGATGAGATAATCCTTTATTAGTCCCTCAGTGGGGAAATTGCAGGATTACAGCAGGTGCACACAAGAGACACACAATAATACAATAAAAAAATCAAGTAGTATAAATAAAAACTAAGCAGAATATATATAAACCCAGAATGGAATCATGTTTCTGTTTGGGTTCGATTCTCCTCCGTCCCTCCACACTGCTGACACAGTTACATTTGAAACACGCCAACGAGCCGCTCTACCACCGTGTCGTTTCTGCAGGAGGTCACGCCGATGGAGGAGGAGCTTAGTGTCGAGAGGAGGGAGGCGCAGAGGAGACGCTGGCTGGAGGAGCTGGACCTTCAGAGGGAGGAGACGAGTGAACGCAGGAGACAGGATAGGCTGCTGCAGAGCCAGGTACAGTAGAGACCAGTAGAGACCAGTAGAGACCAGGGCCAGGTACAGTAGAGACCAGTAGAGATCAGTAGAGACCAGAGACGGGTACAGTAGAGACCAGGTACAGTAGAGACCAGAGACAGGTACAGTAGAGACCAGGTACAGTAGAGACGTGTTAATGTGCTCCAGCTGTTTGAACGTGTCTCTGCAGACGGAGGACCACGAGCTCTGGGCGATACACTTTGACTCCATGCAGAGACCTCCGGTCCAGACTGCAGCTCCGTCAGCGGCGTCCCTCGTCTCTGAGCGGGGCGACTGGGAGCCCTCGTCCAGCCTGTCGCTGGTTTGGGAGGCCGAGAGTGTGGGCGGAGCCAGCGTGGGCGGAGCCAGCATGGGTGGAGCCAGCGTAGACACAACCAGCGGATACCCGACCAGAGCCAGGTAGGACGGAGGGGTGAGAGATGAGAGGCCAGGAGGCACCGCACCAGGGGGCGACTCCTCTGGTTGTATAGAAGTCTATGCTTCATGTGTTAAAGCTGCATTCTCTCTTCTGACCACCAGGGGGCGACTCCTCTGGTTGTATAGAAGTCTATATAAATGACTCTACTTCTCTCTTGATGTATTCCCTCAGTAAACATTGTAAACATGAGTTTATGTCTCAATCTCTAGTTTCAAGTCTTCTTCAATACAGCATGATGTTCATTTAGTAAATTATGCTCATTTAGAGTCAAACAGACCATAAAGCAGGGGATGCATTAGGGCGGGGCTACAAGGTGATCGACAGGTCGCTATCAGAGCCGTATATTGACTTTTGTCAATGGACTTAACCTGGGACATGTTGGTCTTGACTTGGGACCTGAATCTGGATTTCATAGAGGATTTAAAGAGTCTTAAGTTAGTGGTCTTAGTTCTGCTGTGTTTTCTTCCAGCTATCTGAGGACCATGACCGCCCTGCTGGACCCCGCCCAGATAGAAGAGAGAGAGAGGAGGAGGCTCAAGCAGCTGGAGCATCAGGTAGGAGGAGGAGGAGGAGGAGGGAACACAGTGAGGCTTTATCACTTCCTGAATTTTTCACCATCTCCTCCCCCCAAGCGAGCGATCGAGGCCCAGGTGGAGGAGCGTCGGCTGCAGAGGAAGAGAGAGGAGGCGATGAGGAGAGAGGAGTTGGAGGAGGAAGAGAGGAAGGTGGCGCTGGAGAGAGAGATGCTGGAGAGGCAGTACAAGCTGGACAGGCTGAGGGAGAGGCAGAAGGTCAGGACACAACCCGAACTAAAGGATCACTGGGGTCAGGTCATTGTGGGCATCACATGACCTCTGTGTGTGTTTGCAGTCGAGCAGCCAGGCGGAGCAGCCGAAGGCGGAGCCGGCAAAGGCGGAGCAGCTAAAGGCAGAGGCGGCAAAGGCGGAGCCGGCAAAGGCGGAGCAGCTAAAGGCAGAGGCGGCAAAGGCACTCCACGACGACCACGGCCGGAGACGGCAGGAAACACTGGAGACCAGCGGTGAGCTGAGCTTCAGCAGTGCTACTGCAGAACAAATACAAATAATTGCACCATATAATGTGTGTGTGTGTGTGTGTGTGTGTGTGTGTGTGTGTGTGTGTGTGTGTGTGTGTGTGTGTGTGTGTGTGTGTGTGTGTGTGTGTGTGTGTGTGTGTGTGTGTGTGTGTGTGTGTGTGTGTGTGTATGTCTGTGTCTGTGCAGCTCCCTCTCTACCGCTCAGAGTTCAGACTCCCGACCTCTCTGCACAGTACCAGCCACCTCCTCTTCTCTCTGCTGCTCCAAACATCAGGAAGAGATCAGGCAAGGAGAACATCTGTCTGCAGGCAGGAGGAGGAGGAGGAGGAGCTGATGGAGGAGGAGGAGGTGATGGAGGAGAGGACCCATATGAAACGTTTGCCAGGACCGATCGCAGCAGGAGGGACAGGAAGAGGCCGGAGTGGAACACACAGAGGTAGAAACACACACAAGCCTCACAAGTCTGAATACAAAAGAAAGACAGGATCCTCCTGGATGTTGACCCTGTACCTGTACCAGTACTCGTACCAGTACCTGTACCAGTACTCGTACCCATACCTGTACCCGTACCTGTACCAGGACTCGTATCTGTACCTGTACCTCATACCTGTACCTCATACCTGTACCCATACCTGCACCCCGCTCTTCCAGGCCCACCCACCGGTTCGTCCCGGCCTCACAGCGTTACCCGGCTCCTCTGCAGAGGAACAGACAGGAGAGTCGCCAGAGGCGGCAGGCTGAGCTGCTGGCTCTGCAGGAGAGGACCTGTGTGTCCAGGACCGAGCCCCCTCCTCCTCTTCCTCCTCCTCCTCCTCCTCCTCCTCAGCACCAGGAGCCTCGTCTCGGCTCCAACCCCACACAGACCAGAACCAGTCCCACCAGCAGGGTAGGACTCTACACCCTCATACTGAGTTCTGATGGCTGATTTGGTCTTAATTGTATTTAATCTAAAACTTTATCAAACTCTTCCATCATTTTGATCCACAAACTCACTTCGTGACACGTTGAGTGGTTCTCACGTTCTGTGGACGTTCTGTTGATGGCTTATTGTTTCAGGTGGAGAACGTCTCCAGAGGACCCGTCTTAGCAGCCGTCTACACTGAAAGGTGAGCAGACCTTCCTGTTCAACCCCAGATGCCCTGAAGAGACATGAAATAAAACACACTAATTTACCGGCCTTGTTTACCAAAAAAAGACAAATCAAGTCTTATTTATAAACTACCGATTGTTATACATAGTTTAATGCATAATAATAAACTACAACTTTTTCACAACGTGCCGCTTTAGTGTCGTGAGGTCGGCCTTCAGTTTAAGAACAAGCATCTGAAAATAAAAGTAAACAAAGCAGACAGAACGATCAGCTGGAGCTCAAACGTTTGAAGTTATGGAGTTATGAAGTTATGAAAATAAAAAAGCTCCTCTGATGGTGAAGTTCAGAGAACTCCTGTTTTCATGTCTGGCGTCGTTGTCTCCTCCAGGGGGCGCTCTCCTCCCGACCCCACCGGCAGACAGAGAGTTCAGAGTCAGCCGGCACCTTCCTCCTCCGCCCCTCCTCCTCCTCTTCCTCCTCCTCCTTCTGCTCTTCCTCTGGAGTTCATTCCTTATGTCCGGACTGATGAAGTCTTCAACATGGATCCACTGGAGCCTGCTGACACCCCCCCACCGCACACACACACAGGTCAGACACACACACACACACACACACAGGTCAGACACACACACACACACACACACACACACAGAATTAAACACCTTCAGCTTCCGGACTGTTCTGGACAAAATAAGATGTTTTCATTCTCATGACATAGCTGGCTCTCCTGCTGTTTTCTTCAAAACATTTTTATAGATTAAGCGATTCATAGAGAATGAATGAACCACAAGTCAGAGTGAGGGTAACAATATAATAGTTCCAATAAAAAGAAACAGCATGATGTGTACACAGTGAACTCTACTTTGTATTCTTCAGACGCTCCTCAGAGCTCGGCGTCTCCTCCTCCCTCCCATCGCCTCCTCCACTCTGAGCTGCTGCGTAACACAAAGACACACCGACAGCAGGAGATCCTCAGAGGGCTGGCCCAGCTGCGGCAGGTAACACACACACACACAAAGAAATAGATCCTACAATTCCCAAAAATGTTGTGGAAATTGGAAACTCCACCCCTCCAATTTATGAGATGAGATATTAGAGTTTATGAGAAGCAAGAGATGTGTCCGATTGCTTTGTCTTTAGCGGCCTCCTACTGGAGGATTTAATATAATAATTATAATTTTTAAAAATACATTTGATGTCATGTGTCGGATGCAAGCTCGGCCTTTTTAACATTTATTCTTGTTAGGCAACATTCTTGTGCGGCTGTTTGTGTTTCGAGAACCTTCTGTTAAACGGAGAGAGAAAAATCCAGTTTTACAGAGAAAAAGAACATATTGATCAAAGTATTGGAGAAAACATGTTGGTGTAAGTTATGAAACTATATCACAAATATATTCAGTTTAAAAAGATGAAAAGTAGAGAAAAACAGGAAATCGTGAAATGCAAATATTTTGCATTTTTGCTTGATTAATGATTTAAATACTAAATATATAAAAATCCCATTATTTCAGGACATAACTATTTGCTTTAAAAAAAAAAATTACCAAATCAGAATTAAAATGATGTTATATAAATAAACGTGATTGGAGTTTGTTGGAGTTCGGTTGAGAGCTGAGCATTGCGGGTCTGACCTGAGATCAGCTGCTCAGGGCAGAGCTTCCCCTTCTGTTTCCTGAACGATGTCATCACAACACGGTCAGCTTATTTTCCTCCACAGGAAACGTCGTCATCCCACGTGCTCGTTAGTGGGTCCTTTCATCGTTGGTTTTGGTCAAAGTATAAAACTTTATGTTCTTCACAAGAACTCAGAACACCAAACACAGAGTTTGAGTCCTGTTTACTGAGAGATTAGAAACAGATGGGGGGTGAAAAGAAGCAGCAGCCTGCAGCCAAACACACCTCTGATCTGGACTGTAAATGTGTGTGTGTGTGTGTGTGTGTGTGTATGTGTGTGCGTGTATGTGTGTGCGTGTATGTGTGTGCGTGCAGGGTGAGATGATTTGTGCTATTGGAAAAAAACCTGCAACTCCCAGGAATGAATGAGTCACACATTTAAACACACATATTAAAACACTTAATGTACAGACACACATGCACGCACACACACGCAGGAACGCGGACGCACACACACACACACACACACACACACAGGACACTTTCATCGGACACAAATGCAGAACAAGTGTCTGTTTAGTTTCCAGTTGCTTCGTATGGCTGACGTTCTGTTGACATGTGTTAGCATCTGTAATGCTTTATGTGGTGGACCTCCATGACCCACAATGCATCACGGTGAACGCTAGAGCACCAGTCTCCGAAGAAGAAATTTAAGGTACATTGTGTGTTTTCAGGGTTTATTACAGAAGCAGAGGGAGCTGGAGCTGGATCTGAATCCTCTACTGAAGCGCCATGACAACGAGCACTGGCCGCCCGCGGCAATGCAGCGCAAGTGACCTCTGACCTCTGCTGTGTGTGTGTGTGTGTGTGTGTGTGTGTGTGTGTGTGTGTGTGTGTGTGTGTGTGTGTGTGTGGAACAGCCGTCATGAAGAACATTTAAACAGAAACAGGAGCTTGTTCGGTCGTCATCACTCTGAGACTGGACGTTCAATGTTTACTTAGATTTCTGGGAGTTTTCAAAGTTATGCTGATTGTATCAGAATGAAAGTGACACATATTCTGGATTTGGGGCCGTTTGAGGAGCAGGAAGTGATCTTGATGATCCATTTTTATAACAAATATAAGTTGTTTTCTTTCCTGTTTTTATGCTGATCTTTCCTAGTTTTTGTTAAATCAGTGAAACAGGTGTAATACTCATTCTGGCCACCAGAGGCTGAAGTGCACCACCACCACGCTTAACACTTGTGTTGTGTTCAAGTGATAAATTTAAACTCACCTGGAAGAAAACAATGTTTTCAGTCCTCATCCACTTTTTTCCAGCTGTTTCACTAATTAATTAGACTTCAGAATAATGATCCTTTTAAAAGCATAAACACAGGTAATAAAACATTTTCATCACACGCTGACCACCAGATGATTTCTTTAGGGAGTCTTATTATAGTCTCATATAACACTATAATATGACCGAAGCACTTTGCAGTTCCTTTATTTTACCTTGAAAACAGGTATTTTTGTGAATGTTGCTGTTTATTTATCACAATGTTGACTCATGCTGGTTTGAACTGGATTTATTTTTCATGTAAAAGCTCCATCGGTTCTACCTCACGTCAGCATCATAATGATGATTATCAGCCACTGAACCGTGTGCTTCTGGGAACACTGTATGTGAAGATTGTATTTTAAAATTCTGTTTTGAAAGCACTTTTCATAACGACACTTTACCAAACCGGTATACCTTCTTTTTGTTTTTAAATCATGAATAAAATGAGTTTGTTTCAGCTTCCTGCTGGCCGAGGAGCTCCATGTTTCTTTACACTTCTGTGCGGTCAAGTTTATTGTTGCTCTTATTATTTATTGCAAATTAAATAAATTATGTAAAGTGTTCTGAGAATCTGTACGATATTTATTTTGCACGTTGATGTGATTTATTGTATTTAGACAGTTTCCCTCAGCGGACACCTTCATACTGTTAAAGACGTCTCACACACACACACACACACGATTTGTGTAAAGGTTTGGGTCCCGTTTTTACATTTTTAGGGTATTTTTCTAATTTTGTGATCAAACTTTGTAGATAAACAAAATGAAAAGCCATACAAGGCAACAAGTCTTATCATTGTGACTTGAGCAATAACATCTATATGGATGCTATTTGTGAATTTGCTACCAGATGAAACCTGGTATCATTAACAAGGTCATAAGGTCAAGAATAAAACATCAAACAACAAACAGTGAAAAAGGACAGATCACTGAATATTTGTTGTTGAATTAAACAAATTGCTTCAAATGAGAGATTTAGGCAGTTAAATACTTTTCACAGTCACTTTTATTAAATGCTATTTCAATATAAACAAATTAAATAAACAAATGTGAAAATATGAGTAAAGATGAGGAGAAAATGAAATGACAAACTGCCAAAATGTAAATATTAACTGAGATTACTGGAGATAAAAATAGACTGAGATCAAATCATAAGATATAAAAAGTGATACGGTTATAAAATGAGGTTTGACGATGAAATGAGGAAATTTAAGGCAATGAAGTGAATAAAGATTGGAGTGGTGACATGAGATGAGATAATGAGGGAATATTAATGAGATGCAATAAGATTAAGTTAGGAGAAACTTATCAAAACGAGTTTCTAAATGTCTTTTGATTGCCAACTCATAAGGATATGCTTCAACATCCCATAACAGCCATTAAAGCAGCAGTTTAGAAGAACAGACAGAAAAGGCATCGACGTGATCTGAAGCTCCTCCTCCGTCAGCAGCCTCTCTTCAGAGCTGCAATTCGGTTCTTGATGTAAAATTTCAGGGCCGTCCACGTTCTGTTCTTCAGAGCGTCTTTCTCCGCTTGGAGGCACTCGTCACAGTCGCGTTTCCCTGGAACACGACGCGAGGTGATGAAGGCCATCATGTGCTTCTCCACAGCGAGGATCTCCTCTTCCTCCCACATCTTCCTCTGGAACGGTCGGCGGCCTGACCAACGAGAAACAACTCAGTGTTCACGGGATGAAACCACATAAAGTGAACTCATGAGCACGGACAGTAATAACATTTCACATCAAAGGAGGACTATTTTCTTCAAAACTTTTTTACATTACATTACATGTCATTTAGCTGACGCTTTTATCCAAAGCGACTTACAATAAGTGCATTCTACGGTTACAAACAAGAATCAGAACAACAAGAATCAAGAAGGTACAATTTCGTCAAAGGTTCGACTACAAAGTGCTATCAGTAAGAGCCATTTCAGTGCTACTATAGTGCTACATCCTTTATTCAAGGTATAGTCGGAAAAGATATGTTTTTAGTTTGCGACGGAAGATGTAGAGACTTTCTGATGTTCTGATGTCAATGGGGAGCTCATTCCACCATCGAGGAGCCATGATAAAGTTTTACTTTTTTTCTGTTTTGGGGAGTCCCGGCGAGAGGCTGATGGAGACGTCATCTGGCCCTCCAGAGGTGCTGCATCCATACGGCTCACATCTGGCACTGTGGTCTCATTCGCTTCCCTCTGATGGGATGGACTTTCTGAAAAGAAGAAGAAAACAAAGATATATTATAAATGTATAAGTCATAACAGACACCTAGAGATGTCTAAATCTAAATCACTGCTCTCCTTTTAAACTTTTAAAGTTACATCAGCTGATGCCGATTTACAAGAGTAACGGCTAAAATGATACGTCGTTGTCTGGTTTCAGTCCTCTCAGCTGGACAACCCTACGGTAAATTGGCATCCTTGTATTCATATGCATTGTCAAATGTAGTGTCATAAAATATATATATATAAAACTTACCATGCGAGTCTGAGTGACAGGCAGCCTTTCTGTCGTTGTCCATCTGCACAGTCTCTGTGGGGGTGCAAGAGAAAAGAATAATAGTGAATAATGCCCAGAGCAAAACATGATATACACTATATATTAAGATCTAAGCTATATTTTAATGCACAAACTTGTGTAGAAAGTACAATAATAAGTACCATTAGGGCCAATGCTGATGTCATCCAGGGTCTTGCCTTTGAACTCCGACACGCGGCCCCGGTCCAGCGCCAAGAGAACTTTTCCGAGTCTGGCGAGTGGGAGGGTTCCTTCTGGAAGTCGGTAGAACTCCTGGTGCGTCCGCATGTCGACCCCGAGAACGTCAGCCAACCAACGCAGCTCGCCGTCGCTCAGATTCAGAACTTGTGACAGGGTCGCCGTTTGCTTGCGCAGCTTTGACGAGGTTAAGATGGACGGCTGCTTGGCTCCACAGGCCCTGGCAAAGTGCAGGAGGGACTCAGACCCCCGGTAGCAGGTCAGAGCGGACGGTCTGGCGAACAGGTACGGGTTCTCCGAGAGAACCCCGCATTCCTGCCGTTTACTGACCAGCAGATCCAGCGCTCGCTGCATCGCTGGGGTCAAAAGCACGGGAACGTTTCCCTGTGTCTCTATCCTCCGGAAGTATCGGCAGAGTTTCTTTTCAAAGCCCCACAGGGACGGATTCACGTCTCCGCGGGGGTCCGGCGGCTTCGGGGACAAATATGCGGCGAGCGGCATTTTGGCCACCGGCCCGGTTCTCCGCCGGTTGACCAGAAGGATCTGTGCCATGGTGATCTTCACCAGCTGAGTCCAGGTCTGGGGGGTCGCCTTCGTGGACAGGTCACTCTGGACACGCTGCTGTTGAGCATCCAGGTAAGAGTGGAGGGTCTGGATGTCTTCAGTGAACGGAAGCAGCCGGGGGGCGTTCCGCTTCGCTCCCCGAAGGGTTCTCAGCGACGCCGCCGACACCAGCTCGTTCCACCTGGTTTCGTACAGGTCGCGGAACCGACGGGCGTCTTTGGCCGCGGCGCGGTCGTTCTGCGCATTTGCGCGGCGTTCGGTGAGCTCGGAGATCTTCGTCAGGCTGTGTCCGATTTTGAGCACGAGACTCGGGCTTTTGTACGCATTGGTTTCGCTGTCAAAGCCCGCCATGTGCTTCACCGAGCGCACGACGTGCATGAAGTTCTCCGGTTTGACGTGGTCTTGAATGGTCTTCAGGGGCGTAGTTTTCCTCGAGCAGATCAGAAGCCTCCCCAGCTCTCTCAATTTCTGACGAATGTTGTTGTTTTGGCCGCCGTCGTATCCGAGCCTTTCGCAGAGATGCTCGCCGAACTCCAAAATACAGGCGTCAGATTTCAATACGTCGTAAACTTCATTCAGAAACATGCTGCTCAACAGCTTCCAAAACTCCACTTTGACGCCGGGCGGTGGAGGTACAGCGAACGCACATTGAGCCTGGGGTCGGGTTTTGTAAGGTTTTTCTGAAGCAGGGCTGAACTTGCAGTTCGCCATGTGCTTCCAAATAAGCCGCTTCCCAAAAAGGCCCTGGCAGTGAACACAATGCAGGAAACTCTGCGCTTGGGAATCCTGTTTCGGTTGCTGACGGGGAACCAGATCTCCAACGCCGGTGTTCAATACGTCGACGTTGTGCGCGAAGTTGCCTCTATTCCTCAACTGTTCCAGAAACAGCCGTCTTTGTTTGGAGCCTTTTGGGAAGGACATGGCCTGGGCCACGTCTGGCTCGTCGAGATGGTGGCGCTCCAAGTGCCGTGCAATTTTCCCAACTCCCACCTGGCAGTACAAACAATAATGCCTTTTGTTGTACATTCTCGACCCGTTGTCCTTTTTACAGACAGCTGGTATGTAAAGGGAAGCCTCCGCCTCTTGTGGGAACGAGGCTTCGTCAGCGGATCCCCTGCTGGACTGCCTTTTACGTTTCATACCGGAGCCGCTTTCCTTTGAGGATGAGCGTCCTCTGTCTACCGCCGACTTTGAAGAGCCATTGTTCTTTACCGTCGGTGAGTGACATCCATCTTTGACGTTATCCATCTTCCGCGATTTGAGGCCTTTGAGTGGTTTCTTTGGCTGGCTGAAGAGATCAATAACTTTGTGTGTGTCTGTACAGTCCGAATCATCCTCACTAGTCGTTGGAATATATTCCTCTTCACTGCCGTCTGAGTCGGAAAGCTCATCAGAATCTGAATGAACTGGACTCTTCGTCTTTAGAGGAAGAAAAAAAACACATTATTAAACATTTGCTATGCACACTTTACTTCCCACAGGATGCGCTCTATCAGTAAAGAACATCTCAAGCAATTGTGAGTGTTGCTTACCTGTAAACTTTTGGCTCTTCTCAGCTGAGGGGCAGAAAGGGAGGGCTTCATTTTAACTATTTTGTGGGGGTTCTGGTCCATCTGAGCCCTATAGAATACAAAAAAACATTTTAAAGAAATATTATAGGCAAGTCATATATAATGTTTTTTAAGTTAATGGTTAAATACGTACATATTGTTCAATTTACGTGGACCCCACAACAATAACAAACCCAACACGTATTTTGAGTCTCTTTTAAAAGCATATTAATTATTTCAAACTCAGCGTAAATGAACACATGAATATAACACATTTCCATGACTTTTCCAAAACTTTTGGGATTTTATTTTTTTCAAGGATTTTTCCAGGCCTGGAAATAATCTTAAAATTCCATGACTTTTTCCAGGTTTTCCATGAGCGTATGAACCCTGATAAGTTAATGACCAGAAAAGTTTAAAAAATGGTCAGTATGTAAATAATATTCCATTTTCGTGAACCCCATAACATCAAACCTGATGGTGTGTGTGTGTGACAGTCTGGTATTCTTGGACCACCAGACTGGTCCCCATCATATCACAACTAGACTGCCACTCACGTCTGTACATGTGATTTCACAACACTGTGAACACGTGCTTATCTAAAAGTTCCCTTTGCATCCACTTTCACTCTATTATTTACTTTATGCACAAAACCTACTAACATGCTCGTTTTCTTCACAGTTTTTAATAGTATTAAGTTAACGACTGATAAAAACGGAATCAAATATTTAAGCATACAAGTTAGCCAGAGTATCTTAGTGAGCTAACGTGAGCTAGCATAACACAGCTCTGTGTTGGCAGTGAAACATGCGAAGAGTAAACCTGTTGCTTCTGAGCTTTCAGACACAACTATCTACTCCTGTTGATTAGACATGGTAGACCAAAGCCTTGTGAAAATGTGTATTTTAATTTGAACAGGAGCTCATTTCCCTGACTCTAGCTCCAATAGCTAGCTAGCTTAGTGCTAACGGTTAACCGGTCACGGGCAGCCGTAATGGTAACGGCGTTAAGTGTCATCTTACAAGCTGCATTTAAATGACATGAGTGGACATAAACACATCGTGACGTGGTTAACCACCGCAGTCATTACTTACCGTGTTTTAACGCGAGTGGTGTTAGGTTCGTTCGATATGAGCCAGCCCTGCGCAGAATCGATCACCGGCGGGCGCGCAATGCATGCCGGTTAGGTTTGTGTCCGGCTTGATCCCGACTTGCTCTGACATCATGCACACGTGATCAACGATAATCTCACGAGAGCGAGGCGCGACAGTATGCTCGTTCGAAGAGCTGCATGTGGACGAGCAACGTCATCAGCGTCATCATCATCGTCATCAGGTGGCGTTGACCAAAACTGGTCAAGTCGGACAGTTTCCAGCTGCCTTCAAATATTACACCGGAAGTCACAGAACCGGTCACTTCCTGTTAATTCTGTATATTACTTACTTTATCCGTGTGTTCTTACAGTGTTGCGTCATGCAGACGACACAAACAAAACGGTTCAAAGTATTACTTTATTAACGTTAATAAAAACTGTCTCTGTTCAGTTTCAAACATGCTGAATTAAATACATTCTCCCACTAACAATGTCTCATATTCCTTTATGTTGTTGTGGTTTATATGCAGATTATAATCTGATCATAAGAATATGCAAACAGTTTATGAAACACTTTATTTACATGATATGCGTTTGTAGGTCATGAATGGTGCGTCACTTTAAATGTTGCCGCCGCAAGGGATTGTGGGGCGGCATCATCTCCTTTCCTTTCGTAAAGGCAGGTCCAGTGGTTCCTAGGCTAAAGGAGCTAAGTAAGGAAGCATTGAAGCTCTTCCCTTTGCATTTAGAGAATTCGACCAGCTTTTATCATGGCGGCCACTTAAATCCTCCCAGGTGCGATTCATCCAATGGGATTATTCCACTGGATTGTGGATTATTGCAGAAGATAATCTCTGTGGCAAACACAAATTCAAAAAATACTCACATTTTGTTCAGCAAGATAATCTTCACAAATTAACACAACTTTATTATAGTGAAGGGTTAAGGTTGGGGTGAAGTGAAGGACTAGTCAGCGTGACGACATTTTGTCATCTCATTTAGCCTTTTATAATCAAAAAACATTGACTTTGAGACAAGGTAATAGGAAATACAAAAATGCTGACTTTTTTCTGTATTTTGGGACTCAGTTCAGCACCCTTTAATTTTGCCTGATTAAAAAAAAAATATATATATATATATATCTTTAGTAAAAACTTGAACAGTAGCAAAGAAGAACACAGAATATAAAAATAAATTATAAATTAGCTTGACAGCAAAAGAGGCTCATCTCTAGTGGTTAGATAAAGGTTAGGAGTAAATACAGTTTCTGACCACAAAAACAAAAAGAAGGATTCGATAGAAGTCATCATTTTAAGCAGAAAAGTCAAACAAATCACAGGTACAGACTTCTCAAATGTAAATATTAGTTGGTATTATTTTTGTCCTGTGTGACGTTTGGTTGTGGATTGTCAAAACAAGTGTTCACTTGAACAGTCAATTTTTTGGAACATTTCCTAGAACTCTTCTGACTATCAAAAGCTTGATCAGCTATCTGCAATAATCACCAGAAGAGCAATAATCAATTAATAATAAACTAAATACTAATTAGCTTCAACAGCAATTGTTTCATGGACTGTTTCACTTGAAATGTTTGAACGTATTGACTAATCTGGACTTCCACTGCCAGCCTTTTCCTTCGAGGTACTTTTGATGTAGAAAATCTTCTTTACTTCTGGCTTCAGGTGTTCAGATGCTGACACATCTGTAGTTTTACTACAAGTACCAGATGCTCCAGAGAACTGTCAATAATAATAATAATAATAATAATAATAATGTGAGAGTTGGAGAGAGGAGAACAGAAAGCGTAACTTAGTGTCGGCCAAAAGATTGTCAATGTCACGGGTGCATATTCGGGAGATTCCAACCATGTGGACGCAAAGTGAGCTTTCAGAACGAGACTTCTCACGCAGTGAAATCGATGACCCCCCCCAAAAAAAATTGGGGAAAACAGGGTCCATGTTAAACAAATACCTAAAGTTACCCTTTAAATCTACTGTAATTAAATGAGCGAATACGCTCTGCAGAAGCTGAATTTGCTTTCAGATGAGGTCAAATGCAGTTTGTACAAACTGGTCTGGACATTGGATGTGAGAAGAGTCACCGGACATGAAATTAACTTATAAAGATTCATCTTGTGCGTACAACATATTGTGGATATTTGAGATGACGGTAAACGATGACACAAAGGCACACTGGAGCACATGCAAACCCAAACTCAACATGCATAGATTTACAACTGATTCAGACTTCAGCCCGGCTTGAGTCCCCACCAGGTCTCGTTTGAGCACAACCCACTCCATCAGTTCTCGTCGCCGTCGTGCAGTCGCTCAATCTGAGTTCAAGAACATCGCGAAGAAAAATTTGCTGGTTTCCGCAGTCAACATTTAATACAAAAAATGGTGTAAAAAAAACATTCACTTCCCACTGTACATACAACAACTAAACACAAACAGCTCCCAGGTTAACGAAGCAAAACATTCAGTACAAAAAAAATGCTTAAATATAATTTTTACAAGACAAGTCCACTAGAAGACATGTAAGGCAGCCTGTTCATCTTATTCCTTTACAGGTTTGTATTAATATTAAAGTTTGTTAATGGTCTCAGGAGTCCACTTTAAGAAGAATCAGGGTGCATCTTGGTCCCTCCCTCGATGCAACGAGAACAAATAAGCAGCTCAAAGGTTCCTTGAGAGAAATTAATTTGGACGAGAAAGTTGTTGACAGTCACGCTGATGGTGGGTTAAAAATAAAAAAAAGAAGCTGAGAAACGGGTCCATCCAGAGGCTTTTTTAACGTATAGTCAATGCTCTCAGAGCAACGCACGGAAAGAAAACAGATGGATGTTGATTAGCGTTCGTTCAGTAAGAAGATGGTCTCAGTTTAAAAGAATGCCGATGTCAGCAACACGACATCTGCTCAACTTTCATATTCTGTACACATTAAAAAAAAGGGGCATTTTCCATTAGTACCGGGCTTCTTCAGCACCAACATGTCAACAGGAAGAGGTCAACAGGTTGTGGTTACAGTAGGTAGTAAAACAAGAGGGTTTCCACACAGCAGGCTTTGGTTCTACTCTACAGCAGCTTGTTTGGGCCGTGTACGCTGCAAACTAAAAAAGTTCAGAAAATTGGTTAAAGAAAATACAAATTCACAGGGTGGAAGATAATCTTCTTAGTGACTTTAAAGGGCGACGGGGAAAAAAAGTAACAAAAACTAAGAATTAACTTTTTCATTAAAGTCAATAAAAAAGTAACTAAATAATATGAATGCCACACAAGATCAAGGTTCTCTATGGTGTCGAATGCTAAATGATTACAGTTGAGCACCAATCAATTTCCGTCGATCCACAGAAAATTGTAAACGTTAAAAACATTTTTCTTGCTTGAAAAATGATTTCCCTTGTCTTGTTTTATATACACGATAGTAAACTGATATCATTAGACTGTTGAATGATGGTGATGACACCTCTCCTTGGGGTGTGAGAAATTATAATTTAGAGGCTGTATGCTACACTTGGATTTATATGATGATTTGTATTGACTTCAATGGAAGACACCCGTCAAATAAATCATGTTTGTTACTTTTGTTGCTTTAAAAGTTCTTAAAAATAAACGGAATAAAGATTCCTTTCCTTTTATTAACTTTAAACAAAGTGGTTTCAGCGTCCCAGGTTTGATTCCAACAGTGGAACCTGAGTTGCATACCCTCCTTTCTCCAGCCCCCATTTTTCTTCACTGTCCTGTCGAATGAAGGCCAGAATGCCAAATAAATAATTAAATAAATAAAATTAAAAACAAAATGCCGTCCCTCCAAAAAAATAAAAGTAAATAGTTGAGTTTGTATTTTCAATCTTCTTTCTGGAACCAATTTTATGAACTTGAGTGACTTTCGGATTCCCGGAGACCGTGATTTGGGCTACAACTGTTTGGGACCAGGGTTGGACTTCACCCTGATTTTATCGTAAAAATGAACACTGGGAGCTTCATACAGTGTGGCGTCACTCGTCCTTCCTTCAGTCTAGCACCGGTTAGTATTCAGGATGTGCGTGTTCACGAACGTTCCTTGGTTTAATCAGCGGGTGCAGTGAAACTGTCTCTCTACATCCCATTAAAGCGTCCTCCACTTCCCCCCCCTCTGTACCTGCTGCCACCCTGACCTGCATGGTTGTGGTAACCGCCCAGCAGTCTGGGACCAGTGAAGTCCCTGCCGGCCTGTTGGAAGCCCAAGACCAGCGCTGCGGCACTTGCGGGGTCCAGGCCCCCTGGCCAGACAGGCACGGGCCCCAGAATGCTACCTCCGATGGCAGTAGGGGGCCCAAGCATGGGGCTGTGAGAGAAACGCTGGTTGGGGAATCGAGGCAGGTGGGGGGGTTGTAGGAGGCCGGCGCCCCGCTGCTGCTGCTGGCTGTGAGGCAGTTGTTGTAGGTGTGACGGACTCGACTGGAGCTGCTGGTTGTTCACTTTCTGCAGATGGTGTCGGTGGTGCTGGATCTGTTGTGGACGGGGCAGAGCAGGATTTGGGTTGAGTTAGCCGGTTCTGATGGGTCAGGGTCTCCCTTTCTTGACGAGCAAAGATTAGCAAATCTAATTCAATTTGAGAGAACTGTAGAATACAAGGGGCCTTGGATGAGAAAACGTTAGAGATAAAAGTAGACAAAGTCTTTGTCTTTCAACAGACCAAGTGATCCATTTAGTTTTAATTACGAAAATAAAAAGCACGTACAAAAATATATAGATACATAGTAAAAAAAACAAAACAATATTCCTTCTGTTCTTAACAAGGTTTCATGTGAAAGGTGCTTTATCAGTTGCTCCAAAACCTTTGTCCGTGTCTTTCTTTTCTTCTCTTTTCATACAGTGCTCCACTGAAGGGCTTTCCACACCTGCTGAAGTGCAGGCTATATTTTATATATGAATAAAATACTAAATGAAAAACAGAGTCATGTTTCCCCATCTCTGAGCAAAGCTCGTCAGTCTCTGAGGCATGGTTTCCTTTAGGTCCGACTCATACAGGGCGCTCTGGCTCTCTTCTCTCTTTTCTTGCATGCGGATCTGGTGGCTCCTGCTTCAACTGAGGAAGAGTCTAGGTGATTGGGAGAGGGAGCGCGAGGATACAGATCCTGGACCCATTGTGGGACTGTACCTCGCACCAAGGACCTTTTTTGTGGTTGTAACAGGTGACTCCACAGGCCACCTTCTTCGGACCTCTTCCATTTGGCGGAGCCATGCCAATAAAGACAATAGTACTGTTGGCCTTGAGTTCCAAATAGTAGTTGCCAGGCTTGAGATATGGCGCATGGTCTGGTATCCATCCTGGTCTGGCGTAGGCAATATCCTTCCAGGCATTGGGATTCCAAAGATAAGTAGAGCTGAATTTGTCCCCCTTGTGGTTGTACAGCTGCAGACGGGGTTCACAGCTGCTGGCCGAGCCTTGCGGAGCTGTCCCCTGTTTTTCCAGGTTGCCTTCTTCCCCCTTGTTTTCCATCAGTACCGGTGGGGTCTGTGGAACACAGTTGTGGAAAGTCTACTTCAGCCCATGAACAGGTGATAGACAATCACCTGCCCCTCCAGTGAAGGTCTAGTGGTAAGGCAGGACATTAGATCTGTGTAAAACATTCCCCTGTTATACCTTTTTAAAAGCCACTGTGGATCTGAGTGATGTAACCATGATACTTGGCATGACTGCTGCTATGGCTGTCCAAGTTTGGCCCAGGTATCACTCCCCCTTTGACGGGTTTTCTCTTAGTATCCAGCAGTTGGGGCCTTTGGAAAAAAACCTTGGGGGTTGCAGAGTTTTCTTCCATCACCATCACCTCTTGTGCGGGTCTTTGGTTCTTTGGCTATTCTCTGCTCCCATTCCTGCATTAAGTCAGGCAATGATTGGGTAGGAGGAAAAATGAGGTACTACAACCCAAAAGGAACTTTTGCTTTGGGGGATTGTTTGTTTTGTGGGGAACTAGTCCACCCCGAGAGAAATCCATTACATCAATCAGAGCATTGCTAACAACACTGCTGGATCACACCCCATTGAAAGGTATGACGATAATAAATATCCTGGTAAAAGGACACCTATTGGAAAACCTAGTACGGCCGAGTGTCCTTCCATAGAACCAGCGTCTTTTTTTGCAATTTAGTTCCCAATGAGGAAAGATTATATATTCGAAAATCTCTGAATATTTCCTAAAAGAAAAGCCAGCGCCTTTCTGCCAGAAAGAAACCTTAAATGGACACCTATGTGGACAGACTTAAACAGAATCAGTCTCGCGCCAGGGTTTTGATAGCTTGAAGAGAGACTTTCATCTGGTTCTATATAGCCTGTGTTCTCTGGGGTGGTGGTGTTTCTGGTGAGCTCCAGACTACAGATCGTGGGTAACTTCCCGCTCATATGGCTCTTTCCTGGTCATCCAGGGTCTACGGGTAAGAGTTAGGAGTGGCCTATTCCTCTCTGGATAGAGGGGTTAACCATGCTTACGGTGGATTCTGTGATGTTGGTTCCCCAATAGGAGGGGCTCCCTATTGAACGAGAACTAGTTCCACGTTTGATCCTGGAAATTAGAAAAGTGATTCCGGCGAAGGAGCCGGAGTGCTAGATTGTGTAGGCATGTGAGTCTGTATTCCCCAACGGGGATTTTCCCCACCATTTCATGACCTTGCCTCTGACTGCATTCTGCCTGGAGCTTCTCCTCCCTTTTCTCTTATGGATAAAGCTACTCCATCTTCAATGGAAAGACGGCAATTTACCAACATACCCAATAGGGTAGGAGGGTTTCAAACTTTCCAGCCACTGGATTTCCCAGTTGCCTAGTTGGTATACAAGGTAATCATCTCAAGGGGTTTACCCCTGTATTCACACTGATCGTCGTCGCCTTCGCCAAGGCTACTTCTCCTTTGAGCTAATGCAACTCTTGAGTGAACTGACCTACAATCTCTTCAGAGTTTTCAGCACATTCTTTCTGTCCTTCTTGGCTTGAACAGGCGACTCCGCCAGATACAACTATATAGTATTTTCTCTGAGCTCTTTGAATACTTTACCTACCTTGGGGTTTGCCAACAGGTTTTATTCCCCCTTCATACAGAACTGGTTAACTTCTTAACCATTAGAGCTGCTGAACAGGGGTGCCACTAATGGTTAAGAAGTTAACTAGTTCTGATAAACTCCCAAATCTGTTATTATAAACACTCCTTGTGAATGGTGAAATAGTACCAAACCAAAAAGAACAGAACTTTATTGGACCGTGGCTCCTAAGCAGTGCCCAAATTGACATCAGCGTTGGATTTTGGAGTCCATCAGAACCGGCTAACAACTGCTGTACTGGTCTGTTACAATGGTTATACTTCCTGTTACCTTGGTGCCACTGGCAGTGCTGTTGCCAGGTGGAGCTCCCTCTCCTTTTATGGGCGCTTCTTGGCCCAACTGTGTGTCTCTACAGGAAGAAAACAAGAAGAGGTTCAGCCGCGCATGACATACTGAGACAACGCAAACATTGGCAGAGTCGTGAGACTCTTCTTCTAAATCCTTTTGGTGAGGGGAAGGAAAAGAAAAGAAAAAACTCCAGAAAGATTATTCTGGACCGAAAGAACAACCAATAGCCTCTCTTCTTGAAGAGGGAGGAATTAGAGGCACCTTTTGAACAAAGACCATTCCAAAATCGCCCTCATTTATTTTGGTGAAAGAAAATAGCGAGAACGAAACCCTTCGCCGTCCTCTTCTGGAGGAACTGAGAAGGTATGCACAGTACCCACATGAACCAGTATAAATTATGTTTTAGGGTGACGGAAACTGTTAAAAAGTTACAGATTCCATCAAATTTCAAACCGAACTGTAGACGAACGGCAGTAATCAATAACTAACCTCAATCTGTGGCCCTCTACAGGACAAGCTGCGGTACTGTAGGATGCTGCCGCATGTTTAGCTGCTTTGGGGAATACAGGTTCTCCCTGTTGATTTGCTTTCTCTCTCCCGTCACTGGTTGAGCCTGTCTGGCTGCCTGGTCCTGTCACTGAAGCTTTGCCACTTTGATTGGACGAAGAAGTAGACATCTCACCATTACCGGGTTCCCCGTTTCTTCCCAGTCTTACTGGAGTACCATCTCCGTGCTCTCCAGCTTCTTCTCCACCTTTTTGACTTCCTCCACGTCTTCGTCCCGCCGTCTCTGCTCCGTACTCGCACCCCTCCCCCTTCTGCAATGCCGAGTGAATCATCTCCAGAGTGACTGCCACTGCTTTCCTGTCATGCGTCACCTTTACCGACTCGGTGGGACCACCAGGCGTGCTGTGACTGCTACCGGTATGCCCGACATTGGGAGGGAGGTTTGTCAGGGAGTTGATGAACAACTCTGCCTGAGAGTCCAACTGCTGCTGCTGCTGCGCCTGGCGCTCAGCCCGCAACTGTGAGATGGCGAGTCGGAGAACCTCAAAGTCTGTGTCTGAATGGTGCGTTACAACTTCCTTACAAGAGGCGTCCGGGACGAGCTGGTCGGACAAATGGGGGAGAGACGGGAGGGTGGAGCCAGCCTGCAGGAGAAAATGCTGGGGTTGGTCACGGAAGGAGAGGGGATGAATGTGTTCTGGGAAGATGGAGAGAGAGAGAGTTCAGAGGCTGAGAGTCACTACGAGTCAGCTGTCTCCCGAGAGCTGAGGACAGAGGTACAGTTGACTACATTGAGAGTAGGGACAGTAGAGAGCTGCAGGAGGATCTAGACTAACCCATCAGACGTATTTCTTACTCCAACATCTCACGCAACAGATGCACTTTAAAGTGCTTACACCTACAGATGGAACCTGTCAATCAATAGGTGGCCCTTTCCTAAAGCATTCCCTTCTTGGGACCATAATTCACTAAATTACCATTGACCTAATTAGATGCACAGCTATTTATTTGAACAGGATTTAATTTGTTTTCTAATTTAAATTAAATGTTTGACATACTTCACATACTGACCTTTGGGAGCCAACATGTCATTTATGATTGGCTGCCGGTCCCGGATGTCGTGGTAACCGACTAGTCTGCTGAAGTTGTGCAGAAGTTTGTCAACACTGGCCACCATGATGCCATTTCTGGAGTAGGCAGGGAACATCTCAAAATGATGCTCTGAGGGGAAAAGAGAAGAAGAAGAGTGGTGGTGAGGTGGTGAACTAGTTTTATCATCAAATCTCAGGTAACCACACATACCTGTCAGGAAGACTGTGTGTCGGTACTGTGTGTATTGGGCCTGTAGCTCCATCAGACAGTCCAGGGGAGGTGACCGACTGTTTATCGTGTCGCAGTTATGATATGGGAGGAACTCAACAATATGCCGCTTCTGATAGGCCGACAGGACCTCCAGTATTTTGGCTGCATCTCTGCTGAACCTGACGCCCAAAAGAACGTACAATACACGTCAAGAGACCTACTTTCATGTCCGTACGGTCTGCAACCTGTATCATCTGCATATAGCGCGAGAGCCTGCACTGGTTTTCACACCCCTTGTTTTTAGAGTCATAACACTGCTGGAATCCGTGTTTAAAATCAAAGTAGAAACTATATTTCTAAAAAAGGTTAATAAAGTTGAATTCTCTAACAACTGGGCTGTAAATCCATGCAGTTGTAAGTCATTAAACATATACGGTTTCATCGTGTGTGTGTGTGTGTGTGTGTGTGTGTATACAGTGCAGACACAGCCTCAGTACCTGGCTTGCTCTTTTAATTTCTTGTGGGTTTGCCAGTGGACCTTCCACCTCCAGAAGCTTCCGAGAGAGCTGTTCTGCTCCAGGAGCATCAGCAGTGAAGCCAGTCGATCTGCAACAAGCCACCCATCACCCCATCAGTTAAGTAGATACACACATATTCACCATCAGTGAGGAATTTGTCTCATCAGTTACATAAAGACTGACAATACATACGTTTTCATGTAAATAAAATAAAATCTGAAAAAAATGCATTTTCTATTAGATTACTAATCCCTGATTTACCGCAAGTGATGGAGTCTGATTTGAGGACGAAGTCGTCGGAAACGATGCAGCCTCCAGAGATGAAAAGCTCGTTGCAGCTGTTCTTCCTGAGGTCGTCCAGACCGTTGATTCCCACAAACACCACAGAAGCCTGTCGCTTCAGAGACACCAGACTGGGGATCTGACGTGCACACAAACACAACAGCAGTACCTCATGTTAGTCATGCAGCTAATCTCTGAGGATAGACGATAGTCGGTAGCTCCGGTTGACGGTGAATTCCTTCCAGCGGCTCCTCACTCCACACAGATGGAAATATAATGTGAACAAAGTGATATCATTGTGGTTACTTAGCTAATAAAGGAAAAGGTACTCTGATCAACACTCAGAAAGCAGATTTAAAGCTAAATCTCCCATATTCTGGAAAGCATTGTTCACTATTCGGTAACACTCGCTCTCATTATCTGCCGTCATCACGGCAAACAAAGACCTGATCCACATTCGAGAGTCCCAGAGGGGCTCAAGACAATTAGTGCTCATGTGGCACGGCCTCGTCTGCACCCTCCTGTGAGATCTAATCTCAAACCCAACTAACCACAAAGGTTTGTGGAGAGACATCTACTTTGGATTGGACTGTGGTGGGAAATTAATAATAATGAGCTCACAATGGAAGAGTTGTGTTGTTTGTAAACTGGCACAGTTACGTCTCTTTGATCCGCAGTAAGGGCGTCTCACAGGGAGTTGATTCAAAGCTACTTCTTAATCCAGGGAGTTGTTTTTGGACCTGTCTTTGAGGGTATGCTTCAGAGCTGGAGCACCTCAGCAGCTGTTGAACTGCTTATTCAGGAAGTACCTTGTGAACGTGTCCAGCTACGTCTTTGTTCTTAATGACGACCAGCAGTCTGTCTGCAGAGCTTTCTTGGTTCAGGAAGGCCACGGGACTCTGCTCCGTGTTACCCAGCTTCAACAGGTAGTCCTACCACACACACACACACACACACACACACACAATCATCAATCTACAAAAGGATCCAATGAAGGCATAGTTTGCTTGGAGAGGTTTTGATACTACTTGGTTAGTTTGGTGGATACATTAAAGGCCGGTATCGAGTATGGACACCCAGCCCTACTGGTGACTGTGTTCATGTATTTATTATCATATTTATTGAGGCTATTTTTAACTTTTTTGATTAGTAAATGCTGGAGGTCATGGTCCGAGGAGGCAAACAGGACCACATCATCTGCAAACAGCAGAGAGGCTATCCTGAGATCCCCGAACCTGACATTCTCCGCCCCACGGCTGCGCCTAGATATCCTGTCCATGAAAGTCACGAACAGGACCGGTGATAAAGGGCAGCCCTGGCGGAGGCCAACACCCACCGGGAACGTATCTGACTTACTGCCGAGGATACGAACACAGCTCCTACTGCAGGCGTACAGAGACCGGATGGCCCGTTGCAACGGGTCCGGCACACCATACTCCCGCAGCACCCCCCACAAAAAGCCCCGAGGGACCCGGTCGAAAGCCTTCTCCAAGTCCACAAAGCACATGTAGACTGGTTGGGCAAACTCCCAGGACCCCTCCAGTATCCTTGCAAGGGTAAAGAGCTGGTCCACTGTTCCACGACCAGGACGAAACCCGCACTGTTCTTCTTGAATCCGAGGTTCGACAAACGGTCGGAGCCTCCGTTCCAGCACCCTGGCATAAGCTTTTCCCGGGAGGCTGAGTAGTGCGATACCCCGATAATTCGAGCACACTCTCCGGTCCCCCTTCTTGAAGATGGGAACCACCACCCCGGTCTGCCAGTCCATGGGCACTGTGCCCGACCCCCATGCGACATTGAAGAGGCGTGTCAGCCAAGACAGCCCAACAAAGTCCAGCGCCTTCAGCATCTCAGGGCGGATTTCATCCACCCCCGGCGCCTTGCCACCAAGGAGCTTTTTGACTACCTTAGTGGCCTCTGCCAGGGATATGGGTTCATCCAACCCCAAGTCTTCAGGCGCTGCCCCCTGTTCAGGGGACATGTTGACCGGGTTTAGGAGTTCCTCAAAGTGCTCCTTCCACCGCCCAACGATATCCTCTGTCTGGGTCAGCAGCAACCCTCCCCCGCTGATAACAGCCTGGGGAAGGCCCTGCTTTCCCTTCCTGAGTCGTCGGATGGTTTGCCAGAACCTCCTTGAGGCCAACCGAAAGTCCTTCTCCATGGCCTCCCCGAACTCCTCCCATGCCCGAGTTTTAGCATCCGTGACCACCGCAGCTGCAGTCCTTCTGGCCTGCCTGTACCTGTCAGCTGCTTCAGGAGACCCCTGGGCCAACCAAGCCCGAAAGGCCTCCTTCTTCAGCTTGACGGCTTCCCTCACCCCCGGTGTCCACCACCGGGTTCTCGGGTTGCCGCCACGACAGGCACCGATGACCTTCTGACCACAGCTCCTAGCGGCCGCGTCCACAATAGAGGCTTTGAACATGATCCACTCGGATTCCATGTCCCCAACCTCCCTCGGGATGTGTGAGAAGTCCTTCCGGAGGTGGGAGTTGAAGACCTCCCGGACAGGATCCTCCGCCAGACGTTCCCAGTTCACCCTCACTACACGTTTGGGCTTGCCAGGTCTTTCTGGCCGACTCCCCCGCCATCTGATCCAACTCACCACCAGGTGGTGATCAGTTGACAGCTCTGCTCCTCTCTTCACCCGAGTGTCCAAAACATACGGCCGCAGATCAGATGATACGATTACGAAGTCGATCATTGATCTCCGGCCTAAGGTGCTCTGGTACCAGGTACACTTATGAGCCACCTTATGTTCAAACATGGTGTTTGTTATGGACAAACTGTGGCTAGCACAGAAGTCCAACAACGAAACACCGCTCGGGTTCAGATCAGGCAAGCCGTTCCTCCCAATCACTCCCCGCCAGGTTTCTCTGTCGTCGCCCACGTGAGCGTTGAAGTCTCCCAGGAGAACTATGGAGTCGGCAGGCGGCGCCCTTTCCAGGACCCCTCCCACCAACTCCAAGAAGGCCGGATACTCCGAAATGCTGTTTGGTGCATAAGCACAAACAACAGTCAGAGCCTTACTCCCCGCAACCCGTAGGCGCAGGGAGGCGACCCTCTCGTTCTCCGGGGAAAACTCCAACACGGCGGCGCTCAGCCGGGGACTCGTGAGTATCCCCACTCCCGCCCGGCGCCTCTCACCTTGGGCGACTCCAGAAAAGAACAAAGTCCAACCCTTCTCCAGGAGTTTGGTTCCAGAGCCAGCGCTGTGCGTGGAGGTGAGCCCAACTATATCTAGCTGGTACCGCTCCACCTCCCTCACCAGCTCCGGCTCCTTCCCCGCTAGCGAGGTGACGTTCCACGTCCCTAGAGCTAGTCTATGTCGCCGGCGATCGGCTCGCCCAGGCCCCCTGCCCGGCCCGCCGCCCGGTCTACATAGCACCCGACCCCGATGTCTGTCCCTGCGGGTGGTGGGTCCACAGGGTGGCTGCACCATGATGTTTCTTTGGGCTGAGCCCGACCGGGCCCCATGGGCGAAAGCCCGGCCACCAGACGCTCGCCGACGAGCTCGCCTCCCGGGTCTGGCTCCGGGAGGGTGCCCCGGTTTCCCTGGTCCGGGCGAGGTAGCTACATTCCGTGTGCTGCTATTCATCAGGGTTTTTTGACCTCCAGCATTCACTGGGGCGTTTTGCAGCCGAGTGTGAAGCGGCGGGGATGAGAGTCAGCACCACGAAATCTGAGGCCATGGTGCTCTGCCGGAAACCGGTGGATTGCTCCCTCCGGGTGGGGACAGAGTGCCTACCACAAGCGAAGGAGTTCAAGTATCTCGGGGTCTTGTTCACGAGTGAGGGTAAAATGGAGCGGGAGATCGACAGGCGTATCGGTGCGGCTGCAGCAGTAAAGCAGGCGTTGCACCGGGCCGTCTTGGTGAAGAAGGAGCTGAGCCGGAAGGCGAAGCTCTCAATTTACTGGTCGGTCTACGTCCCAACCCTCACCTATGGTCACGAGCTTTGGATCGTGTCCGAAAGAACGAGGTCGCGGATACAAGCGGCCGAAATGAGTTTCCTCCGTAGAGTGGCCGGGCTCAGCCTTAGAGATAGGGTGAGGAGCTCGGACATCAGGAGGGAGCTTGAAGTTGAGCCGCTACTCCTTCGTGTCGAAAGGAGTCAGCTGAGGTGGTTCGGGCATCTAATTAGGATGCCTCCAGGACGCCTCCCTTTAGAGGTTTTCCAGGCACGTCCATCTGGTAGGAGGCCCCGGGGAAGACCCAGGACACGCTGGAGGGATTATATCTCCCAGCTGGCCTGGGAACGCCTCGGGATCCCCCAGAATGAGCTGGTAGATGTTGCGGGTGAGAGAGAAGTCTGGGTCAGCCTGCTTGACCTGCTGCCTCCGCGACCCGACCCCGGATAAGCGGTGGAAAATGGATGGATGGATGGATGGATTAGTAAATGTACTTTTCCCTAATTTTTACCAGAAATGTCTAAACTAAACAACGTCAATCTTTCCCTTTCACTCAAACATTAACGTAGGTTTGTATGTATTTAGTATTTCTTCAGTGCGACTCGTCTATATTGCTGCCGTGACGTTACCTTGACCTCCTCGTGGACCTGGTCGCCTGCCTCGCTGCTGTGGAAGTAGAACTGCGTGGAGTTCCTCTTGACGTCTTTGAAAATCTCCACCAGGTTGTTGAACACTTCTGGCTGCAGCCGGCTGATCAGGGAGCTCAGGGCGGCGTTGGGCGGGGCGGGGCAGGCGGCGGCCACGGGGACGGCCTCCGAGGCCGGACTGGAGACCCGCTCACAGGGTTGGGCCGCTTCTGTCGGGGGCTTCGGGACGCCACTGAAGCCTGGAAATGTCACCTTACAGTTTGTCCCCGCGAGGCTGCTCCCACCTTCGCCACCGGGGGCACAATGCACAGTCCTGGTGGAGCCGCCGTCGTGTGCCGGTCTGGAACGAGCGACCGCTCTGCTGACCTCTGAAGTGTGACTTTGGGGTTTCCGGGGGGACTGGGGGGACTTGTTGGGAGGAGGTTTGAGGATGGAGCCAGACTTGGAGGTAGTGACAGATAAAGTGCCGTGAGCATGGTTAGCATTGTTCGTAGCGTCAGGTACCGGTTTGGTGATCACATGTGGCTGCCACACTGCGCCTCCTCTGGAGAGCACCGGACGTTCGGCAGCTGCCGGTACCCCACAGGGCCCGGCGGCCTCTCGGCCCGTTTTCACATTGCCCGCTCTGATGCTGGACACGAAGTCGCTGACTCGGCTAGCCAGCGCGGAATCCACTCGGGCCCGGCTGGTGCCGGCCTCGTGGCTCGGCCAGCCGTCATCAAACTCCGCCAGCAGGCCGTCGATGCCGTCCTGCAGCGAGCCGACGTAGTCCTGGACCGGTGGGCAGGGGTTGTAGAACGTCACGAACTGTGAAAACTGAGAAATGGGAGCGTGTGGGCCCGTGTGTGGAGATGTGAGGGTCTCCGTGTTCGAGGTAGAGTGCGGGGACTGAGGGAAGCTGTAATGGACGCTCTGCTCCTGCAGGAGGAGCTGCATCTCAGAGGAGAAGTTGCTCAGATGTTTTTCCACGACGCTGTCGAGGAGAGTGGACGGTAAGAAGACAGACGGAGGGAAAACAGAACCGCCTACCGGCTCCTTCTCTTCGGCCTTCTGCTCCCCCTCTCCAGCTACCACCTGCATCATTTCCACGTCCTCCCCTCGGTTTTGCACTCTCTGAACGGGTCGAGTTTCTTTTTCCTGCACTAAAATGTCCGTCTGTATGTCCCTCAACTCCCCTGTTTCCATCTCTGCATCTTGCTTCCCTCTCTCAGTGGATGCTGGCGGTGAGGGGCTCGTCCTCTCTGGTCGGAGGGATGCGGAAACAAATGGCGCTTCATTCTTCTTCTCGTTCCCTTGAGGTTTCTCCTCTTTGCCTTTCGGCAGTCCTGCAGGAATCAGAATACACAACAGATGCATTTTATATTCAACAACACGTCCTGACTGCTACCATCATTCATAGTGGAGTGAAAACTTAAGCTGTTCACGGGAAACTTTATCATGCACTTTGTTTTTGTTTTTTCTATAACTCTTATAACTCTCTTAATGTTTATGTTCAGTTAAACATGAAGCCACAAAAACTGTCTCTGGTTCCCCAGAACATTGGAACTGACTGACAACTTATTTTATACATTGCATTCATCACATAGTGAAACTTAGGAGCTTAACTTATATAACAAGAAAATATGAACACAAATAGTCTACAGTATAAAGTCAAACAATTTTGCACTGAATGGAAAAGGCTAAAAATCCTCAAAATATTGAATCAGGAACTTAAATTTGACCATATTTTTAAATGATCGGTTGATAACTGGCCAATATCCATGACATGGAGTTACATTTTAAAAGTTGAACAGATGCAACCAGTAGGGAGGTTACCTGCAAACTCCCTGGAGGCTGTGGGGGCTTCCTGCTCCTCGTTAAACGAGGTGAGCTCGTTAGGCTGGCTCCACGGGGGAAAGAGAGGGCGGCCGAGTGGAGGAACATGGTGAGGGTTGGGCTGTGGAGCCGGGCGGGGGGAGGGGGAGGGGGGAGGGCTGGGCTCCGGGGACGGGCATTGAGACGGGGAAGGGGGCGGACTGGGCTCTGGAGACGGGCACTGGGAGGGCGACGGGGGAGGGCTGGGGTCGGGCGAGGGGCATTGGAAGGGGGACGGGCACCGGAGGGGGGAGGAGGCGGGGCTTCGCTCGGGAGACGGCGTGGGGCTCATCCCGGGAGGTTTGGTTGCTGTGGCGACGCTCGTTGCCGTGGCGAGGTGCTGGAAGCGAGGGTCCTGAGGGATGTTTCTGTCTCTGGGAGCGTACCTCTGTGAACACACACCTGCAGACAGGAGACAACGTCAACGTTCATTTGATAGGTTTACATGTGTTAACTCAATCTGTGATTTACTGTTTTTTAAATACATAAACACCAATGAAAACTACTTTTCATTGGTGTTTTTTCATCCGGCGGGCTGACAGACCTGTGATGGGGATGAGGACCCATGGGATCTCCCACTGGACGTCTCCCTTGTCGCTTCCTCCTGCTCTCCTCTCGAGCCCTCCTCCCCCCCTCCCGGCTCCGTGGTGGTTCATCTCCCCGCTGTGGGACACCGGGCTGAACCCCTCCAAGCTACTGACGCTGCCCGCCGTCTGCTCCTAGAAACACCAAACCACAGCGTCAACCACACACCTGCTCCGGTTAAGAGTGTATGCTAAGACCTCCTGTGAAAGGAGGAGCCTGAGGACTCTTCAGGCTCAAGTTCAGTTGGAGATTTACACAAATTAATGACCAAGTATTGTTTTATACAATGTCTTATTGGAGATACATTTACCAACACTGGTAATTTAGACAAAAATACAATAAACACACACATGGTGGTGATTGGGGCTATATAGGCAGATTATAAGGCTGTGAAATTTATAAATCTTATAATCTTTTTAAAATAAAGATGGGATTAATAGGATTTTAGTGTCAATCTCATTAAACCTCAATATTTCTATTCAAGAAGAGACAAGTTGTCAAATTAAAAGTAATTAAAAGTGTGATATTTCATGCTTTCCCTAGCCGGGTTCCTAATGTTCACGGCGATCATGTGACCGTCACCTCCAGCTCGTCCTGCTTCCTCAGGTCGATGTCACAGTGGGTGGGCAGACCCAGCTTGGTGGCCAGCCTATCGAACGGGGAGGATTCCCTCGGCCTCTCCTCTCGCGCCTCACAGCGGCTCCGGCTGGTCGTTCCTCTTGCGGCCTGGCTGAGGTCTGTCGGGGGGGAGGGAGGCATTCGTTTACAACCGGCTGTTATACATCAAGAGTTTAACAAATGGGACCGTGACGAGAGATTAGAGGGTTTGGTTGTCGTCCCGCCGGCTGCAGGCGGATCCCCTCGGTGGCTCAGCGGCATCGACTTCATGAAGTCGTTTGAGCGCCAAAGACCGAGTTTATTTAAACATATATATTTATAATATCAACATGGCAGCATGTGCCAATAAAAGCCTTCCCATGAAAAACACTGATTATAATAAAGTGACTGAACCGAACTGCAATTCTCTAGTGTTTTGATGCAACAACAGACAAAGTGAATAATAAAAAGGAAGGAACAGAGGTGGGTTAGCCGTCAGTGTATTTAGTCACCTGTCAGCAGACTGAGAAGTTTGGCGGCTAGTTCAGACCCATCTTCCTTCAGATCGACGTCCTTCAGACCCACCGAGCCGATCACGGACGAAAGAGAGCCGGGAGAGAACGGGACCTGGCTTCCCTCAACTAGGAGGAACGAGGGAAAACATGTCAGTGAACACATCGCACGTTAATCATAAGAACTGGAAAGAAAATGTGGCGAGAAGCTTGTGATCCAAACAGGAAGTCTCTCAGACCCTCATGAGCACAACGTATTTGAACTTTGATCTCCTTCTGGGAGGAGTTCAAAGTATAGTTGAACTTTAAGGGATCAACCCACGAAAACAATACCAAAGTAGTTGCATCTCTTAAGTGTCTCTGACATAAAAAGGCAGACCTGTCGGCTGAGATGTAACCGGGTCCATCTGCTGGCACCAGTTGTTCTCTCAGCTGCTTTGCTATAGGAGGCGGGTATCGGTGGAGCCACATGGTCTCGACTGGTCCACCTTCTTAACCTCCACAAGCAGTGTGCTTCTTTTTACATTTCATTTAATTTTATCCAAAGTGACTTACATGCTATACAGTAGACCGTAGACACAACGACATGGACGACCGGAGCCGGGGATCGAACCACCGACCTTCTGGTTGAAAGACAGACTTGCTAACCACTGAGCCACAGTTGCCCCCTTATTTCTTGATGCAGAGTTGGATTTTGTTTTGCACCAAAAGATGCTCTGCATTCCACAAACTACTAAAAAATACACTTGTTCTAAAGTAATGTTATCAGTTTGTTATCATATTTATCGATTATGTTGATTGTTTTTGTATTGTTTTATTGCCTGTTTTTTATATATATATACACTTATATATATATATATATATAAGTATATATATAAGTATATATATATAAGTATATCTATCTATCTATCTATCTATCTATCTATCTAAATAAATAGAAGAAAGCATTCAAATGAAACGCTTCTTTCAGGGATAAAGAAGCGTTTTTCCTCCTCACCGGGAATCTTGCCGAGTCTTCCGGGTTCCTGCGATGCCTTCAGGAACTTCAGCGTCCTCTCTGCGGTCGCCTGCTCCAGTTTCCTCTTCCTCCCTGGCGCCTTCACTCCTCCTCCTCCTCCTTCCTCCCTCCTCACCTCGTTCTCTGCGTTCCTCTTACAGGTGAACACCAGGTCTATGAGCTGCTGCATCTGACAAGGAAAACACGTTGGCGTTCCCTACTGACTGTCGGTTCAGGAATCTTTGTCCACGTCGTGTTTTTTTAAATACCTTTTCATGTTTTTCCGGTTCGTCTCCGGCGCTGCTGGCTGCCTCCTTCCTCGGCGCCTCCCTCGGGGCCTCCGGCGGCTCCTCGGTGCAGTGGGCCTCCACCATCTGATTGGCCCTGGCCACCGACAGCAGGTAGAGGGCGGGGCTGTACAGGTAGGAGCGCAGGTAGCCGTCCATGTTCACCCGGTGGCTTTTGGGGGTCGGGAACAGCTTTCCTTCCTCGTCCTGTTTGGATTCGTACTCGCCCATGGGGTACTGCCGGGCCTGGAGAGGAAAGACGGGAAACGTGTGCTTTAAACGAGGAATAAAACGTCGCACAGCTGAGATGCACGTAGGAACACGAGTACCTTGCCCTCGTTCAGGCCGACGAGGTATTCCCGAGCCTGCCGCTCCACGCCGGCGGACAGCTCGGGGGGCGGGTTGGCGCGAGTTTTGACCAGCGCGTGATGCAGCGCCGGGATGAACTGGCCGAGCCGCGGCATCAGAGCGCCGCCGGGCATCCCCGAGGAGGCGCCACGAGCCGAGGAGTCACGGGCCGAGGAGGCGTCACGGGCCGAGGAGGCTACCGGGGAAGAAACAGAGACGACACGAATGTGGACAGGAACGCTCAAGTTTGTTTCCGGAGATGTGAGATGAATCGATTCGATCAAAAGGTTGAATTCAGGGTTTAAGATGACGAGTTAGATTAGATATTCCTTTATTTGACGTTTCAGGATTACAGCAGCAAACAGGGTAAAGTCCTCTGAGCCTCCTTCAGATCATTCTTTTATTTCAATTAGTTTATTTTGACCAACAAAACACTGGATAATAGAGATGTAGCTGATCCTAAAGATCCATACCGGGGACCTATTTAAATGGATCCGTATCGGCTAAAATCAAGCTGATGTGATATGATCTGTGTGGGATAATATAAGATTCATAAAGATTGTAAACTACCCCCCACCCACCCAGAGGTCCCCGTGGTACTCACTGGATTTGGCCAGTTCTCTGGACTCTGGGAAGACGAACAAGGCCTGAAGACATCTCTTCCAGCTCTCTCCTCTCTCTGAAGACACAAACACATCAGGTATTCTGTGTAGTATAACGAGTACTCCTCCATGCTTCATACCTACAGATACACACTAAGTTCTCGCGGTAGGACAACGTTACACTACAAAAGGCATCGCAGGTCCTTCAGCCTCGTCCTTAAATAACCCAACATGATCCTCTACCTACTGAACCCCACACCCCATCGTCCCGTGTCCTACCAGAGGGCGTGGCCATCTGAACACTGGACAGCAGGAGGAGGAAGCCTCGGTCCGAGAGCGGAGTCACCAGAACCTGGAGAGAGAAACACAAACACTCTGATTTCACATCTTTCCGTTCGGCTTCTCCTTTGTTGTTCCCCTTTTCATTATGTTCTTATTATCTTTCATAACACTCCGCCTACATGTCACGGTGCTCCCGCTGCTTAGGATCAGCAAACATTAACTTTCAAGTTGGGGGAAATAAACACACATGGACCCAGAAGACTACTTTTTAATTTTCTAAAAAGATAATTTAAAAAAAGGCCAATGCATTTCCATGACTTTTCCAAAACCTTTGGGATTTCTTTTGTTTCCAAGGACTTTCCCAAGCCTGGAAATACCAAAACACCAAATTCCACGACTAAGAATGTAACGTAAGCCGAACCCACCACTCTCTCCATCTCCAGCTCCTGCAGGAGCTTCGTCACGCTGGTCGCAGACCGACTTCTGTCAGTCACCTCCAGAAGGCTGCAGCAATGGCCGCTCTTCACAACTACACACAACAAAATATTTACCTTTAGTTTGATAAACCAATATTTAGACAATACAACGGTGATCATACGGTACAAACGTATATTCTGCTTTCACACAAATGATCCCGTCGATGGTGGAAATGCGGTTTCAGAAATGCTGATTTAAAATCAGAAAATTTGTTTGCACCACATAATAACGTCCGTTTAAAACTCGGTCTAGCAATTTCAAAGTCCATGAGGGTTATTGCGGCTTCACCTTCATGGCCGCTGCTGTACAGGTCGTAGCAGAGCAGGTCTGAGGGCAGCAGCACGGTCAGCTGGTCGAGTCTCATCGACAAACCGATGTCCAGCTTCTCCGGTCTGAAGGAGATGAAGACACACAGAGCTTTAACATGTTTTACTAGAGCTTCAACAGGATTCTCAGATTATCTTCAATCTACCAACACTTCCTGCAGCTGCTTCACAATGAAAGAAGACTGATGGTGTAATTCAGAAGGTATTTCCTGAGCTAAAAAAAGCAGAATGAAGGTGCATTTCTTATCTGACAGGTCAGTTCAGGACTCACAGTCTGTGGGGGAGGAGGGGAGGAGAGAAGGAGCGAAGGGAGATCTGGAAGAGGACCCGGTCCCCTTTCACCAAATCCCCGGTCCACACAGTGAACTGGGCCCGCTCTGAGAGAGAGAGAGAGAGAGAGAGAGAGAGAGAGAGAGAGACTTCTATATTTTTTGCTGCGTGTGAACCTCTCAGGTGTCAGGTGTGATCTGAGGACCAACAGGGACTCACCTTTACTCCCCTCTGATGATTGGCTGTTCAACCTGTCAATCAAACACAGCACACAGAGAACACGTCAACTATATTCACGCTGGGATCAGGATGAATTTAAGGGTTTTACAAAAAATAACTATCAAATCAATGAAGAACTTTGTTATTAAGCAGCATAAGGACGTAGGAAGAGCAGCAGCTGACGTGTCTTTAAGACATCTTAGGTCTGCACGGGAATCTCAGTGCAGCAACGCAAGTTGAATTCTGAAGATAAACTGGCAGCATAATTATATTTATGATAATAATAATTATATAACAGTTTTCTGAAGTTTACAGTCAACGTGTTGCATTGTAATTAATATCAACACCAACCAAACTGAACTGTTGTGCTTTCACATAACAGATTTATGTTTAGAAAAACTTCGGGGCAAAGAAAACTTGTTCTTAAGAATTGATGAAACACTACAAATAAATAAAAATGAAGAGCCGAGTCCACTGCATCGGCTAATTTACACGTTTCTTAATATTTGTATATTGAATTTTTCAATGTGTTGTGGTATTATCCATCAAGATGATGCATTAGAAAGAGAGATCCCCGTACCTGATGGGGGCCAGAGGTTTGCTGGGAAGTGGAGAGTCTTTTCCTTTGAACTGGAAGGAGATGACGGCGTGTGGGCAGACCTGTCGAGGCCGCGGACGCAGCTCGTCAAACGAGTACTCGTAGAAGTATTGCTGAAACCAACCAGACACACCGGTCAAGCTTTACTTCTTTAAAAAGGAGAGATATTTTAACTAAACAATATATTTATTAAATATTATTTTTTACTTGGCAATTAAAAGCCCTCATGCAAGTCACCTGACCACCAGGTGTGTCACATGACCCGGTCAGAGCTTCAGTAGCTTCATGTCACGAACCTGAAGCGACCACATTCGGAGGTTTCATGTATAATTTTGGTTTGAGTCTTGACCTCAACGACCCCATGAAGTGGCTTCTGTAAGCGAAGGTGGTTTCCTGTGTGTGTGTGTGTGAGCGTGTTTTACCAGCCTTGTGGGGACAAAGGTCAGACTACACAGATTGACTTGGTTTAGGGTGAAAGTAGAGTTTGGGTTAGGTTCAGGGTCAGGATTAGGCTGGTAGCAGTTAGGGTTATAATGTCCCCAAAAGTCACGAAGACAGAACGTGTGTGTGTGTGTGTGTGTGTGTGTGTGTGTGTGTGTGTGTGTGTGTCTACCTGTGTGAGCTCGAAGGCGCGGTAGGAGATGAGCGATGTGACCTTGCTGGCGTTCTTGGAGGTGTGGCTGTCGAAGCGAGGCGTTGGGTCCAGAAGGTTCTTCATGTTTTCATAAATGCTTTTCACTTTCCCCTGAAACCGGAAAGAAAAGTGATTAAAACTCACAGGGTTTAAAAACTGATTATCACCATTTTCTATCTTCATATCAAGTACAGAACAAAAGATTTGTAAGAGCTCTTGAAACCAGGATCAGTGTGTCTGTGTATATAATGAATGGGTGTGTGTTCCCCTGAGGGAATGTGAAGGCACTCCAGGGGTACGTCAGATTTTTTTTTATATATTTAAAATGAGCATCCTTTAAAAAAAAAATTAAAAAAAAACTTTAAAAATAGCTATTTAATAAAAATATAAGTGTAAGTTAATAAACTGAATTGTATACATCCTATATTAAATCAGACACTGATGGTACAGCGCTGTGTATTAAATATTATTTTTCAACCAACAGGTCAGGAGGGACTCACAGGAAGTGCATCACTGAAAACAGGTCGAGAACCACGGGGCTAGATAATCATCATATTAAGTGGAATTTATCGTAACCCCATTATCCCCTAAAGAGCCATTAAAAAAGGTACAATAGACGGTCACACACTACAATCATTCCCCAGAGCTCTGCAGCTGGTGACCCGGCTGTGAGGTAATCGCTCACCTGCCTCCGACAGGCCTTTTGGATGGAAACCCCAAAGAGACATTCAAGTTCCTTCTGATGTCTGTTTGTTGTTGTGAGGCCTGCTGCCGGACAACAGCACCACGGGAGTGAAAGAGCTCGAAAAGATTGTTTAAACGCCGTCAACGAATATTATAACAATATCTCACAGCGAGACCGGATCAAGTTAATGAAACACGTTGGATTTCTCTACAGGGATATTTCCATAATGGAGTCAGACACTTATAATAACCAGCTGAGCCTGTTGACGGTGGGAAAAAAAAATCACTTTTAGTAAACATATGACGTATTTTAGCAGCATTCATCTTTTATACTCGACCTTCCTCATAAGTCACTTGGAAAAACAGCTCAGAGAGCCGATTCATCTCAAGGATGCTCTGCTACAACGTATCTAAACTAGGCCGCGCAGACGGAGGTCAGGTCTAGTTAAAGCGGTTTCAACTCTCTTCATTGTGGAGGAAGAGGAGGAGGAGGACGAGGAGGAGGAGGAGGGAGGTTGGCCTGTCTGCTCTCATTCCAGGCAGATTTGATCTGTTGATTTGAATGCTTTCATGCAGCTTAAAGACATCCGGTGTGTTGGACACACCTCGTAGAGGGGAGGATGAGCTGTGGTGACCTCGCTGGTCTTCATAGTCTCAACAGCTGAGAGCTTCTGTGCATTATGATCAGTGAGGAATGTGCTTTGTTGTGGTGGAGCAACAAAACCTTCCCTTTAGTCAGGGACTCTGGAAAGGGGCGAGGCCATTGTTTTATTTATCTGCAGGTTTTGCAGTCAGGTAGGAAATAATCCCAGTCACAGGACATGACTGCACTGGTTTCATTGGGAAAGTTGTGGGTTACCCTAACCTACAACTTTCCCAGCACAGATGGATAAAAAGTGGTAAAAAAGTGATAGAAATATGTCATTAATGATCCACCTGGTGAAACATTTAAATCTTAGTTGTGACAGCTGTGTGGTCTGTGTATTTAGGTAGAAAAGAATAGATAATAATAAAAATTAGGGATGCAACGATACCATTTTTCACAAACCGATACGATACCGATATTTTTATTTGTGTACTTGCCGATACCGAGTACCGATACCGATACTTCTTAGATTTGGTCTCCATGAAAGTGCAATTAATTTGGAGGCAGATTTTATTTTATCCTCTGCAGATTATGTCAAGCCTATAGTACAAAATTAACAGAAGGCTATCCCAAGCTTTAAACGTCTTGTGGAAGTCCCTCTAATGTCGGACCATAAAACGCCCCGTGTCCGGGTTCATAATGTAAGCGATAATATTAGGGATCGAGCAATTATATAGGAAGCTGTGTTCCAAGTTATGTTTCCGGTGCTTTTATTGTGGAGGGAGAAACGGAAAGGAAAAGAGGAGTGGAATTGTGGGATATACGTGTGTGAAGGAGATAAAAAAGTGGTTCAAGTTACCCTGCAGCGTGTTTTCATTTTATTAGAATTACAAATATAGAAACACAACAGACACTCGGCTACAATAATATCATCCGTAGCCGCACAACAGCGTCTGAATGAGGCCGCTGCCAGCGCTACTTCAGGTGGATCAGCAGCCGTTTGATTCAAACCGGCAGGACGGCGGTGATGACGCGCAGAGCTTCTCAATTATAGATGTATTAAATATGGAAAATTTCAACTCTCGCGTCTAACGTGCCGCCGGCGTAAATTTGCGTCTGTCGCAACCACACGCGTCTGTGCATAGACTTTACATGTAATCTGGTCGCGCGAAACATTTGCATCGCGTTGGGACGGACTGATTACAAGTAACTCCGGGGCTGTCAGCCACTAACAAGAGCACTAATATGAGCACTAATATGTCATACACACGTATGCAACACCGGTTAATAAGCACAATATCGATAAAGTCTTGTATTGTACTCGCGTCTCACTTTTCTCCTGTCTATTGAAAGAAGTGAGCGCTGCGTAGCGAGGATCCAAGATGGCGGCTCCAGATTCTGCTGTTGAGACAAACTGGCCATCTGATTGGACGGCAAAACAACTTGGATAGCGTGATTGGCTGCTCAGAAGTTGAGACTGTTGAGACAGTTGAGACAGAGAAGAGTGTCTCCGGCTCCGCCACGGGGTTGCTTCTCCACAAAGCGCGACCAGTTTGTTGTAGTGAAATACTGTTGAGTGAGTATCGGTTCTTGGTATCGGCCATTGAAACCGATGCGAGTACGAGTATTTAACGCAGTATCGACCACCGATACCGGTATCGGTATCGGTGCATCCCTAATAAAAATAATAAAACCAAAGCAAGGAGCAGGAGAAAAGCGTGTTTCCTGCCTCTGACAGGTGAACATGTGACCGGCCTGCTAATTTACCTTCATCACTTTGAAGATGACGAGCTCCCCCGTGACTCCAGGAGTTATGGGGTTGATCTGAATCAGGTCCGAGTACCTGGACAGGTACACTCCTAGAGACACACAAACCAAGGGGGAAAACAATAAAGATCACTCTTTCCGGCTAATGCTAATTGTGTGTTTGCTAACAGAAGGCGGATTTAACAGTAAGGTGGCTTCGACATCTTTAACCTTAAATTCGGCCCTCTAACCGCTCAGCATGCAGAACAATAAAGAGATGGAAAAGGTAAAAACATGAAGGTGGTGTTTTATTCTGTGTATTTACCTTTATTGGGGTTTCCCAGCATGGTGATCCGGCTCTGGCCCACCAGCAGCCCCTTCTCACAGAGCAAGGGCAGCTACAGCAGACAATGCAGGAGAAAATTAGAAATCAGACTATAAATATAAATAATATTCTCTTTTAAAGTTATTAACCAATTCTGGTCCCAGTTTATTTTTCGAGAGTACGTCCATATACAACGCACATTAGATCCAGGAAAGTCATTGAGATTGGCTGGAACAAGATAAATGGCCAACAGAACTAAATGCTCAGTTGCTTGGACCTCTTCTTCTCCTCCTCTGATACAGCAGCGGTTAACAAGTTAACAACACATCTGTTAAACTCACCTTAACAGTGTCAGTCAACAGGAAACAGTAGCTCTCCTCCAGCTCCGTGTCCGTCCTCCCGTCTGCCTTCATCTCCTTCCTCTTCTCCACAAACTGACACACACACACACACACACCGTTTATAGAGATAGCGGTCTGTGCTGTGATGATAAATCTCCTCTAGGACAAGACCATATATGGTATTTCTGCCTCAGCTTCCATATAAAGAAGCAACTGAACGTGCGACGTCTATGTAGCGTCTCTCACCTCTTTCTCCAGCAGCTCGCTGTGAACCAGCCGAGGTTTGCAATAGGTGAAGCAGCCGGCCGAGCCGGTGTCGATGTAGCTGGAGTTCAGGATGGTCATCATGTCTTCATACTCCCTGGACTCAGTGGAGACATACTGGAACAGGGCTGAGAGGAGTTACACACCCGTTAGTGTGCGTTTACGTTCGTTTGATCATCACAAATTAAAATAGTTTGCCCCTGAGCTCTCAGCATCTATAGACAACACAACAGGAGAGCTGTGCAGCTTTGCTGATTCACTCGCTAACCTCCACAGCGTGTTAGGTTTAATACACAGGAAGCTGGATCCAGAGCCGACTACCTACAATATACATACAATATCAATAGCCAAGAATATGTGGAGCCCTGAAGGTTGCAGCTATAATCACAACACTCTCTTCCCATTAACAGTGACAGTAATTAGCATGGTCTTCCACCTTTATCACTAGTGGCGATGAAGAGACTTTACCCTGAGCTCATATACAATATATCATGTCTGTAGTTGTTCATTTAATTAACTGTATGTGTAATATAAATGTGCAATACATGTCCCAATAATGTCAACTCTTTGTGCAGCGTTCAGGTGAGCCTCGCCCACCACCGAGCAGACGGTTTGGGCATCTGGGGAGATCACAAACGAAGCTGTTAGTCTGCCTCGATTATGACGGGGCTTCGGCCGCCTTTTGTGCTCGATGCTCTGGGGACAAAAGAACCTGAAGCAGCTGCCTCCCTCCGTGTGGAGGAGGGGTGCTTCAGCCAAACACCTGAGACAGGTGGTGGGGGCGACGTGCACATCCACTCATCAAATAAAAGATAAAAACATTTGGCCAAAGCATTTGGAGGTTGTTGTTTTTTTCACAAGCGCTGGAACAACACTGGGCATCAAGAGCTGGTTCTGCTCTAAAGGGACCAGTGATTTGTTTTTTAGTGCCTACTAATATTTTAACCTACTATACTAATATTAATCTACAAGATGTCTTCCCTGTATTAAATAGATTTCAGTATGCATGTTCAATAATTTCCCCCGCATCATTTCATTTTATTACACATAACTTAATTTCTGAACTTATTTGTGTGGATCTCTTGGGTTGTTACTGACGTCTGGTGAACATTGTGAATAGCACCTTTAGACATATTTACTGAGAAAAATGGTGACGTGTTTAATACTTATTTTACCCGCTGTGTTTGTGTATGATAATGTTGGGAGAAACATCTTTAAATCTGAGGCTTAAGCTACTTACAGGCCCCAGAGCAGTAAACTTACACACTTCATCTCAAACCTGTCATCAGAACTAAACCTAACCTTAAACCCAACTCTATATAAACATCCTCATTCAGTTGGTCTTCACTTTTTGACTTGATTTACATGATTCAGCCACTGACGTACAAACTAAAAACGTAAACAAATCGAGGAGACTGCTTCCTTGACTTAGCTAATGACGTCATTATAAAGCGGAAATAAAACGTTAGGACGCAGAGACTTTTACGTTAGTTGCAAATAAAAGGTATATATATATATATATATATATATATATACACATATATATAAATATACATAGTTATATAAAAAGTGTTCTATTCCTATTCTCAGCAACTATCCTAACCACGAATAACACTAGCTAGCTAAGTCTCCAGTTAACACGGTCGCATGTTAAACCGTAACACCGGCCAACCGCTAGCTAGCGTCCCTTGACTTGGCCGTTGGTCTCTAACGTCGCTTTAAAACGCAACACAACGCTCGTTTATTGTCCTTTTTAGTTAATTAAAGCATTAAACACAACCACTGCACAGTTAAATACACGGCACGTCTCAGGTTATGTGACGTTAACGCTTTGCGCATGCGCCAGAAGCCAACAGCAACAACAGAAAAATAAAACCGGTCGGACGTGGAACGCGTTTAATAAAACGGGTGTTTTTTTTGGGTCCGTTACAGTTACCAAACATGAACAAATGGGTAACATGAATATAATTTGTTAACGCAAAAGTATAAATATAAAACATACAACTTCTGGTTCCCTGTGTTGTGATTTTTGTGGCATTAAATCGCATTTAAAAAAGGAGCAGCCCACCTCTATTCTCCTTGGTTTTCTTCGGGATGGGGAACTTGAGAGGCTCCATGGGCATGTATCTCTGGTAGCCCGCCAGCTGAGCCAAGCCGCTCCGCTCCTCCATCGTCCTCCTCCCCGGTCGGTCCGGGGCAGCGTGCACCTCGGTCACCTCGCCATCTTGCGGGCCGACGTTTGAGCCTCCGACGTCCGCGGCGGCCGACAACCTCCTCGGCGGCCGAGCTGCCTCCCTCCGAGCCAGGTTTTCGTCCATTATCGTATTCTCAACCGCCGAAAAAAACCGTTGTTGTGTCGCTGTTTGCTCGGCTAGAGAAGCCTCCCCCTCTCCGCTGTTACCTCCTGATCCCGCGGCGCAGGGAGTCGAGCCGACACACATACCGAGGATCGCGCGCCATGCTCTTCCTGGAGCAAAGGTCTTCTTCACTAAGAATTCAACCGTAGCTGGAAGTTACTCTAAATGTCGTTTTACCTCCACCTGGTGGACACGATTGGTTTATATGGGGATCTCTCTTCTAGGGTGTGAAAATAAATAAATAGAATGTACCAAGGAATGATGGAGAGTAAAACAATTATTAAATCCAAATGAATGAATTATGAATTATGAAATAGTGAAACATCTCCTGATTTTAGTGGCAAAGGAAGTGTTTGACTTATGTTACACTGTAGAAATACTCAGTTACAAGTAAAAGTCCTTATAGAAGGATTTACTTTTTACTTTTTTTTATAAATGTACAAACAGAGATATTTGAAACTTCCTATTAGAGGATATTTACCTTAACCCCGTTAGAAGATAATATGCTCTTAAAAAGTTTGGAATTGAACAGGTTAAGAATTTGTTTTTATATTTTCTCTTATTATGTATTAATATAGATACAAGAATATATTATTTATGTATTTTATTGATTTATGTGTTTTCATTGTATTTATTTAATATATATCGTCAAAGTCTTTGTTTGTACCCATTACGTTCGCAATAAAAAAGATAAGAAGTAAAAATAAAAAGTAAAAGCTCTCAACAAAAGATAAAAGAAGTAATAAATAAAACCTGTTTACTGACTGAATCTTCAACCAGCCTGTCAAACTAACGTATCTGTTTCATAAGTGAAGACGCACACTCTTACAGACATATTTGACAACAATTTTTGCAATTGTAATAGTTCTGGTGAGGAAGAGTGCGACAACTGGTGGACAAATGTTATCAATCGCACTTTTAAGTAAACGCACAAAATCAGCATCAAAATGTTCTGAAGGAATTTGATAGCATAGAAAATGAACACTTTCTCCCATTACTTACAATCTTTAGAGAAACTGGTGGTCAAGAAATGGCCTGCGTGACAGATTTCAGTGTGTCGTGGTTAGAGGCGTCCCTCAGGGCTCAATCTTTGGTCCTCTGCTTCTCACAATCCACATTAATATAAATAAAGGTTTAATAAATGGAGAAAATAAATCACTAGGTTTTATGTTTATAACTGTCAATGGCATTAATTCTAAAAGGTAGAAACCTTTCAAATCTTCTTTTATAACATCCAACAACCAGAAACCACCCGTTCGCTGAGCGGCTTCTTTTAAAACAGTTTATTGATGCTTTGGTCATGTGACAATCCACACATTAGTTGACGCCTCATAAATACCAACAGGATAAAGAGCAACTGACAGCATCACAACTACCTAACATATATACCATGACGATGTAAGTCACATTTCATGTGTAATGCGTAAGCACATATATAACAAACAGACATGCTTGGCTTTGTTCCTACATTCATATACAAATAAACTTAATATACATTCTTTACATACATACACAACAGGCTCCTCCTCCTTCAGGGCTTCCCATGACAAAACACTGAATATTTCACTTTGCAGCAGCTGCAACCGAAAGTCCACTAAATATGTGTTTAATGCATTTTGAAGTATAAACTTCATCCTAAAATGACTAAACTGTATCGATAACCGCGTCTCCCGTGAATCCCAACATGCAGAAATATTTGGGTTTATCAAATTGAGTTGAGGGCAAAGTTATACTTCATATAGCATTACTTTTCACTAAAATGTATTCAGTTATGCAGAATAATAGCACAGGGGTGTTTTCTTTTTCTTGATGGATGTACACAAACATTCATGAAGACTTCATTATGAATGTAGAGGGAGGGGCTTTAAAGACAGCTGTGTTTTCTCCAGTGTTTTCAGACGTTACAACTGATGTTAAGATATCGTTCAAAGAGTTTTTAGAAACGATTGAAAGACCTTCAGGAACAGAACCAGTTAGGAGAATTGCTGAGGAGCAAAAAATCCTTCAGATGAACCAGAAGAATGAAAATCCACCAAATTATAGACACAAATACACACGTTTGAGATAATTACTGTTTAATTGGTTTAATGCTCTTTAGACTCTGACTGACTTTAGTTGTTTCCAAATTCACTAAATCTCTACTATATAAGTGGTAAATACTGGAATTTCCCATCAAATGCTCAATTTCATATTTTTCAATATTGCTGCTGATATTGTTTACAACATAATTGTGGCTAAAAAAAGTTCATTTAATGTCTTTTCTGCTTGTCAATTTAAAACTAAGGGCGGAGCAGTGTTTTTTTTTAAAAGATTCGCTTTGGAGACTTCTTTTTATAAAAAATATCACGTGAGGGTAACTTTAACAGAGCAAACATTTCATCACTTATTAAAGTGTCGTAAAAGCAAAGCTGATAGGCAGCAAAAGGCGAGTCAAGTGCAAAATATACAAGAGCGGATGTCCTGGAGAGAAATGAAGACAGGATGAAGCAAACTGGGATCAAAGAAGCTCAAAAGGTGAAACCCGGAGGAACGGAGTTGGGCTGGGAGGTGATTTCTGCCCCGGTGGCCACATATGGAACTGCAGGTCACGTGACTGCAGCTGCTGGCCCCCAAATAAGTGCAACAAAAACCATAATAGTATTTTTCTGAGCATCAGAAAACACTTAAGTCTTTGCATTGTGGGAGTTTGAGCTATCAGGAAATCCTTTTGTGCCAAACAAAACAAAAACACGGAGGAAACCGTGGACAAATATCCTTGCAGGATGAGCCCGGTGAGCAGGAAGCCATCTTTAAACATGGCGTCCAGCTCCTCCTCTCGGGGTGCTCATCCCTCTGTGAGGCTGGTTTGACTCCAGTGTCATCAGCACCTGAGGCTCAGCTCCTCGCACCGCAGGGAGTCGACGTCGCCGGTGTCCATGACGACGTCAGCGCCGCTGCGCTCCTCCTCCATCACCTCCTCCATCACCTCCCTCTCCTGCTCCTCTCGACAGGGGGAAGCAGAGGAGAGGAAGGAGGCGGGACCATCACTGGTACCTCCGCTCAGAGTCCCTCCTCCTAGATGGAGATCTGCGGTGGCTCCGGGCTCGGCACAAACCTCCCCACCCCGACCCGTCTCACCCGTCTCACCCGTCTCACCCGTCTCACTCGTCTCACACACCATCCTCGTTTCTCCGTCTAACTCCAAACCCGTCTCACCGCCGGCACCCGAACCCATCTCCATCTCCCTACCCGTCGAACTCGCCTCGGCCTCTTTACCCGAGCCGAGATCTTTGTCTCCCGCCTCCCCTTTCGAACCCAGACCCGGTCCCACCTCCCCCCTCACCTCCTCTTCATCCTCGAGCGTCTCCCCATGCAGACCCATCTCCCCATGCAGACCCGTCTCCCCATGCAGACCCGTCTCCCTGAGCAGACCCATCTCCCCATGCAGACCCGTCTCCCTGACCAGACCCGTCTCCCCATGCAGACCCGTCTCCCTGAGCAGACCCATCTCCCCATGCAGACCCGGCTCACCATGCAGACCCGTCTCACCATGCAGACCCGTCTCCCCATGCAGACCCGTCTCCCTGAGCAGACCCATCTCCCCATGCAGACCCGGCTCACCATGCAGACCCGTCTCACCATGCAGACCCGTCTCACCATGCAAACCCGTCTCCCTGAGCAGACCCGTCTCCCTGACCAGACCCGTCTCCCTGAGCAGACCCGTCTCACCATGCAAACCCGTCTCCCTGAGCAGACCCATCTCCCTGACCAGACCCGTCTCCCTGAGCAGACCCGTCTCCCCATGCAGACCCGCCTCCCTGAGCAGACCCGTCTGTCCCCCCAGCCCGGTCTCCGGACATTGTCCCGTGTGCGGTGGCTGGTCTGGGGTCAGCGCTGCGGCTTCTTTGGCTTGTCTGATGCAGTTGATCCACTGCTGTTTGTTGAAGGCGTCGCTGGCCTGGAAGCTGTGGCTCTGCAGAGGACCGCCCAGCCGGTCCGAGACCCGGAAAAAATTCTTTGCTGTGAGGAGGAGAGGGAGACAGCAGGTTGTTATGGTCACGAAAATCTGAGTTTGAAGAGTTTAATAAGTCTGATTGGTATTTATCGACTGAACACAAAGAGATTTTTAACTTGTGTTTCTTAAAGAACCAAGATATGTTCTGAGCAGAACATTTTATAGCGTGAAAAAGTCAGTGAGCATGTATGACAGTATGAAACTGGTTCATTTGTTTTACAGCAAACATAATCTCAGGGGTCTGAAATGTACTGACTCCGCTCGGTGTTGCTGAACGCCCCTCGGATGGACCCGCCCACTCTCATCTCTCCGTCCGATAGGTCCTCCAGGTCCAGCTGCCGGATGGGGATAGGCTGGCGGCAGAGCTGGTAGCTGATTGGCTGGTCGCTTGGCGAGGCGGACCTGGTGATGACGAGGACGTCCTGGAAGAGGAAGACGTGGAGCTTCTGCAAACAAAAAATACAAAATATAAGCAAACTAGTAGCAGCAGTTTCTTTACGGTAAAGATAAAAGCTAAACATAAACAATGTGAACTTAAAATATATATTGTTATTGTTATACTGTGTGTACAGTATATATCACCAGCTATGGGTTATATGAGAGAGATAATATGATAATACAATTTATTCAGATCTTGTCTTTTTGTAAAATGTAGAGTAAAAAAAATCATGAAATCCAGTTTGAACAGTAGAATATTTAAACTTGAATGGTTGTCAAAATGCAAAAACATCTACTTCATGCATGCAAATACAAACGTAATTCATATTAAACTAAATTGAATCGTCTTCTGATTTCTACTATTATGCAGTCAAATTATTTTCTGTATATTAATCTCAAATAGGCAAATAAGCCCAGTGGGGTTTCTACCTCTTCCTGTATTGTATATTATATATTTATTATGTTTGTGTATTGTGCCATTTTGCAAATAAATTCAAATAAGAATATACAATTTGACTTTCCATAAAGATTTTGTGATCCGTGTTATTCTCCAGGATCCAAACCACAGTGTTTAACCCTTAACGCACCACAAGAGTTAAACAGATGAGAGGAAACACAATAAACGGATCTCAGGTGTACTTACGAGTCCTCGGTGGTTCTTCAGCTCCCCGTGGCAGCTGAGCGTCCTGGACCGGCCAATGAGCTCGTCCCTCTGTGCGTCCTCGGCGTACAGGAGGCGGTCCTTGTAGTACTCGCACTCGGACTCCCCCGTCCGCCTGTTGATGTCGGCCACCACGCTCTGCACCATCAGCATCTGCAGAGCAACCGGGCAGCGGATCAGAGAATCAACCACCCGTCCGTGTATCTCACTAAGCTGCATGAAAAAAGTTGAATTATGCAGAAAGCAGGAAACTCTGGCGCCTGGATGTGAAAGAATTATGAAATAAAAGAAATAAATTAACACATAAATTAGAGTTGTTTCTCCATTTTAAGTGTAAGCACAGGTTTTTACTGACTTTCCACATCGTATTTTTAATCTGGCTTTTTCTCCATGAAAAGCATCCTGATAATAGTTCAGTTTTTAAGCTCACAGGTTTGTGACTTTGACTTTTATCCAAAGCAACCAGATATAACACAGTTGTTCATCTTTTGTACTGGCAATTCAACCTTCCATCAATCTGAGATAATTCATATGATTTATAGGACCAGCGGAGCCCGAAATACAGCAGCTGGCCTCCTATTGTTCAATGTTATAAATGCTGTGACTGAGCCACTATTCCAGACTTTTTAAGGTTATTTCTTATATTTCAGATCCTCAATGTTCCTCCAAACTTGTTTACAGCTGTCTGAACATTCGTGGAAGTAATTGCAGTTTTCCTAGATGCTTAATAGCGCTCCTCCTCCTACGCCTGACGGCGAGGCGACCCGGACCTCTTCGGGTCGGACCTACCGCCTCGTCCAGGTGCTGCCGGTCCGGGTGGTCGTTGGCCGTGTGCTTCAGGATCTCGCGGAGCAGCAGCGGGTACTTCACCAGGCGGCTGCGTGGGATGTCCAGGAAGTTCCACAGGTCCAACTTCCTGCTGAAGGGCGACTGGAGGCAGCGCTGCAGGAAGTCCTGGACCCGCCGGTCCTGCTTCTTCTGGTCCAGCAGGGCCTTGGCCTGCACCTGGTTGCTGCAGTAGGAGGTGTAGGAGGAGAGACAGGGAAGCTGCAGGGACACAGAGACACCCGGTTTCTACTCAGCACCGGACACAATGAAGCTCGTGGTCTTCAGGACGTGATGTCACAAGAGGAACAAGAGGAACAAGAGGAACAAGAGGAACAAGAGGAACAAGAGGAACAC